>JAYKKM010000038.1:1780000-2232500 GCA_035772405.1 Chrysogorgia sp. JL179-B06
TATATCGCTTAGAAACCTGTGAAACTTCTTGGGCTTTTCATTTCTTTATGATCTTTGTCAAGGATATAACTATACCGTAATGGCTTACGGTATAGTATCTCAATCGAATCGAGAACAACCAGCTCATTACTTGAAACAATACAGTGTGTATAAAAAAACTGAACCCTTAGAAAACGGTCTTATACTCCTGGGAAATTAAAAACACGGTCTTAATACACCTGGGAAATTAAGATAACTTGTAAACGTATGAACGGGGTCATCACCTACCTATACTATCAAGTTTTGTGATTGGTTGATTCAAACAATAAAACAATAGAATCAACCACAAAGAAACCAATGTCCTAACCCTATCACTTTTGTTCCATATAGCCAATCACAAAACCTGTTCATTTTAGGTACGTATTTACCCTATGAACGAGCATAACTGTACAGAAACGTTAATATATTTAACATGTTTCTTTGCAGTTATGCTCCTTCATACGATTACAAGTTATCTTAATTTTCCAGGTGTATTAAGACCGTGTTTTTAATTTCCCAGGAGTATAAGACCGTTTTCTAAGGGTTCAGTTTTTTTTTATACACACTGTACAAGGTTAATAGCGTAGCGTACAGATTCTATTTTTAAACCCAAATTGCGGACAAACAAATAAAATTAAGTTTGAAGAATTCCCAAATGACCCATTTCCTATTGTTTAGGACCTATTTTTATAAAACAGCACTTATCATTCCAAAAAATGCAAAGTGGTTTCTTTTGAATTTTAATGACAAAGCCAAATTAATTAACCTACTTGCTTAACTCTTTCCCTACGGGCGCAGTTAAAATGGGTCATTGAAGACCCGCAAAGTCGTCAATCGAAAAACACGGCACACGGTAACGCAAGATTAAAAATTGAAATTCGACAAGCGCCAGGAACATGAAATCCACGCACACGCCAAGTTTGATTTGATTTCATAAACAACTCTGCGATTGGTGGCATTTTGAGTTTTCAAGATGCTACGCGGGCGTGCAAGATGGCCTTTTGTGGAAAAATGTAAATTTTTCAACCTGATTTATGATAATTAATGCTAATTTATATTAACATAATGTGTTTTGTTCGGGAAATTTAAAAGAACAAGTAAAAGCCGGTTTATTGGGCTTCCAGAAAATGTATAGCTTTCGCAACAGTTATGGTTATTTCAAGAGATATCAATAGAACAACGTGGTCGTTCAATTTTTGATGTTTTTCAGCCGTAAGGAAAGAGTTAATAAGCAATAATAGTGAAATTGAAAATAATCGAAGAAAAAGCGTGAAAGGAAAAGCAGTTTATTATGAAAATAATCAAAGTAAATACAGTTTAACAAAGCAAAAAAATGGTCAGTGACAAAAAATGAACCCCCTTCTCTGCTCCCCCTACCCCCCTCAATGAGTATAATTATGTAAGGCTTACCCGAAGCAGAGTCTCTGCAGAGATCCCACCCGCACCGGTCCACCCGCACGGGAGCTCATACTTTTAAATATATACGCAAGCTATCTATACACTACAAAGACAATACGTTCTATGCATGTGGGTCAAAAAGGTCAAAATTCACCGTGTTTAGAAATGTAGGAAATAATTCACCAAATTTGTTAAAAATTTGATGTGTGTGTTGTTTAGCCGACTTATAACGATGATGAAAAATTCAGGCGAAAATATAAAATTGATCGATGCGAAAAAATATCGACCATTGTATATTAACTCTTTCCCTACGGGCGCAGTTAAAATGGGTCATTGAAGACCCGCAAAGTCGTCAATCGAAAAACACGGCACACGGTAACGCAAGATTAAAAATTGAAATTCGACAAGCGCCAGGAACATGAAATCCACGCACACGCCAAGTTTGATTTGATTTCATAAACAACTCTGCGATTGGTGGCATTTTGAGTTTTCAAGATGCTACGCGGGCGTGCAAGATGGCCTTTTCTGGAAAAATGTAAATTTTTCAACCTGATTTATGATAATTAATGCTAAATATTAACATAATGTGTTTTGTTCGGGAAATTTAAAAGAACAAGTAAAAGCCGGTGTATTGGGCTTCCAGAAAATGTATAGCTTTCGCAATAGTTATGGTTATTTCAAGAGATATCAATAGAACAACGTGGTCGTTCAATTTTTGATGTTTTTCAGCCGTAAGGAAAGAGTTAATAGCGGAGCGCACAGATGACGTTAGGTTGTTGATGTTTGTCCGCATTTATGGTTCAAAAATAGGTCCTAAACAATAGGAAATGGGTCCGATTTGGGAATTCTTCAAACTTAATGTTATTTTGTTTGTCCGCAATTTGGGTTTAAAAATAGAATCTCAGTGCGCTACGCTATTAACCTTGTATTGTTTCAAGTAATGAGCTGGTTGTTCTCGATTCCCTTAAGAACAGTAAACAATACAAAAACGCAGGAAAACGTTTCCGTGTGTACGGGGGCTTATAAGCTATAAACACGAAAACGATTTACTATAAAATTATGTAATTAAACGATGGTTTAGTTTGGCGATTGATAAAAACCTGCGTGATAACTGATTGGCAATTCGTGAACACAGATAACCTCGTCAATGACGTCAAACTTTCTGTTGCCGCAGCCTTCCATAAAATACCCGCATTTGAAATTAGTGGTGGTTGCCGGTGCGATTTTATTTGGATGGTTTTCCAGTAGATACATCTTCAACATTTCAGGAAAGGTAAATTTGGGACATCACTGAGTTGAAAGTGAGAGAATTTTGCTTTATTCGCTTTGTCTAACACCCTAAGATGCACTTCGAATGTCGAAATTATCCCTCTATAGTTGTCAAACCGTGAATGTGGACTAAAATATTATTCAAATTAGTTGATGGCACCATTCCCACAATGCACCCGATATGTTTATATGTTGATATCTCGTTTGCCATAGTTTTTGCAATCTGCTATATATATATATATATATATATATATATATATATATATATATATATATATATATATATATATATATATATATATATATATATATATATATATATATATATATATATATATATATATATATATATATATATATATATATATATATATATATATATAATATATATATATATATATATATATATATAATATATATATATATATATATATATATATATATATATATATATATAAAGTATATGTAAAATCTAAACTTTTACAGGTGCCGTAACACTCATGTGTTTCATGCATGCCTAAGGCAATAATCAGACGACTAACTAACATCAACGTATTCACTGAATTATATACAATTCGCGCGGCATGGATCAAAAGCGCTAATTGTCGGGCGGTGTTTCTTTGAAGTTACGTATAGTAGGTATTTGTTTATGTGGCGGCAGCTTGATAGAAGTTCGTTTCGTTTGTTTAGAAGTCTGTATTTTTGGAAAATGATATGATACTTTTCGGCTAGGCAAAGTTCACATCGTGTTGATCCGTTTCGGAAGGCAGGCGCGCTGTCTAAAACTGTCCACTTTATTTCAGGGTTTGAAGCGTTTTTTTCTCGTAAGTTCCAAACATGTTTTGAGAGTTCTGTTGTTTTGTTTTGGTAGCGGAATAAATTTCGATGTTTGTAGAGTCGGTCCTTGAAGGTATGTTCTGTCAATCCAATGTAATTTGTTCCGTTAGTGTCTGTGTCAGTTGTGATGTGGGCTCGGTAGACCAGGCTTCGAGTTAGGCAATTTCCTTGCAGGGGGCAATCCTTCTTGACTTTACAGTTGCATGTCTTACTTTGGCTTTCTTCCTGGTTGTTAAGTATTTTTCGGTTATGCGATGTTATGACGCTCGACATATTTGGCATACAGCTGTAGCTGACCTTGATATTGTTCCTATTGAAAATCTTATGAAATTTATTGTTGCTGGGGAAGTGCTTGTCAATAAGTTGTAAAAATTTCTTGCCTACATTCGTCTGTACGTTCATGCTGTATGGTGGATTAAACCAAACGATGTTTCTTTTTCTCTTAGCTGTTGTGGAGGGTTCCTCGTTGGTAGTTTGCTCGAATTGAATGGTTTCTCCGTATCCACTGGCATTTAACGCTTCGTTGTAATATGGTGCTGCTTTACGAACATTTCTTTGTTGGACGATATGTTGTTGATTCGCTTGCTGATGCTCTTTGGTAGTTGTTTAATTATGCTTGGCGGGTGGTTAGAATTGGTGTGGATATAAACGGGGTTGTCGTTTATAAACGGTGTTACTGTTGCATTTCTTGTAAGATTTCGTAATGTTCTCGTGTAGTAGCTTGTCGTGCGTGGCTAACCCTAACCCTAACCCTAACTCATCCTAGGACGAGTTAGCAAGCATTAAAGTATTAGAGAGAATAAACGCATGCACGAAAGAAAAAACCCAAGTGCACCAGTGGAAGAATACGAATAGCGTGATAGAGTGGTTCAACACATTAGAAGACAAGGAAAATTGCAGCTTCGCACAGTTTGATATAGTCGACTTCTACGCATCGATAACGGAAGAACTGCTAATGAAAGCCATAGATTATGCCAAGGAATTCGTACCGATCAACCAGAGTGATTTGGAAATCATTATGCACGCACGCGAGTCGCTACTTTTCGACCAAGGTAATGGATGGGTAAAAAGGGACGGCGACAACACATTTGACGTCACAATGGGGAGCTACGATGGAGCCGAAGTCTGTGAATTACAGTACTGCTAAGAAATAACCTATCAAAAATCGCGTCTGTTTTGCGTTCGTCTTGCGTTCGTCTAGCGTTCGTCTAGCGTCCGTCTAGCGTCCGTCTAGCGTCCGTCTTGCGTCCGTCTTGCGTCCGTCTTGCGTCCGTCTTGCGTTCGTCTTGCGTCCGTCTTGCGTTCGTCTTGCGTCCGTCTAGCGTCCGTCTAGCGTCCGTCTTGCGTTCGTCTTGCGTCTCGCTGAAAGCTGTACTCGCTGGACGCAGATCGCTCGCATCACGTTCGGTGATACGATTTCATTGCGAAGGTTATCCGAGTCGTTCTGTTCTGAATCTGATTGTTGATTGTTCTCTCAATCTCTCCTGCTCTATCACTCGAATCTTGTGTTATCATTTGGCTACAAACTCGCTCAATGCAAAAATAATGTGACAAGATGACAGATCTATCATCTATTCTGATCTATTGTGCTTTTCACTGCTCGAGATTAATTTCATACGCAAAGTACTGCCAGAAGCTACACTATAATTTCGAGAAGAACGGCACAGATTATTAAAAGAACGGCATCGAGACGACGATAAAATAACTAATTACATGAGCTATCTGAGTTCACTTAATGCATGCAAAATAATGTGACAAGATGACAGATCTACTGTAATGATCTATTCTGATCTATTATTGTCTTTTCGTGGCTCGAGATCAACTTCATAGTTCATACGCAGAGGCTACAGTATTATCTCGAGGAGAACGGCAGAGATTATTGAAAGAACGCCATTCAATATACGTAATACGGCGTCTACGAGACGACGATAAAATTAATTATGCCGAATTACATATTGAGCTATCTGCGTACTAGCGCTGCCCATGCAAACAAATGTGACAAGATGACACATCTATTCCGATCTATTGTGCTCCTCACAAACATGTTTTTACGGCTCGAGATTAACTTCATATAAAGTACTGCCAGAAGCTACAGTAATCTCAAGGAGAACGGCAGAGATTATTAAAAGAACGCCGTTGACGAGACGACGATAAATTAATTATGTCGAATTACATCCTTAACGCTATACCACCTAAACATGCGATACAGCAACAGAATTGCAAAATATTAACGAGATTTTTTTGCGACATGAGAATATTGCGTGGCAAGTTGAAATCTTTCAACTTTGAAATCTTGAAATCTTTCGCCAAAATAAGTCCATTATAGGCTGTATTTTCACTTGGCGATAGATGTCGCGCGAGCGACTTTTTTTCTAGTCTGTCTTATATTAGCTATCAACTGGGACTAATTAGTATCTAGGAATCTATTGAATTGTGCATATTTTTGTCGCATCGTGTAAACGCGTCTTCACTCACGTTGATTAATATGTGTAACGTGCCGCCAAGGCATTGTATAAGTTTTTGATACGGGATCAAAAACTTGCCACTCTTTATCAATACAATTATTATATCATGAATACAGAGAAGACGTTGGGTTATCACGAGTCCCGGCCTCCCTACATCCAAAATTCACGACGATAGTGAAAAATATCCGATAACTCAATATATTACATAGGCGGATGGCCCGATTTATCTTGCAACACTATTTAGTATTGCCACATAAATCGGCGTGTGTAAACCTTGGGTTATTACAAAGATAGATCTACGGTCATCCAGTACTAAATCTACTGCTAGTTTATAATTAGTTTTTGTTTCTTTAACGTTGTTTTGTTAGTTTTCATGTTCATAACTATCTATTTCCACACCGTTTTTTAAATAAAACTTCTGCCGAAGGAAACGTCACTATAAAGTTCCGTTTCGCTTGACTTCCTGGCGTCCTGCCACATTTAAATTTGGCGTTTCTTCGCAATCAACATTTTAACGGAATTCCTCGCACAATTTGCTGTATGTATTGAAAAGGTCTGTAGACATGTGTTCACATTTCAGTCACTCATCCACTGATACAATTATTGCTGTCTGCTTTTACGCAATATAAAACACTCCGACACTCAAATTTACTATACTCTATAGCTTCCTTTAGCTTTCGTCTAAAGAAAAACACATACGCTTTCAAACTGTAGAGGAATTATCTAAAAAACGTTCCAGTGACTTTTTAAAATGTTTTTATTCTTGCAAATAAGCTCCGCAGCAATTATGGATGTGAACGTGCGACGTTTATTTGAGAGCGGTGAGAGCGCGGCGATTATTTGACATTAGCGCTAAATCGAGTACTATTCGATAATTAAACGTGTACCGACGTTTCACGACAAGGAACTTCGGTTCTGCGTCTGTTACCCTCCCGGACGCAAGACGGACGCAAGACGGACGCAAGACGGACGCTAGACGGACGCTAGACGAACGCAAGACGGACGCTAGACGAACGCAAGACGGACGCTAGACGAACGCAAGACGGACGCTAGACGAACGCAAGACGGACGCTAGACGAACGCAAGACGGACGCTAGACGGACGCTAGACGGACGCTAGACGAACGCAAGACGGACGCAGACGCAGTGAGAGGTTATTTCTTAGCAGTACTGTAGTTGGTATCTACATCTTGAGCATCCTGTCGCAGAATTATGGAAAGTCGCATATTGGTTTGTACAGAGACGACGGTCTGGCAGCTTTCTATAATATCAACAGCCAAGCATCTGACAAGATCCGAAAAGAAATTACAAAAATTTTCAAAGACCTCGGGCTAAAGATTACGATTCAAGTCAACCTGAAAGAAGCTAATTTCCTCGACGCCACCTTCAACCTTCCAACCGACACCTACAAGCCTTACAAAAAACCAAACGACAACCCCGTTTATATCCACACCAATTCTAACCACCCGCCAAGCATAATTAAACAACTACCAAAGAGCATCAGCAAGCGAATCAACAACATATCGTCCAACAAAGAAATGTTCGATAAAGCAGCACCATATTACAACGAAGCGTTAAATGCCAGTGGATACGCAGAAACCATTCAATTCGAGCAAACTACCAACGAGGAACCCTCCACAACAGCTAAGAAGAGAAAAAGAAACATCATTTGGTTTAATCCACCATACAGCATGAACGTACAGACGAATGTAGGCAAGAAATTTTTACAACTTATTGACAAGCACTTCCCCAGCAACCATAAATTTCATAAGATTTTCAATAGGAACAATATCAAGGTCAGCTACAGCTGTATGCCAAATATGTCGAGCGTCATAACATCGCATAACCGAAAAATACTTAACAACCAGGAAGAAAGCCAAAGTAAGACATGCAACTGTAAAGTCAAGAAGGATTGCCCCCTGCAAGGAAATTGCCTAACTCGAAGCCTGGTCTACCGAGCCCACATCACAACTGACACAGACACTAACGGAACAAATTACATTGGATTGACAGAACATACCTTCAAGGACCGACTCTACAAACATCGAAATTCATTCCGCAACCAAAACAAAATCAACTCAACAGAACTCTCAAAACATGTTTGGAACTTACGAGAAAAAAACGCTTCAAACCCTGAAATAAAGTGGTCAGTTTTAGACAGCGCGCCTGCCTTCCGAAACGGATCAACACGATGTGAACTTTGCCTAGCCGAAAAGTTTCATATCATTTTCCAAAAATACAGACTTCTAAACAAACGAAACGAACTTCTATCAAGCTGCCGCCACATAAACAAATACCTACTACGTAACTTCAAAGAAACACCGCCCGACAATTAGCGCTTTTGATCCATGCCGCGCGAATTGTATATAATTCAGTGAATACGTTGATGTTAGTTAGCCGTCTGATGATTGCCTTCGGCATGAAACACAGTGTTACGGCACCTGTAAAAGTTTAGATTTTACATATACTTTATAACTAGCTCTACAATTTTTGTATCGAGCACTCTTACTTACTGGGATTTTGTCCATGTTTTGGTCTATTCACCTAATATGGTAAATCCTTTCAACATGTAGTTTGATCGAGTGAAATGCCAAATATTACCTATAATATAACCAGAATCTTATCCTGGCATTACCACCATATATACAGAACTCGTGACTAGGCTCTCGGCAACGGCTCAGTGGTCAGAGCACTGCACTAGCATCGCAGGGTCGCGGGTTCAATTCCAGTCGGAAGGCCTTGAAGTTGCATTTTTCGCAACAGGTCCCGGTTTGGTCTTAAAATGTATGTATTCCAACACTCGAAATTTTCCTTCACCATAAATCCTTTCTATATATATATATATATATATATATATATATATATATATATATATATATATATATATATATATATATATATATATATATATATATATATATATATATATATATATATATATATATATATATATATATATATATATATATATATATATATATATATATATATATATATATATATATACACGCAAGAAGGCAACAACAATTAATGTATATATATATATATATATATATACTGTACATATTTATTTAACAATTTATTAGACTAAGGGGCTCGATCTTTCTTTGAGGAGATAGTTAACGAGGGCGATTGGAAATTTTTATGTCAAGATCATTTGGCCAAACAAAACATGGTTGGTTCTTAAAACGTGCAGAATAAATTTGGGCCTGTCGGATTATAGGAAGTAAATATTTTTTGTTTATCTTTAGATGCTTAGTAATTTGTTGTTTTTCTTTTTTGTAGACAAGGTAAAAGCGACTTTTACCAGTTTCCCGTCAGAAATGTCTTTGGAAGAGGGAAGTTACTTTAATTTTTCCTACGATACCGCAGGTTCCCCTTGGCCATCGATTGCGTGGTATAAAGTACACAATGATAACAAAGAGGAACTTTTAGTAAATTGTGACGTAGCTGGGGCTTGTAAAAAGCACGTTGATATATCCGGACTCAATGTTTATAGGGATTATTTTAGTCTATCCAGACTGTTATATCCCAGGGATGACATGATTCTAAAGTGCGTTGCCAAGAATAGTGAAGGAAGCACGAATAAAACATTACGTGTCTCAGTAAAAGGTAACGTATTGGCAAAATAGAACATTAAAAGGTTTTAAGGAGTATTGTATACCATTTGCAACTTGATGATTATATTACGTTAAGTTGCTGCTCTACAACCAGTGTCAATAACTTAAGAAAAGCATGAGCAATTGACTGACATTACGTTACTTATAGTCCAATAAATACGTGTCAGCATGGTTTATACGTTGAACAATTGTCGCATTTAATTCAGACGGATTTGATTGAAGTCCGGCATTAAATGTGACGGTTATGCGACGTCTAAAACGAATTAAATTCGTCTCGAATTAACTTCTTCTTATCCGTTGTTTATATTATGATCATACGGATACAAGTTATATTGAATTCGTCTGAATTAAGTGGGAGGATTGTGCGATGTATAAACCAGGTATCATACCCGAACCAGTACAAATATCGAAAGTAGCTATACTCTGCTGCCTTTGATAACTCGTCAATGGTTAGCGTTCAACTATATAGCAAGGTTCAACTATAGCAAGGTTCATAATGATATAAAAGGTTCAATATAAAAGGTTCAATTAGGTTCGATCCCCGCTTGGGGCTCAGTGTTTTCTTGATTCATTTCGTTTTCCTATTTACGGAAATAACACTTTCCAGAAATAAAGACACTTTCTAAAAAATAAAGGATAAAACATAAAATGATTAAAACTATTTTTGAATTAAAAATAAAGATTTAGTATTAATACAATTTTCAGTAGTAAACAGCATCTTGCTTATACATTCATATTTTGAATTTTCAATATGCTTATATTTTAATTGTATTTTAACTTCTAAATTAGAATAGGAAATTCATACGGTATGTACTGTATTTTTATGTGTAATTTTTAATTTATTTTTAGCCAAGCCTAAAATTGCGAAAGGAGAAGGCACTGTTCATATGTTTCATGGTAGTCCAGAGGCAAATGTGGTTTGCATTGTTAAGTCGGCGAATCCAAGAAATTTGACGTACAATTGGGAAACACAATATTCCAACTGCAAGATATCGGAATGCAAGCCAGAGGATGGAAACTGGAAATTGCTGGCCCCGTCTCATAGATTCCGTGTCAATTCTAACAGTCAGAATAGCACTCTTACCCTTGTAAAAAATAAACAGACTATTTTTATCAGGTGTACGGCGACTAACTGTTTGGGTGAGAGCAAGCGTACGTGGAAACTACTCATACTCGCAAGTAAGTAATCTTTCAAATTCTTCTCGTATTCCAGGACTATAGACATTTTACAACGAGAATTACAATGAAATGTGTTCAGCAATTGGAGGATTCACATGGCTTGCGATTACACACGTTTGCGACTATACTGTACTGTTTACACACAATGATGAATTCGATGACGAGACCAAATCTTTGGAAAACGCTTTCAAAGGTGAATCATTTGGAAAAACTGGGCTTTCAGAATCATTGCGAGTATGTGGTCGCGTGGTGAGAAAGTAGGTGGCTGGGTATAGATGTGGTTTTATGGTGATAACAACTGAACTTTTTACATCAAATTTTACAAATTATCAAACTTATTATACAATTATTACTCATAGTCAATACCACAAATGATGACTGCATTATGTATTTTGATGACAAGAACATATGAAACAATTTTATATTTATTTATAAAATTTAAGAAATTCTCAAATTTATTATACGAATATGACTCAATGTCAATGCCAACACAGATTATTTATGATACATATTTATGTCACATTTTTATCAAATCAGTTGATCAAGGAACTGAAACAGCAAGTGAAAATGAAAGTCAGTTCGTTAATCATGTTTTTTTATTGTGTTGCAAGGTACTTTTAATAACCATTATAGTAGAGACGAGAGCAAAAGGAACAGAAGAAATTTTTTCATATATTAGAGGAAGTAACCAGCGATAAACCTCGTAGTACCCTCATTTTTAAATCCTTGGAAAACGCTCCTGTTCAGTTTCCGTGTAATACCAAAACGGATATTTTTTGAAAATACGACATAAATTCGAATAGTTGTCTCGATGGCTTGCTCCGTAGCTGGAAGAAAATATATCACTGTTTCCTAGCGATCTAGGCAGGACACATCATATATAAACACCACCAAACACATCGTTTTTGTTTCTCACGAAAACGGATCGTATCCGTGTATTAATGCAGACAAAAAGTCGATATTGGAAAGCTGGTTAACATATAGACGAGGAAAAATTGTTTTTGTTCCTTCTCGTGAATATGGAACTTAACAGGCAGCTGCACCAAATGGAAAACATGCACCAACGAAGCTTTTAACAGTCGTACAGTACAACGTGATAGCTATCACCAGTCTTCCCTTGACTGTTGAAATTTTGTAAAGAGCGTTTGGTGACACGTGGTCAAGTGGATGGTGCGAAAGAGAGTGGCGACCCTTTAATTATTGCAGTTCCTCGCCTTGCAACCACTCCACGGCCCGTCGTTATTTTATTGGGTTTTACCACAGATGCGAGATTGATTCGTATTGTAACAGTGCCTATACATCACACTATACTTATGTATTATGGTTAAGGTATAAGGTTTAAAAGTTACTCAAAGTTGTTTCCCTTCTGTAGAAATCCAAGTTCATGCTCTGAATAAAACTGTTGTGACAGATGAGGGGACGAATGTTCGTTTATCATGTAGATCTGACGTGTCTACTTCAACGAAAATTATTTGGAAGAGAAACAGTATTACTGTCTCACCGAGCACTCGTTATAGCCTTTGGAAAAACATCAGCAACGATAGCACGACTTATACCTTGCATATAAAAAATGCTACCATTACCGATGGAGGAAAATACCAATGTATTGTAGTCGCAAGTGGAGAAGAATTTCCGAAAAAAATATCTCTAACAGTTCAAGGTACAGATCTAAGCACTTATCAATGTATTTTTAACGCAACCTTTATTTTATTTGTAATACATTTTTCGTAATTTTTGCTTGTTTTTTGTGATGTTACTTACATATCGCTTTAATTTTTTTTCCAATTAGAGATGAAAGTTCCTTTCGTCCAACTTAGAAGCCGCGTTTTATATACGTCATCATTTATAATACCATGCAATGTAACAGGTCATCCAAGACCTACCATTACTTGGACTAAAGATGGCAAAACCCTCTCAGATTTATCTTCGTTACCAAGTAAGAAAGCTTGTTCTAATGCAGTATCTGGTATCTACAGGATGTCAAAAGAGAATCAAAATGGAAACTCGTTTCTAATTGTATGTAAAGCAAATTTCGAAAAGCACTCTGGTTGGTTTACGTGTAATGCAATCAACAAATTGGGAAATTACTCAGATAAAGCTTTCATTAATATAACAGGTAAGATTGTTAAAGTTTCTATAACCTAAATACGATATTATTGATATAGCTGAATGCCAAAATATTTTATGATTTGAGTTTTGCGTTGATGTTCTATAAAGGTTCGTCCGTAATGTTAATGACTATGACGTCAGACCAGTCATGATCTCGGATACAATATTGTAATGCGGCAACAACCACACTTCTACATCGGCTATATAGCATCGCCAACTCTACCATTTCTCAGTTCCTCAAAAATCAATCTCGAACACACCCCGCTACTCCCTAGTCATTGATCATTGATAATTTACTTCTAGTACAGTACTACAAATAATCAAGAATTAGAAAATCCCTTCAAGTATAAATTACCAATGTGCACCTTTCTGGCAGCACTTTCATTGCGATAGGAATTTCTAGTATACTACAAATTATATATATATAAATATATATTTTTCGAAGGAAAGATTAAATCAAAGAAATATTTCACTATTCAATTATTTGCTTTATATAAAACGCTTATAAATAATATAGAATTTGGGGTTGTAGGCATGTGAAGAATAAAGTCAACTTGGTTGAATAAACTCAACGACCAGAACTTGAAATCGATTTATATAGTTTTGGCACACGTTTGTTTCAGGCTGTTTAGACGTAGGGCTATCATGCAAAAAATATTAATCCAACAAGCTCTCTCGCTCAAACTGTTATTGTTTATATAGCCGCACCAAACATTTCAGAACCTAAAAATGGTCAGAAGTATGAAGTTGAGCTGGGAAAACCGTTTTCGTTGTTATGCCAGAGTAACGGCAATCCTGCACCTCGTGTTTGGTGGGAGAAGAAGGAAGAAGGAAAAGGATTTCAACGTCTGGAAAACGTTCGAGGAAAGTTCCTTAATTTTACCTCGTTTGAAAAAGACGATATTGGATCTTACCAGTGTGTGGCTGAAAATATGTTTAGACAAGAGAAAATTCGCATAGGTTTGTAAAGTTCGTAATACATAATAAAATATTATAATTTTGCTTTGAAATTGCAAACACCAGAATAATACGGCTAATTAACAGTTAGACAACGAGGGCGAGCTTTCTTTATCGTGAAAAAGTCTTATCAATCATTGTTCCAAATGTTCAGATAGTTTCACCTTTTTGTTTGTAGAAGTCTGCCCATTCAAAATGTAGAGTAGTTCGATGGCACATGATAAACAATCGTTCACAAAAAACGAGATTGTAATTACTTTGCTTCAAATTTGGTGAAGATGTACTCCATAGGCATAAGCGAATTAATTTTCTTATTCGAAAATTTCAAACTTAAAATTTCCCATTACGTCCAATGTTTTTATGATTTCATCACTATATAAATTTTAGCGGACGCCATGTTTGGACTAGATTTCAGGTTTTGCTTGTAGCGTGAATACAGTATGTCGTGGCTTCTGGTTGGTCAGGATAGGAACATTCCAGTTATAACAAGGTTTGTGATTGGATAACCGATAACGCTACTAGTGGTCTATCACCAATAGACCACTAGTAGCTCAGCCAATCAGAATGCCGAATTTGTAATAGATAGCTACAATCATGGCCAAAGGTCGTGGGACAGTGTTGTTGAGTTATTGAAAAATCCAGACCCCCCCCCCCCCCATTCCCCATCAATGTTGTATTTTTTGGTGTTTCAAACGACAACGCACACATAATTCTCATATAGTTAGTTACATTTTATTCAACATTGTAGGGGGAGGGGGGGGGGGGGTGTTCATATGTGATAATATAATTTAGTAAAACTTGAGTAGGTAATAAATGCGACTGTCCCAGCTACTTTTGGCCAGGATTGTAGCTACTGTTTGTAATAGATGGATCGCTACTGTTTCTAGAATAGTGGAAAAATACAAATTTTAACTTCAAGTGCTTTTAACGTCAAAAAATTATTGTTTTATTTGGAAGAACTTTTAAAATGATAAAATAACTTCTTTTGGAGATTTTCGTTTCTTCGCTTTGTATTTGATATACACATGCATAATGACATATCAGAGAATGTTATATATCTTTGCCTTCATGAAATCAAAACACTAAAGTGTGAATTAGATGTGCGCGTGTTTATCCCACAACACCAAACTTCTTGATTTTAAAGGATTTCGTTTGAGAATGAATGTTATACACAAACTTCTCCGGTACGTCATGCATGTGTGACGAAATTCCAGACGTTTGCATATCAAACAAACTGAAATATTTCAAAAACAAAGCGAAGAACCCAAAATCTTAAAAAGAAGTTACTTTATCATTTTAAAAGTTCTTCGAAAGACAATAAAATCTTTTGACGTTATAGGCAATTTCAAAAAGTGTGCATATATATATTTCGGAGGAGAATTAAACTGAAGTCATGCGTAGAAAAACATTCACGACATCGCATACTGTTAATAATTATAATATATAGATTCTAATAATAAGAGTTTTTGCTGTTGCTATGGCAACACTTTAATACGAAAACTTAAAATCAGAAGAATTATTTTAATAGAAAAAGTGGGGGGTCACCGAACTCGTTTACGAAGTATGTGAAATGAGTTAAAGGGACCTCTAGTTCATATGAAACATATTACCTCAATTAGCTTAATCCTGAAATATTATAGCGTAGTTCTCTTTAGTTAATGAGAAATAGTGAGTCGAAAAAGACAACATGGCTTAGAAAAATTGGCAATTTCTACTTTGACTCAGTATTTCTCGTCAACTAAAAATAACTATGCTATATATATTTTTTTGAGGTCCGTAACTCAGGTCCGTAACTAAAATAGAGCCTTTTGATTGTCTGAGTACGAGGTCCGTATCACACCAGTACGGACCTCTCGCAACTTTTCGCGCCAAAAAATTGCAATTTTTTTGACTTTGCTCGAAAAAAATAAACACGTTATTTACCGTTTTGGTCGGTCCGTACTGGAAAAATATTTTCCCTCAGTCTCAGAAGCGCTTCTGAGACTTCGGGAAAATATTTTTCCAGTACGGACCTCCCAGCCGGTAAATAACATATATATATTTCAGGGTTAAGCTAATTGAGGTAATATGTTTCATATGAACACAACTTGTTTTTGGACTGGAGTCCAAAACAGTAGTTCAAAACAGTAAGAAACAGTACAAAGTCACCTTATGTTTGTCTTTGCAAAAGACAAGGAGGCACCTAAGTTTGTCTTTGTAACTGAAGAATTACAAAATAAATAACAATGATTAAAATTATTAATATGTTAAATTACAAATAATAATTATTAAATTAATAATAATTAAATTTACAATTAATTTTATAATTAATACTAATTTAATAATTATTAAATAATTGTAATAATTATTGAATAATTATTAAATATTTTTTAAAATAACGGCAATAATGCTTTGGTTTTTAGGACGGATTTTATTAAGGTTTGTAAACAATATGGTATGCGGAAAATAAAAATAGATAATGTGTCTCTTTCTTTTTTAAGGATTAAAATTTGTCGTACTGGGAGTAGTTGCAGGTCGTGACAACTCTAAGAAGTATGCAGTTGTAATTGGTTGTGTTAGCTTTGCCATTCTAGCCATTGTTATCATCGTGGCGGTGGTTCTTTACAAGCGAAAGAGAGCTTATGGTGGTTTCTACATTTTGACCTTACCCCCACTGCCTGATTACATAAAGAAGCTCGATCCTGGTACGCCATTAACAGAGCAAACAAACAAACTGCCTTATGATGCTCAGTGGGAGTTTCCACGAAACAGAATGAAGCTCTGTAAGTAGATAGAAAAAACCCGATAAACTATATATCTATATCATTACTGTGCCGATCGATAAACTAGAAATATATACATCATACATATATCAACACTATATCATGATTATATGTATATTTAAATGTTAAAATAGTTGTTTGTATATTTAGTGTTTTCGTTAAGCTACAAATAATTAATGTTTATCGCCACAAACCCGCTTATCCTATTACGAAAGCTGTACCATACCATACACCGTATCATACCACCATACCGTATCATATATACCATATCATACCTTATCCTGTTAAATAGATTTTCGGCTTACTAACCAACGAGAGGGCCTTTTTGACAACGAAGAAAAAATTTTGTTTGTAAACAATGATGTAGAATAACGAAAAAAGTAAAAATAAATTCAGTAGAACAGTTACTGGTTAGAAATAACCTAACAAAAGACGTGTTCCTGAACGCGTTCCGATCCGAACATCTTCCGACAGAATTTCCATCGCAATCGAATGCGTTCAGGAACGTGTTCTGGAACGCGTCACGCCGAGCAGCCTGAGTTTTATACATGAGAATACAGAAAAATGGCATTCTATAAAGCCTAATTATTTCACTTATATGGCACACGCTAACGCTAAACAATTATTTACTAATGCCGCTAAAAATATTATTCACTAGTGTCGGTGTGTGTTCACCTTTGGTGAATAATTGATTAGTCTATAAAGTGCAGCTATAAAGAAAGTGCAGATGTCATAATAATGGTAGATTGTGATCCTTTTGTCAATAACAATTGCAAAAATGTCAAGCTGATTCTCAGCAACTTTTCATTAAATAACTAAATTCATTCGATGATTTACAGATAGAGAACTTGGTACTGGCGCTTTTGGTAAAGTTTTCTTGGGTGAAGGTTTAGGTATCGTTGCATTTGATCCTCGAGGAAGTGTAAAGCGAAGATCGTCAAGAAGACGTTTTGGATTGACAGCTAGACGAAATGATAACGTGAATAATAACAAAGTGGCAAAGGTAGCTGTTAAAACACTAAAAGGTTAGCTTCATGTCATCTTTTTTAGAACAATAAACTACTGTGATATGCGGTAAGGAAAACAGCTTTTATTGAACTTTTGTGGTTTATTATTTTTAGAGGATAGTGGCGAAATGGAATATAAAGATCTTTTGTCTGAGTTGAAAATACTTATCCACGTTGGAGACCACAAAAATATCGTCAATTTACTTGGAGCGTGTACAAAAGGTACATTATTACGTCACATTTTATACAGGGTGTCCCAAAAAAAAGCAACCTTCAAGCAACCTATTGTAGTTCTTTGAAATTCATTATCGCTTTTGAACTACGAATGCGTAAAAACACACAGTTTTATACACATGGGATATTAAACACAATAGGTTGTTTGAATTAACACGCTCATTTGAATTTGAAAAGGTAGCCTTTTTTTTGGGACACTCTGTACATGTAGGTATAGCAGCGTGTGTATATATATATATATATATATATATATATATATATATATATATATATTATATATATATATAAATATAAATATATATATATATATATATATATATATATATAATTATATATATATATATATATATATATATATATATATATATATATATATATATATATTATATGTAGATACGGAAAGAGAGGCAAACAACTTCTTTACTGGTCCTTTATTTATTAAAACGTTTCGGCATATTCAGCCTTCATCAGTTAAAAAGTAAAATTATAAAATGTCTTATCGAATGTGCACTTATAGATATAGCAAAATTTACATAATAAAAACTAGAATAATTAACATTCTAAAAGGGAAATGGTTTATTCCCAGTGGCAACTAAAATTCTTTGTTATAATAATTTATTCGGTTTTTTATCTAAGTTCATTTCTCTTGTTGATACCATGCGGTTGTAAGGTAAATAGCTGCGCTGTCCAATAAGCTTCTCTTGCCAATAATTTGGCATCTAGATCATCTCCATTATCTACAATTACCTGTTCAATTACAACAAATCTAATATCTACAAGGTTGTGCGGCGATGTATTAAAATGTACTGCCATTTCACAACTTTGTTTATTAGTGACCATAGATGATTTGTGGTTACCGAAGCGTACCTTAAACTGAGTGGACGTAGATCCTACATATTGTAATTTACACTTCATGCATAAATATATATATATATATATATATATATATATATATATATATATATATATATATATATATATATATATATATATATATATATATATATATATATATATATATATATATATATATATATATATATATATATATATATATATATTACCTATATATATATATATATAGGTAATATTTGGCATTTCACTCGATCAAACTACATGTTGAAAGGATTTATGGTGAAGGAAAATTTCGAGTGTTGGAATACATACATTTTAAGACCAAACCGGGACCAGTTGCGAAAAATGCAACTTTAAGGCCTTCCGGCTGGCAATTGAACCCGCGACCCTGCGATGCTAGTGCGCCGGAGCGCTGCCGAAGCTCCGGCGTTTTTTGTGCAGACAGGCCGGAGCCGGAGTTGGGTTGTTTTCTACCCGCTCCGGCTGGAAAATCAGAATGACAAAAAATATGACAATTTCGACGAAGCTTTGTTCACAAATAATAAATGGCAACACTGAATTTTCGGAATGTGTATATGATCTGAAGTCTAATTGTCTGTTCAGTCAAACCATTTCAGCTACCGCAAACAGCCAAATTAACAGAGACGGCAAAGTTAACGACTCGGAATTATTGGATTATTGGTATCGCCATGACGAATGGCCTGCTTTGACACGCGTCTAGCTGTCTCGTATCTTTCTTGTCCACGGTCCTCTGTCACTTATTAGCGATCTTTTCGTTGACGGGGAACATCGTCTCAAAGAAGCGTTGCGCACTCCTTCCAGGAAACATCGGTCGCTTAGCGTTCATTAAATTTAATTAAAAGAAGTTTCAAAAACCCTTTGCAATTTACACTTGTATTTCGTTATTTGTATTTTGTAGTAGCATAACTTATTCGGTTCTATATTATAAAGTTTTCATAATTTCTGGTATTCATAGTTGTAGCATTGCATTTGTTTGAGTTGAATCGCTTGACAGTTTTACGGATTTCACCAGGTGTGCGTGACACATGTGTGTAACGCACAGCTAAAAGTCCGAGCCGGAGCAGAAAAACCGGAGTTTGCATGACACCTCTAGACTGCAGCTACATGATCAAGCCGGGAACGAATGCGATATTAAGTGTATTTAAGTCACATCATCAGAAGCTTAGCGCAACTGCTTCCATCCAATGCCACGCAAGCCAACTGGCTTTTCTATTTTATGTGTTGTTGTGTTCATGATAAACATGACGTTATTGTACTCGCGGTATAATATGTTATGAGTTTAGGTTTGTTCTCGTGAGTGAAAGTAAACCATACTGGGTGAGCGAAAAATTGCTCAACTATATGGCTGGGATTCGAACCGCGACCTCCGCATCACTAGAACGGCGCTCTACTGACTGAGCTACATGCATGATCAAGCCGGGTTCGAATCCCAGCCGTGGTTGAGCAATTTTTCGCTCACCCGGTATGGTTTATAGAGAGCTTCACTCGCGAGAACAAACTTCAACTCACAACATATAGAACCTAAATAGCCTAATTTTGCAGTAAACACCATTTATATAAGATTAGAACCTTTTTAGGCTATAACTTGGAAAAATCTAGGTTCTTATACATAGTGTAATTTTTCAAGTTTACAAAATTTTATAAGATCATCAAGTATGTGGAGAAATTTTCTCTCATAATGCTCTGACTATTCTAAATTACAATATTATTATTATTACAAATTACAATATTCTCATTTTTGCGAAGGTTAGATGGAGCAATACGATGTTCTCTTACATGCACGCAGCCAATGTATCGCTGTCGTGCGGAGTCAAGCGTTCTAATTGGCAGAGCCTGAAATAATGGCCGGCGGTCCGCGGTTTTCCGACCAAATTCCAGTTTTCCGACCAAATGCTGAATTGATCGGAAGTTTTGTCCGGACAAGTTTGAAAAAAAATCCAATCATTTTTTCCCCAAAAGATTGAGTCTGAGCTCAGCACAGTGAGTGACATCTATATTAGTCTTATATAGAGTAGTAAACTGGCTCAGCATCTCGCAAAGAATACGGGCTCAATAAACAAGATGGCGGCGTGTGGTTGTTGAACTGAAATCAGCACCACACTGATCTTTGTCTACGAGATGACATGCTGGAAAGTGCTTCTTGCCTTATTTTAGAATTTTGTATATTAAAAAAATACATATATTTGTAATATTGCAAGTTTGCAACAATTCCTCAAAGTCAAAATATGTACAGTACTGCTAAGAAATAACCTCTCACTGCGTCTGCGTCCGTCTTGCGTTCGTCTAGCGTCCGTCTAGCGTCCGTCTAGCGTCCGTCTTGCGTTCGTCTAGCGTCCGTCTTGCGTTCGTCTAGCGTCCGTCTTGCGTTCGTCTAGCGTCCGTCTTGCGTTCGTCTAGCGTCCGTCTTGCGTTCGTCTAGCGTCCGTCTAGCGTCCGTCTTGCGTCCGTCTTGCGTCCGGGAGGGTAACAGACGCAGAACCGAAGTTCCTTGTCGTGAAACGTCGGTACACGTTTAATTATCGAATAGTACTCGATTTAGCGCTAATGTCAAATAATCGCCGCGCTCTCACCGCTCTCAAATAAACGTCGCACGTTCACATCCATAATTGCTGCGGAGCTTATTTGCAAGAATAAAAACATTTTAAAAAGTCACTGGAACGTTTTTTAGATAATTCCTCTACAGTTTGAAAGCGTATGTGTTTTTCTTTAGACGAAAGCTAAAGGAAGCTATAGAGTATAGTAAATTTGAGTGTCGGAGTGTTTTATATTGCGTAAAAGCAGACAGCAATAATTGTATCAGTGGATGAGTGACTGAAATGTGAACACATGTCTACAGACCTTTTCAATACATACAGCAAATTGTGCGAGGAATTCCGTTAAAATGTTGATTGCGAAGAAACGCCAAATTTAAATGTGGCAGGACGCCAGGAAGTCAAGCGAAACGGAACTTTATAGTGACGTTTCCTTCGGCAGAAGTTTTATTTAAAAAACGGTGTGGAAATAGATAGTTATGAACATGAAAACTAACAAAACAACGTTAAAGAAACAAAAACTAATTCTAAACTAGCAGTAGATTTAGTACTGGATGACCGTAGATCTATCTTTGTAATAACCCAAGGTTTACACACGCCGATTTATGTGGCAATACTAAATAGTGTTGCAAGATAAATCGGGCCATCCGCCTATGTAATATATTGAGTTATCGGATATTTTTCACTATCGTCCTGAATTTTGGATGTAGGGAGGCCGGGACTCGTGATAACCCAACGTCTTCTCTGTATTCATGATATAATAATTGTATTGATAAAGAGTGGCAAGTTTTTGATCCCGTATCAAAAACTTATACAATGCCTTGGCGGCACGTTACACATATTAATCAACGTGAGTGAAGACGCGTTTACACGATGCGACAAAAATATGCACAATTCAATAGATTCCTAGATACTAATTAGTCCCAGTTGATAGCTAATATAAGACAGACTAGAAAAAAGTCGCTCGCGCGACATCTATCGCCAAGTGAAAATCCAGCCTATAATGGACTTACTTTGGCGAAAGATTTCAAGATTTCAAAGTTGAAAGATTTCAACTTGCCACGCAATATTCTCATGTCGCAAAAAAATCTCGTTAATATTTTGCAATTCTGTTGCTGTATCGCATGTTTAGGTGGTATAGCGTTAAGGATGTAATTCGACATAATTAATTTATCGTCGTCTCGTCAACGGCGTTCTTTTAATAATCTCTGCCGTTCTCCTTGAGATTACTGTAGCTTCTGGCAGTACTTTATATGAAGTTAATCTCGAGCCGTAAAAACATGTTTGTGAGGAGCACAATAGATCGGAATAGATGTGTCATCTTGTCACATTTGTTTGCATGGGCAGCGCTAGTACGCAGATAGCTCAATATGTAATTCGGCATAATTAATTTTATCGTCGTCTCGTAGACGCCGTATTACGTATATTGAATGGCGTTCTTTCAATAATCTCTGCCGTTCTCCTCGAGATAATACTGTAGCCTCTGCGTATGAACTATGAAGTTGATCTCGAGCCACGAAAAGACAATAATAGATCAGAATAGATCATCACAGTAGATCTGTCATCTTGTCACATTATGCATTAAGTGAACTCAGATAGCTCATGTAATTAGTTATTTTATCGTCGTCTCGATGCCGTTCTTTTAATAATCTGTGCCGTTCTTCTCGAAATTATAGTGTAGCTTCTGGCAGTACTTTGCGTATGAAATTAATCTCGAGCAGTGAAAAGTTGGGCATCGGCTGTACTACCAGTTCGATTGTATCGAGCGATGAACTTTCCTACAGCAAACCGCGATGTCTTGATTCCTTCTTCTTTCTCCAAAATTTCTGTGATTTTCGTAATGGAAACGCCAGAAGATTTTAACGATACAATTCGATTTCTGGCGAATTGAGAAAGCTTTCCCATTCTTATCTGTGTGAACACAAGATTCGAGTGATAGAGCAGGAGAGATTGAGAGAACAATCAACAATCAGATTCAGAACAGAACGACTCGGATAACCTTCGCAATGAAATCGTATCACCGAACGTGATGCGAGCTCTGCGTCCAGCGAGTACAGCTTTCAGCGAGACGCAAGACGAACGCAAGACGGACGCTAGACGGACGCTAGACGGACGCAAGACGAACGCAAGACGGACGCAAGACGGACGCAAGACGAACGCAAGACGGACGCAAGACGGACGCAAGACGGACGCAAGACGGACGCTAGACGGACGCTAGACGGACGCTAGACGGACGCTAGACGAACGCAAGACGAACGCAAAACAGACGCGATTTTTGATAGGTTATTTCTTAGCAGTACTGTAATTTATAACTGCTTCGTTTTTCAAAAGTAAGTGTTAAATATGATAAAAAAATAAGATATTCTTGCAATTTCATCTTTAAACTTTGTGTAAACTCTATAGAATAGAGTGATTTACTGCTTGACGGGATTTACTCAACGGAGGGGGTCAAACTAAAATCGAAAACAAATTTCCGATCAAATTTGAAAATTTCCGATCAAATGTCATTTTGTTCGGAAATTTTGTCCGGACAAATTTTGAAATTATTTCAGGCTCTGAATTGGGACCACAATATTTCGAATTAATTGAAAACTCATTGTTCCCATTTTATCGTTGATGGAGGAATAGCAAACTTAAGTCTGAGACTATGGAAGAGAGTTCTGCATGTGATGAAATATTTGTCACATCATGTGAGCTGCATTTAATGTGGCCATAACGACTTCTCTTTAACCGTGTAACGAGTTCTAATCTATCAGTTTTCCGTGCAAAAGTTTTACTTAATTGTATTTCGCCCAAATACGCACAGAACCTATATAATAAAGTCAAACTTCAATATAGGATCTCCTTAACTTTCAAATTTGCTGTTTACAACATTCTTCCAAAACCCGAAAGCTCCCTTTCTCCTTATTAATATAATTATAAACGCCTTCTCCACGCAGAGTGTAAAATATGTCGCGCTCTACTTCTCGAAACCCACATAACATGCACATCCTTATAGGAGCTACACCACCAATCAAACAAATTGGCCAATTCTTATACAGGAACAAACTTTCCCCCGTAATCTCACCAGTTTATTCCAGTTTATTTGACTACCAGTCTACCACTATAGTGTTTCTTTAGATAATAAAATAACGATTTAGTCCTGCAGGTGACAAACTTAAAGTGCTACATGAAACATTGTGTTGCGATATTCCCCCAGAAAATCTAAGTACACTCACTTAATATTAAAGCAATATAATAAATTTTGAAATAATAAAAAGGCTGCAAACGTTGATTTCTTTTCACAAATGGCGACAAACCATTAATGGCGGCCATACAAAATGGTCAAATTTGAAAAAATAAACTCGAAATTTGGCAGCCTTAAAGTGAACCGAAGTTATTTGGTGGTGTTCTTTGATTCTATGAAAACATTTTGCAAACGAATTTTCATCACAGTATATAGCACTTTATAAATGTTGCTATGGAAAATGCATTAATGATGCCATGGTGAATGGCAATACATGAACTGTTCGAAACTTAGCAGAGTCAGAGTTAAGAAAGAAGTAGAGTAAACATGTGTAAACTAAAAAGAAGCACGATGTCTGCTTGTAAACTGAAAAACAGAGTGGGTATTTATAAAGCTGTGTTTACATATACTGCGATTAATCGGGCCGATTTTTTGTTTAAACGCATGATAAGAAAAGAAAATAGGTAATATCATCGTTACACTATGTGTTTAGTTCAAGTTCGATGCTCAAAATGCTTCAGCTTCATATTGAATTATTCAAAAAACTAATTTTATAGCAAAGTTTAATACTTAAACTTTTAAAATTTATTGTTTTCAACAAAAAGATTGTTTTATTTTTTCCTATTGAGCCACCTTAATGATTCAAATAACTCGTGAATATAAAACCGTGTGGTCGCATTTTCTATGCAGTAATATAGAGTTTTTCACAAGCTAACTGATGTCTTAAGGTCTCTGAGTTATCTTATGATTTTTGCTGCAGGTCGTGAAAGTGATTTGTGGGTCATCATTGAGTTTTGTTCCAATGGGAACCTGCTTCAATTCCTGCGCAATAGAAGAGATATTTATGAGCCTGAATGGAAATGTGTTTCTAAAGATCCTAATAATCAGTTGACTATGACAGATCTTGTAATCGCTGCATACCAAGTTGCCAGGGGAATGGAGTTTCTAGCTTCCAGGATGGTAAGATGTCTAACGTTGATTTGTAAAAACATGCACAGTTTCAGTTATAGAAATCTTTTAATGCCCTTGTTATTACTGTAGTGCATTCATCGAGATTTGGCGGCAAGAAATATTTTGGTTACTGAAAATTATGTCATTAAGATTGCTGACTTTGGGTTGGCTCGTGATGTAGGGGCCGACAGTCAATATGTGAAAACGTCTACAGTAAGTAGCAGTCACGTATATATTATCAAATATTGTTTGGAATGTGTACATCTGTTGGACGTCCGTTCGTAACAGACTGACCTAAATAATTTCTCTTTCTGTTCAGGGATTACTTCCCATCAAATGGATGGCAATAGAAGCAATTATAGAGAGGGTATTTACAGAAAAAAGCGACGTGTAAGTTTTTAAAATAGTGTTATGCTGTATTTTTTTTATGTGACTTGTTGAATGTCAACAACACAGTGACCTTGACGACGACGACGATATACGATAAAATAAGATAAGTCAAGTCAAGATAAGATAAGTTTGGACCAGGATTTAACGAAATATAATTGCATTGTATAGTGAGGCATTGATAAATATCACTCACCAAATTTATAAACTTTAAGGCTTGACTGGATGTAGGTTGAACTTGCAATAAGCTAGCGCGCGAGGCACATTTGGAATCCGTAGACGGTCGGTAGCATCTTTGATGGTCGGTAGCATCTTGGGACTTTTTTACGCGCGCCTATTTTTTGATAATATTCTAAACCAAACCCTAAAACTAATCCTAACCCTATTAAAAAGAAAAAAGTAAAGTAAAAATTTAAAAAAATGGAAAAATTATATTCTCACCCAACATTCGAACCCCGCTCTCACAACTAAAAATTAAAAACACAGACCACTGGGCTATGCAAGCGAACATGAACATTTTGGTTGATAATCAATATTTATGTAATCCCATTGTAAGTAAACTATATATATATAATAAAAAGATGCTACCGACCACTAAAGATGCTACCGACCGTCTACGGATTCCAAATTAGCAGCGGCGAGAGGTCTTCGTTTTAGTCAAGACAGGAATTGAAAAATTTGGGCGATAAATCAGCCCTTGACCAACACAGAATTTAATCAGTAGACGTTGAATAGCACTTTTCAAAGTTAATTTCTTGCCATTGACTGCAGCTCTTCTCACAAAGAACGAATAATGACAGTAAGCACACAAGACGCTTCGCAGCTGCTATCACAGCCGCCATCTTGTATATGATCGCCATCTTGTATATGATTGTGATAAGGATGATATGGATAAGGAAATGAATTCTCTTTCCTAAATTGGTTGAAAACTTTAGGTCTTGTAAAACCCATGGTTCAGGTAAACACCCATTTATAGATTTATGTAAGAACCTTGATGATTTTACATAAAGCATTACAATCATACATTACTGGTGAACCAACTACCATTCATATGTACCTCCATCCACTTGAACTTTTACACGGCCATGACACAAGATTGTCATTAAAGTGTAGGAATGATAAATTGTTAGTAAGACCTGACTTTAAGAAAAAAACATTCCTGGCCAGAGCGTTTAGAACAAGAGCCATTGAAATCTGGAATAATCTGGACAGCGAGACTAGGAATATATTCTCTGGGCCCCTGTTCAGATCTGCTCTTCTTGGGCGGCTTCAGTGGTTCATATAATCTAATTATTGAATTATATGAACCGGTGGGGTTGCTAGGGTGGAGGGTGTTTGGCTGGGGCTTGAAGGATGTATTCGTGGTCTCACTGTCTAATTGTAATTTAAATTGTAATATAGACTTTTAGATATTTATATTTTTCATATTATTTTGTTAATGATCTATATTCTAAGACCTCGTGTAAACTAGCATTGGCTAACTGTGGATCTTATTAAATACAATACAATACAATACAATACACATTAAGTAAAGCAAAACGTATTGTACGTTCTATTGTTTTAATTGCTTCTATTTTGTAGAAGCAATTAAACGCTACGGCTAATTGTTAAAATTTTAGAAAGATATTTATGTGCTAAAATACTTTTTATTTATTTCGTAGTTGGTCGTTCGGTATCGTACTTTGGGAGCTGTTTACTCTTGGTGAGTAACTATGTTCTTTGAAAAACATTTCAGACGTTGTATTTATGTTGTGCTGTGCTTGCTTTTAAATTAGTGATGATGGCTAATACCAAAATGTTCTTGCTATAGGTGGTACTCCATATCCTAACATATCTCCGAACGAAGTTTCGGAATTCTTGGCAGCTGGCAAGAGAATGGATCCACCCCATTTATGCCCAGACGAAATGTAAAATACTTTCTTTATATATCTTATTCGAAATGAAATAAGTAAAAATATTTCAGCTTTCTCGCCTTTCCTTACTTGTTTATACTGTATCTCTGATTATTGGAGATGTTGTTTTTTATTAGTGCTTCATTGATGGTAACATGTTGGCACGACGATCGAGATAATCGACCAACATTTAAAGAATTGGTTCAAATATTGGATAAAATAATTGAAATAAACACTTCCACCGAGGTAACTATTACACGACCTTACGATCTCGACTGCATCGGCGACGCGCATTTGGAATCCGTAGACGGTCGGTAGCATCTTTGGTAGCTATATCATCTTGGGACTTTTTAGGCGCGACTATTTTTTGATAATATTCTAAACCAAACCCTAAAACTAACCTTAACACTAACCTTAACCCTATTAAAAAGAAAAAAAGTAAAGTAAAAATTTAAAAAAAAATGGAAAAATCATACAACCTCACAAGTAAAAAATCAATGACACAGACCACTCAGCTATGCAAGCGAACTTGAAATATTCGGTTGATAATCAATATTTATGTATTCCCATTGTAAGTGAACCATATACATAATAAAAAGATGTTACCGACCACTAAAGATGCTACCGACCGTCTACGGATTCCAAATTAGCATCGGGCGCCTCATTTAAGGTGGCTTTCTTATAGAGTAATTTTAACAGGGGATTGGTAACTAAATGTGGCGTGTGCTAAAAATAGGCTTTACTATATTGCCATCTTGTTGGGACGACAAGATGAAAACCTTGGCCGCCACGAGCTACTTCCG
Source organism: Chrysogorgia sp. JL179-B06 (assembly GCA_035772405.1). NCBI lineage: Eukaryota > Metazoa > Cnidaria > Anthozoa > Scleralcyonacea > Chrysogorgiidae > Chrysogorgia > Chrysogorgia sp. JL179-B06. Next base: position 1,808,521 of record JAYKKM010000038.1, read on the forward strand.
GCTTCATTTTCTGAACAATAGATGCTCGATCCAGTCTTTATTTAGAGATCAGTGCCTTAGCCTAAAAATAACCCTAACCATAAAACTATCCTAAGAAAACAGGAATCTTAACTCTAAAAAGAAAAAAAATTAAGGACAAAATGACCTCACGTCAATTTCATAGATGGAAACTAGTATTCACCTAGCCTGAAATGTCAGGCATCCCCTCGTCCTCAACCTAAACCCCAGGCGAGAGAGTCTCTCTCGCCTGGGGTTTAGGTTGAGGGGACGACTGACATTTCAGGCTAGTATTCACCAGATTGAAACTTTGTGTGAAAGAAATATAAGATAATATAAGCGTTACAACATACCTAATTTTCAAAAAATGTCTATAATTGCGTAATTTCAAATCGCGCGCCAGTCGGCCGCGCGACTAGAAATTAGCCAATTTCAACATGAGCCCATGGTCAAAATTTACTATATCAAAATGTGAAATCACTCTAAATTTACTGATATCAAAAGACGAAAATTATTCCACAAGCATTGTTTTTCGTTAATCCATTTGCTTAGGGGAGTGGTTGTATAAAAGGGAGAACACCCCCCGTGAAATGCATATGGCGAGTTGATAGCGGACAGTGATAGCGGAGCGCACGCAAGGTTTTATTCCTTTAGTAATTCACTGAAAGTCGATTAAGGATCTTTATCGAAAAGTGTTTCTTAAGTTAAAACAGTTCAAAGAAAACGGACTGTGCACATAAGCTGGATGTAATTCATAGCCCGAGTGTTTTAGATCTGATAAAACACGTGCTGCGAGTTTATTAAACGGCTTCAAAAACGACCTATATGATATAACTAGGAGTAATCAAAGATTATGTAATTGCGTTCGACGCATGTGGTGCAGTAAATGGCGAATGAAGATTGGCAATTATGCTGTAACGAATTATGAAAATAAATAAAGCTAATAAATATATAACAGCGTCTTTATTGAAGGAGACACTGTAACTTCAATGTTTTTGACAACGGTGACATCCTGAGTGATTTCCGTACGTTATTTTAATATTAGGAAGGTATATTTCCCGTCCGTGTTCTGAAATGATCAGATTGAATTTCGATATTATAAACGCGCCATATGATTACCGTTATACCGTATGTTATTTTAAAATGAGGCCATGGATTGGGCCATATGATCGCCTTGATACGCGGTTTACATTGTTATCGACTGGAACACGGCAACAAACGACAGCGTCTTATTCAAGAAGACACTATATAAACCTCAATGTCGCATTCCCGCTCGTTAGTTCGATTTGAAATATGACCGTTCGACCGCTAGATAAGTCAGCAAATATTACAATCGTGAAGTTCGATTTGGCAAAGTGTCGCTTGAATGGAAAATTTATAACTTCGCGCAGCTTGCACGTTTCGAGTAAATGTTGTTCGAATTAGATGTATGGTGTTCAAATGATCAGATTGAATTTTGACTTTATAAACGCGCCGTTTTAAAAATTATAAATGATTACCATATGTTGATCGGTTTATATTATTTATTTGATCCTCCATGCTGTAGAAAATTCCTAGCATCATTCTGCTGCCATGCCTAATCCTGAACTCTTCTACAGGAAACTTCGTATCCACTGCTCCTGTGTTATAAGTCCCGAGGCAGCATTTTCCTAGCTGGTACTAATGCCATAATTTATTCCAAATTCCAAAACGGTAATTTATTCAAAAAGGGGAAAGATTTTATCTTGATTTCTTATAGCTGTAAAGCACAGGTAACCCATAACATGCAAGATTAGAATGTGTTCTCCTTTGTCGAACGCAATTATCAGATTTAAAACCACCGTCATGCCACCTCAACCTCGTACCCAGGGCATTTTGCCTCCACGGCGGAAGGTCGGCGAAAATGGCAGTAAATACGTACCTAAAATGGCCCTGGGATCGGCAACCTCGTACCCAGGGTCTTCTCAGTGCCCGGGGAGGGAGCGCCCGGGATGGGAGGGGAGTGGAGCGAGGGGTAAAGGCTGGTCACGTGACTCCAAGGTTATTGGATTATTTTGTAACCTGGCGCTTATTCTCGCTTATATCATCCGGGGGGCCGGATCGCTGTGAAAACATACCACAAACTTCTATAATTGAAAGTATAAACAGTTTATGGCTAATTTAAAAATATTACAATTTATTGGAAAGACAGTACGGACTGCAGACAGAAGTTGAAAGATGGTGGATTACTTCGAAAAATGCGTTGATTTACGGACATTTGTTGCTGTCATAAGATAAACATTAGGGACTTTAAGATCTACGACGGCAACCTGGGACGGGGACGTCGTTCAAACAAAAGAATCTTCTTGCGAAACAATAAGAATGAATAATTTTTATTCCCAGGAGTAATTTCAACGCCGTTCTCGTTCTGTTTACAATGCCACTGAGAGCATTTTCACGTCTTTAGGACGACGGTAACTCGCGGAGAGATGCGAGATGTGACTTAAGACTGACTTAAACACAGACACTATAATCGTTTTAGGAATATTGAAGCGTTTTGGAGATCATAAAACAAGCTTGGAGTGTCAAATACGCTAGTCAATCGACCGTGGTTTCATTCAAATGCTAAAATTTGTATTGCTTTAACTGCCGTCGCCGTCCTATGTTGCCGTCGTAGATCTTAAAGTCCCTATGATCAACGCCAGAACAGTTCGAATTTACAATTTTAATACAGTCAGACTATGACTATTATTTTGAATACTAATCATGTTTATCTTATGACAGCAACAAATGTCCAGTAAATCAACGTATTTTTCGAAGTAATCCACCATCTTTCAAGGCTTTCAACTTGTCTGCAGTCCGTACTGTCTTTCCAATAAATTGTAAACTTTTTAAATTATCCATATACTGTTTATACTTTCAATTATAGAAGTTTGTGGTATGTTTTCACAGCGATCCGCCCCCCCCCCCGGATGATATAAGCGAGAATAAGCCAGGTTACAAAATAATCCAATATCCTTGGAGTCACGTGACCAGCCTTTACCAGGGTCTTCTTCTTCCCTCGCTCCACTCCCCTCCTATCCCGGGCGCTCCTTCACCGGGCACTGAGAAGACCCTGGGTACGAGGTTGTGGGATCGGCTCATATGTACTTCTAGTACGTATTCCATATAAGGAAGTGACCGACGAGCAAATAGAAGGCACTCGTACCAGCCCACTGGATGTGGGATTGTTAACACGTTACGATATGTTCGATTATCCACTCTTTTTAAGAAAAGGATAGCAGGATAAGCTGCACGCATATTGTAAACAGATAATTTATCTTTGTTTTAATATATATTGTAGCTTTGGGAGTTGATTATTTCTCAAGAAAACGTTCGTCGAAGACAGCCGTGTTTTTGTTTACAAGATGGTATCCGTATTAGGAAAATTATATTTTGGCATGTTCGATTATCCGAGCTTTTAAAGAGAACTAAGTTAGCTACCGGGATAAAGCTGTACGTATGTTGTAAATAGATAATTTAACTTTCCTTTGATATATTCTATAGCTTTGGGGATGGTTTATTTCTCAAGAAAACGTTTGCCAAAGGGTTAGGACCTTTGTTATTTTGGGGTCGGTTACAATCCAATTAACAAGGAGGCTGGTACGCCGTACGAGGTTTGGACGTGTCAGCTATTTGCTCGTTAATTCACTCTATTTGCTCGTCAATGCCTTCTATTTGCGCTTCCTTATAAGGAATACGTACTAGATACCTCTATCGATCGGCTGGTCCATTCTATAATGCGATTGGCTTGTCATAAAACTCAATTAATTCAGCCGAGTATAATTTATTCATCTAAATCTCAATGCTGTCTAATTTTACAGCAAATTAGAAGTGATAGCTTTCGCTAAATTGGATATATGCATCTTCATACCTTTTATAAGAGATAACCATGGATGTATAGTGGATTATTAAGCTTGTTAGCTGCTTTTATGCCGACGAATCCTGACTGAACAACTCTGAAGAGCATTGAATATTTCTCAATTATTCAGGTCAACAAAGTAGACAAAGGCAATGGAACAAAGACCACAAAAATTATCATATCTAAACACCCAGAAATTCTGGGTGTCATGACAGTGACCAGCCGATCCCAGGCCATTTTCGCCGACCTAACGCCGTGGAGGCAAAATGCCCTGGGAACGAGGTTGATGCCACCTTTGTCTTTTCCTCATAAATTATTAATGAATTTTTTATAGTTATTGAAAAGTATAGTAGGAAATGCAAATGTTCTTCATTATAAAACGCCAACTCAAGCCTGGGGAAGGCTAAAAGGGATGACTCAAAAGGACCTTTCTGTTTTTTTCTGTTTTTTATTTTTCGTTAGGTTATGGATAGCTACGGTTAGGGCTAGGTTTAAGGTTAGGATCAAGGTTAGGATCAAGGTTATGGTTGGGGTTAGGATTAAGATTGAGATTAGGGTTAGGATTAGTAGTTCTAAAAAATGTAAAGGTCCTTTTGACTCATCCCTTTTAGCCTTCACCACTCAGCCTCTACTAGGCGGCGTTAGGGGGAAAGCGGAAAGACGAAGTGGGGAGATGTGGGTGGAGGGAACATGAAGAACTGTAAAAAAACAACCAATCAGCGACTAGCGGGCTTTCCTCAATGATTAAAACATTTCACTTCGGGCCGAATCGTGAAATATCCATGTCTGAAACTCTGGTGGAAACAAGATTTATTTTGAAAATTTATTCAAGCAATCGTGTAGACATGGAAGCATAGAGTTGATTCTGGCTGAGGCTTGTCAATCAATCGGCTTTGCATTACTACGCAGTGAAACTTTCTCCGATCGGGTTTGTAGGTCTCGCATTAATTTCCCTGATAGAATGAAGCGACACCTGACTGGCGAACATCGTAACTCCAGAATGGGATTTGGCGAAGAAATTTCATATAGAAACCATCACTTATATACTGTACCGTACGTCTAGCCGTAAGTCTCTTTATTCTGAAACGTCGAATGAAGGACAAGTCACAAGGTAGAAATCTCAATAATAGCTGCTTCCCCTGCCGACTGATAATCACGCGCTTGCACGAACGTCTGGTGAATCTACTTAATCCATAATCAATCTCTTGCCAAATCCCGTTGGTAATACCATTAAAACATCTTTTCCTGCTAGCAGCTCCCTCGTTGCAACTTTTTATTCCTGTTTTAATTTAAAGCTACGACCAGCAACGAACTGAAGATCGGTTGAAGCTTTCGAAAGAAAATAATCTACCAACACGGTTTTTCTAAAGTCGCCATTTTTTAATGTTTATTTCCTGACAGGAAACCCCCGAATACTAATGAGTTGAGTTAGCCAATCAGAATTTAGCGTCTTCTGGTGGACGTGACGTTCCGTCCGCTCTCACCCCAGTCCCCCGCAGGCTAAGCCTTTACTTGCTCGCTCCATGTTTAACTGTTTACTTTGATCAAGTTTTCAGAAGACATCGAATAAGATTTTTATATATATTTACTTCAGCTAAAAACTTTCAAATTCACACACTTTCCATAAGGTAAATAGTCTGTGCTCAGTTTAGTTTAGTATATTTATCACTCTTAAGTGAACGGAAATCCCAGGTCCGACCCAGGATTTGAACCTGTGTCTCCCAGCTCATAGATATACTGAAAGATCAGAAAATATCAGCAAGATCAGGAAATATTTGAGTAAAAAGGACTGTGAGAAGTTGGTGCATGCATTCATAACATCAAAACTTGACAGCTGTAATAGCATCCTATATGGCTTACCAGATTGAATTGAGCAAGTTACAGCGAATTCAAAATACAGCTGCAAGACTTGTAACAGGGGTTAAAAATATGATGCGAACATGTGGGTACCGGGAGCAATGAGCATGGGGTGTGACCAAAAGGGAGGCCCCTTTTTATGAAACAAAAAGACTATGTAAGTATGTTATCTAAACTGTGGAAAGAAAAATCCAAATCTGTGATACTAACTGAAATATTAGTATTATTCATTTATACTGGGGCATTTATCCCCACTATGGGATCACTGTCACCGAGGCTTTTATCATTATATTCATGTGGTGCCTTTAAAGTGTCTATGAAATGAAAATTCACTCCAGTTTTTATGATTGTGCTTGAAAGAACACTTATACTAATGCAAAATGGCTTTTAGATTCATGTTATTATTCCGTTCTTGAATTATTACGCTTTATATAATTTGAGCTGTGACGTCACAAGGTGGACAGTATTACACCAAAACTGAAAATCAGGCATATCTTCATATACGATGCACGATATATTTTATTGCGTAAGCGGCTAATAAATTGTGATGCATCACACGTCACACGGTATATAATGTATCAGAAGCCATCACATAGTATCACGGCCATAGGCATCACACAACATCACACAACATCACACAGCATCACAAACCATCACACAGCATCACAAACCATCACACAACATCACACAGCATCACGCAGCATCACAAACCATCACACAGCATCACAAACCATCACACAACATCACACAACATCACACAGCATCACACAACATCACACAGCATCACAAACCATCACACAGCATCACAAACCATCACACAGCATCACGCAGCATCACACAGCATCACAAACCATCACAGACCATCACACAGCATCACAAACCATCACACAGCATCACACAACATCACACAGCATCATGCAGCATCACACAGCATCACACAGCATCACAAACCATCACACAGCATCACAAACCATCACACAGCATCACAAACCATCACACAACATCACACAGCATCACACAACATCACACAACATCACACAGCATCACATCACACAGCATCACGCAGCATCACACAGCATCACAAACCATCACAGTCCATCACACAGCATCACAAACCATCACACAGCATCACAAACCATCACAAACCATCACACAGCATCACAGACCATCACACAGCATCACAGACCATCACAAACCATCACACAGCATCACAAACCATCACACAGCATCACAAACCATCACACAGCATCACAAACCATCACACAGCATCACAAACCATCACACAGCATCACAAACCATCACACAGCATCACAAACCATCACACAGCATCACGCAGCATCACACAACATCACACAGCATCACGCAGCATCACAAACCATCACACAGCATCACAAACCATCACACAACATCACACAACATCACACAGCATCACACAGCATCACACAGCATCACACAGCATCACAAACCATCACACAGCATCACAAACCATCACACAACATCACACAGCATCACGCAGCATCACACAGCATCACAAACCATCACAGACCATCACACAGCATCACAAACCATCACACAGCATCACACAACATCACACAGCATCATGCAGCATCACACAGCATCACACAGCATCACAAACCATCACACAGCATCACAAACCATCACACAACATCACACAGCATCACGCAGCATCACAAACCATCACACAGCATCACAAACCATCACACAACATCACACATGCAGCATCACACAGCATCACACAACATCACACAACATCACACAGCATCATTCACAAACCATCACACAGCATCACAAACCATCACACAACATCACACAGCATCACGCAGCATCACACAGCATCACAAACCATCACAGTCCATCACACAGCATCACAAACCATCACACAACATCACACAGCATCACGCAGCATCACACAGCATCACACAGCATCACACAGCATCACACAACATCACGCAGCATCACACAGCATCACACAACATCACACAGATGACACAACATCACACAGCATCACACAGCATCACAACCATCACACAGCATCACAAACCATCACACAGCATCACACAGCATCACAAACCATCACACAGCATCACAAACCATCACACAGCATCACAAACCATCACACAGCATCACAAACCATCACACAGCATCACAAACCATCACACAGCATCACACAGAATTACAAACCATCACACAGCATCACAAACCATCACACACCATCACACAGCATCACAAACCATCACACAGCATCACAAACCATCACAAACCATCACACAGCATCACAGACCATCACACAGCATCACAGACCATCACAAACCATCACACAGCATCACAGACCATCACACAGCATCGCATGCACAAACCATCACACAGCATCACAAACCATCACACACTGTGTGCTGCCTCTCAACGTCATACAAAGTTTGACATAAAGGAAACCCACATTGGAAAAATCTGCAAACATATATTTATATTAATTAAAATCTATAGCTTCTACTACAGTACATGTGTGCTGAAGAACACCAATGTATGGTCGCTCTCATTATATTGATGACATTGCAATGATGCACAGATCATGTTCTTCATTTGCTAACTTTATACAAGTGGTACTAAAGGTAGATGTTGTCACAACCGATTTCCTTTACCTGCAGTACTGGATAACTGATAATGAGATCTTGCAATATGATCCGTAGTCACTCACTGCTACTTTCACATTGTTGTAACAAAATCTTTTAATTAAATCCCAAATGTCCTGAGTTGTTATGTGTCTCACCTATTCGCTTTCTATCTGATTTGATCATTGTTTAGACCATAGCCATAAAATACTTTTCATTAGCCAGTAATTTTATATGTAGTAGATAAAATAAGCGCGGCAGATCTGTATATGGGCGTTCCCATACAGATCTGACGCGAGTATTTTATCGTACTTGTGAAATGAACCAATGAACGATGCTATAGGCTTAATTAGTATTCATAACTTTGTTAAAGATCGTCCTAATTATTGAGCTTTACAAAGCTATACATGTGACCAAAATACCACGCTGTGATTGTGGCTTATTAATTATTCATGAATTTCACAACATATACACATATAAAGTAGAGTGTTTTATTGATTTTTCCACAACTAATAAAAGCGATAATTTCACATGTGTGATTATTTATGGTAATCGCACGTGTGACGATTATCGCTGATACAGCACTATAGTTTAACTCTTTCCTGTCCGTCCCAGTCAAAAGGGGTCATAGAAGACCCACGAAGTCGTCAATCAACTCGTACTGACTGACCAGGATATCTCACTCGTTCGCTGCGCTCACTCGTTCGATATCCTGGTCAACATTCGAAATAAATTTCATATTTCCGCACATCCATGTATTATTCAATCTATATCTTATATTTACGGTAAATCTCTTTCTACACTCTACTTTGATAACCAATGGTATAATTACGTCTCATAAAAAATAGGTACGCGATTGCGTATATGTGTCTACTGGCTTGATCACCGTGGGGTGAAGTAGTTAACAGAATGAAAAGTTAAAGAGAACATGCATTGACATTATATTATATCATTTATATTACGATGCTATAATTTAACAGAATGATACACTATAAAGATGCATGTTGAGATGGTTTGCAATAATAGGTCCAGCTAGAAGTAGGTGGTTGCTGTTGCAATGGATGAAGTTTGTTGGATGTTTATAACTAAAAACACAAAACTAAATAGAAATTAATGCGTATCCGCAATAACGCCTCCGCCCGCCTAGTGTTCTATCCCTAGATTTTCATCCTTACCACTGCGGGATTATCTCGGCCAATATTTAGCCGCAAGTTCAATCGGCCGGAATGATTTTGAGGTTACAATGAAATAAATGAATAAAAATAAATGTCAGACACCATGTTGTCAATACGTCATACCATAGACACAATCACTCATGATCTAATCACATCGTAACACTCACAATAATATTTTCTGATTTTGAAAAAATACTTTCGGATTTCGAAAAAATATTTTCGGATTTCAAAAAACTATTTTCGGATTTTGAAAAATATTTTCCGATTTGAAAAAAGTTTTGCGTATTTGAAAAAGTTTGGCGGATTTCAAAAATATATTTTACGATTTAAAACTTTTATTGAGATTTAAAAATATTTGTGTCTGTTCCTTCTCGGCTTCCGTAGCAATTTGACAAGAACCCAATTTTACAACCGAAATGGCTGGAAGAACTATTCATAATTATAGTGATGCTTTGAAGCTGCAGAATGGTCTTAACCTATTACATCGTTCGAGTATTGAGTCCCAATTGAATTTTAATGTTCCCAAATGCGAGAGTCTCACCATAACAAGGAAGAAAAATTCTGTAGAGCAAGGCTATAAATTAGGCATACATCCTTTGAAAAGCTCGTCTTGTCAAAAAGACCTTGGTTTGGTGGTAAACAGTTCATTGTCATGGAAGCAACATAGTCCTAAAGCTATTAGCAAACTTAGCCAATTCAATGTTAAGTCTCCTTAAAGGCTTAAACGATCCTCCAGTAAATATTTTACTATTTCAGCGAGGAGACTTCTATATTTGGCATTGGTTATGCAAGCGAAACATGGTCCGAGCAATCTATAGATTTGATAAGAGCTACGAAATACATTCTCGGTCGTTTAAATGATTATTTGCTTTACAGAGAACGTCTGATTAAGTCCAATATTCTTCCAGTTTGTTATTGGCATGAGATAAAGACTTATTATTTTTACATGGTTGTATCAATAGATAATACAATATCTGTCTTAAACAGTACGTACGTCCGTCGCATTTCGTGTGAGCTTAACTTTTCAGTAGAACCAAACACTTTGAATCGAGTTATTTTATCAGGACTTGTAGATTATGGAACAATCTACCTAATTTTATTAAGTACACCGAATCGTCTGCTATTTTTAAGACTTAAAAGCCAGATATTTTACTGCCTTGCGACATACTTTTAATGCTGACATTTTTGGCTCATGGTGTTCTATTTGTCTATGAAATATAATTCTGTGAGAGATCTGGCAGCAGTACATTTTAGAATCTATTGTTCAAATTGTAATGTAAATATTGCCCTCGGGAGGATGCCTTGATTAGGGTTTTACCTACAACAATCATGGGGGTAAATCGATACTCAAGCCACAGACGGCCGCGAATTTATATTGGTGGAAATTATAATTTATGTGTCTAGCTGATAAATAGCAATGACGTATTGTGCGGTCTGGGAGAACATTAGATCGTTAGAAATTGAATTGAAGGACCAGATAGTACGCAGCGATCGGAACGAGATATCTGATTGGCTGCTGGAAGTGTGAAAGTCGAGAAGGTCGAGAAGATGCTGGCGTTGTGATTGGTTAAAGTTAAGCTGTGCACGTTTATGTCCTGTTGTTTTTAGCTCACAAATATGACTTGGCTTCACGCCTTCGGCCTTCACTTGTCACACACTAGTCACTAGTGTCTGTTGCGAACTTGCGTTTAGTCTTTTGTTTGGGTTTGAAACTTTGAGTACTAGTGTCTGTTGCGTTTACTCTTTTATTTGGGGAAAGTGGAAAAGTATTTCGAGACGTCTTCGCGGTTCATGCCCAAATTGCTCCCAAGAGTTTTCTACTCGATGGAAACCCGTCAATTGTTCCATTATTGTTTCAATATCGGCGAGACGTAGCAACGAAAGGTCGCGACTGAATCAGCCAGGTGCAGTCATGGTTTGTGAAACAGCAAATGAGAGGTGTGACTATTCAGCGGAACTGCGGACCGCGAAACTTGCGGAACGGGGACCTATAATAAATGTATTTCTTATAGTTCATAAACATTTTTTTCTTGAATTATTTAACTAGTTAAGCTGTCACAGTGTCACTTTCAATCTTGTACCCAGAGCCAGCTGTCACTTTCGGTCGGATTAAATTTTCTTCGGAATTCGGATCCAGTTTACTTCCGCGGCGCAGTACAATTGTACAATTTAGGTATGCAGTTAACATTCGTAAGCGTAGCATATAACGATAATACAGTTTATCAATTTCATGGATGTTTTTTTCACGGATGTTCTCGTTGTTTTGAAAAATATGAAATGAATACTTTAGTGAATGAAAAATTTGGAACATTATACTCGAAAACTCAGCGTTTTACAAATGAATTGTTAAATGCAGGATATAAAGTTGTTGAAAAATGGGAATGTGATTTTTTAAATGAAAACAAATATAGTTGTAGTGATATTATTGAATTGAAACAAAAAATTTTTGGATATACAATATTAACTCCCCGTGATGGGTTATATGGGGGGCGAACTTCTTCTATATGTTTATTTAGAGAGATAAAACAAAATGAACAAATTTATTATGTAGACTTTACATCGCTATATCCCTTTGTTCAAAAAGAATTTGTTTTCCCGGTTGGACACCCTAAAATTTTCGTTAATGAAGAGTGTGAGAATATAAATATAAAGGATATTTTCGGTTTGATTAAATGCCGTAACGTAGCTAGCCAATAGTTATCCGATGGCGAATAAATATTCGCCATCGGATAAAAGGCTACGTTTACATTGTATCGGATAGGTTTATGCTTCGTTCCAAAATGCTTTCGGTGCAAATGTAAACAGTTTCCGTCTGCAGCAGGCCGAAGGATATCGAGACAAATCTCTTGATTACGCTTAGGAACGATCAGAATATGCTAGAACAGCTAGAAAACCATAGCGTTCGCCATAAAGCTGTCTTCGATAAACTTGCCAAAGGTATATGGTGGATTGTAGCTTCAACAGAAAGGTGAAAGTCAAGCATCTGAGGAGCAATATCGAACTTACAAAGATTATACAAAGACAAAATAGCTAGATTATATGGGTCGCCAAACCTTGGCCACGCAAGTGTGAACGGGTCACACTTGGCCCAGGCCAGGTGAACGTGGCTTTAGAAAGCACAATTATACTACGCGGCGGAAGTAAACTGGACCCGACCGGAAATGACAGAAAACTGAATCCGACGGTCCGACCATATGAACTTACCGTACGTATTCCATATATGGAAGGTTCCATATGAAGAGAACGTTACTGAGCGCATGCGTCTAACAGTCCATTTTTACCCCACATGCTCAGTCTCTCTTATAGAGTCTACTCACTAAGGACTCCAAGTAAGGGAGTCGGGTTCGAGGCGGAGTTAGGGTATGAAAACTCGTTAGGCGGGAGATTAGGATCTTTGTTGTTTTGGGGTCGGCTACAATCCAATAATTTACAGCTTCTAAATTAGGAGGTTGGTACGAGGGCAATGTATTTACTCATCAGGGCAACGTATATGCTCGTTAGGGCAATGTGTGTGATCTTCATATGGAACCTACCACCTTCCATATATGGAATACGTACGGTAAGTCCCTATCATCCGACCGAAAGTGACATGCACTGTGACAGCTTAACTAGTTAAACTAGGACTAGGAGTTCTTATCAGAAGTGAAATGCTACCTCGCGACTTACACAGGAGCAGTGGATACGAGGTTGCCTGTAGAAGTGTTCAGGATTAGGCCAGCAGAATGTAGGCTGCGTCGCATCCGGCCTTTTGAAACACGATATAGTCCTGTTTCAAACGGCCGGATGCGACGCAGGCTAGCAGAATGATGCTAGAAATGTTTAAAATAACATACGGTAATCATATGGCGCGTTTATAATGTCACAATTCAATGTGACCATTTGAACGCCATAGTCCATACATCTAATTCGAACAACATTTACTTGAAACGAGCAAGCCTCGCGACTATAAAGTTTCCATTCAAGCGACACGTTTTCCAAATCGAACTTCATGCCGTTTGTAATATTTGCGGCTGACTTATCCAGCGGTCATATTTCAAATCGAACTATAAACGAACGGTGCGGGATCACCGTAGACGCTGTATTTTCATAATTCGTTACAGCATAATTTTATGTTTATAAACCAATCTTCATTTACCATTTACTGGTCCACATGCGTCGAACCATAGTCGAACGCATTTACATAATCCTTGATAGTAAAGTACTGAAGCCGTCGACGATATAAATAAGAACGAAGTGGCTATTCGTACTGGAGTTGTACGGGGACTTTTATTTGATATTCGTACTGGAGTCGAAATATTTTCCCCAATTTTCTAATAAGTACTTGTTTCAAATGATTTTCATTACTCTACCTAACGCCCGTTTTAAACGTCGAACAGTTGACGAATTTCGCCAGTCGAATTCATAAAATTCGTCGTTAGCGCGACGTCTAAAACCAACTTTTAATCGAATTCGTCCCAGACGAATTATTCGTCTAAGCGAGACGCACTATACGTCTTCTGTTCGTCTCTGTTTTAGACGTCGCACTAACGACGAAACGAAAACATAACAATTTTATAACGTCTATTTTGATTGGCTCATAATGTTTGAGCCAGTGGCGGGAATATGTAGGAAGTACTGGCGGGAACGAAACAACGATGGCGAGTCTCATTTCATGTTCATTTTGTAAAGAAACGACCAAATATTCTTGTATTATTTGTGGTACACCCGCATGTTTACGACCAGAATGTTCAGTTTTCGAATCCGAAGAGGAAACTCCCGGTTGGGAGCAGTTTAAAACTGTTGGATATTGCCTACAGTGTCGTATACAGCCACTAGACTCACTAGAGAAAGGCTCCGATGAAGATGAAACACCATGGAATGGACGTGATAAGGATGCAGCAGGTACACATGATACATATGGCTCATCTTCTCAATCATCAGCACACGGAACACCACAACCGCGAAGCAATGGTAATCAGAAACGATCTGGTCGGAAATGGCACAATCATGAGATAAGTGATATGGTAGATATTATCGTAAACTCCAAGGAATTTACCCGTAACCTGATATTCACCAACACCAAGAAGCATAAAAACACAGAGATTTACGAAGCTGTATTAGCCCAGTATGGCAAGTATAAAGAAGTACATGGACAGGATTTCCCTTATAAAGTGGATCAATTGAGAAATAAATTCAAGTGGTGTGTTGGCATATGCAAGAAAGCTTGTCTTACAATCAATACAGCAACAGGTATTAAACGTTTTGTCGACGATAAAGATTATGGTGAATGGTTTACTGTCCTGTATCCGCTCATTAAATCTAGAGACTCGTGTCAGCCAGATAGGGCTGTTGAACCATCAGCCGATGGTTCTGATGGGGACAGTGATACAACTGTGACAACAGATATCTCTGGGGAGAATGATGCTAATGGCGATAAAACATTGTTTGTCCCAGTAAAGAAAGCACGTACTTCCAAGAGACAGAAAATTGATCCAATACTTCAAACCCATGAACTGCTGAAAAAGGTTATTGAAAATGACCCAACTAAAGATTTACTACTACTCATGAAAGAAGAATTGAAGCAGTCCAGGGAACAGGATAATAGATACTTTCAGATGCTTTGTGGTATGATGTCATCTGCTCACAACACACACTTGCCACAAAACCAAATGTTTTTTCCTCCTAGTAATTCACAAGCTCCCTCTCCCAGTCTCCCTCATGCATTCCCCAATGTTCCATTCCAATACACACCATATGCACTGGATCCAGCATCAAATGCAATGTATCATCATAACACAGCTATAAATAATCATGGTAGTGAAACCCACACATCCCGGTCAATATCCCCTGAATCTCAACCACAATACCAACAACTGTGAAAAACTAGGAGTTCAGTCATATTGATATTATTATAGTATACTGTAGTTATCTTGTACTGTAAAAGTTGGTGTTGAATTGTTCATGATATATATATCTAAGGGTTCAGATTTTGTTTGGTGTACTAACCTCCCCAATATTTTTGATGTGTTTAAAATTGACTGAAAGTTTCACGAGGGATCAGAATGCCCTTTCTTCCAGACTAATTGATCAATTATAGTCATCTGCAATAAAAAACATCTTCCACTGCCTCTGGATATATCCATGTATATTGTGTTTGCTGAATATAGATACTTAAATTCTGTTAATATAGTAGTGACATATGATAACTGTTGAAAACAAACAACTGATAATCAAGTCACCTTGTTCAATTTGCAGGAGTCTTGCTGTTAGTTTTGCACAAGAACTATTAATCAGCTGCAAACTTTATATTACAATGTTTATGTGTTTGAAGTTGTTATGCTTAGGGAAGGTTCATAATTTATGGGTTGGGGGGAGGGGGGTGGTCTCCAAAATTGATATATTAAAAACATCTGACCAACCCCCTCATCAATTGTTAAAATATATTTATTATACCCTCCCCCCTCTCCAACCAATTCTTGATGTGAAAAATGCATGTAATCATGTAAAGGCTAGTTTATTCTATTTGATCAACTGGTCAATGACATAAATAATGTTGATATTGAAATAAAAGTCATTATAGTGAGAACTTTTACAGCTACATGTATATAAATATATTTACTATACCATCCAACACCATGTTGATTTTTAATGTTTAATAATATAAATGTAGTGCTTTTATTTACAGATTTTACAAATGTTATAGACACAGTTCTTCAAATGGAGCTTCAATATAATATTAACAATCTTTCAAACCATTTTTTTTTGCTTCGATAAAATTTTCCCTCCGAATAATTGTCCATGCATCGACTAATTCTCTCTTAAATATTTTGTTTAAATGCCTAAGAAAAGTTTTAAACCCCTTTTTAATCTGAGAAATACTTTGCCCCCCATTTTCCCACCAGCCCCCCCACAACCATAAATAATGAACCTTCCCTTATGATTTGAAAATGTTATGTTGTAAAATAGCAACAAATCATTATATTTGAAATTGTTTATTTATTTGAAAGAACAAAATATAAACTGTTTCCTTATTTAATTATAGAATTACAATTGGATAACATGCCACGTTATTGAACAACCATGCATATATATATATATATGTTGTATGTTGTAACAGCAGCTTTGTAAGCTACTGAATATCATAGTAATGGAAATATTAAAATGTTCAACACAAAAGAACATATTCAAGTGTGTTATACTTTCAGATCTGCTCCAAGCAGCAAAAAAACTGGACTTAGTTCAAATAACACCATGCCCCTGTTTCTCATCCCAAAATTTTATCCTCAGAGCAGCTCTGATTTTTTTTGCTTGAGAAGAATTATCTGCAACCCTGGTGCATTGCCTCATGTTTAATAGCTCTCTTATCCTTTCTCTGTCTCTTCGTTCGTGGGAAACTGGATCAACTGTAAGGTCCAGTTCAGTTGAGATTATATCACTCGCTTCAATGCAAACATTGTGTAATACAATACAGGCAAGTGTTAACAGTTTCACCGTGTCTTCATCACACTCACACTTTCGGTACAGCACTCTCCACCTGCTTTTTAATGAACCAAATGCACATTCACAAGTCATTCTTGCCCTGCTAAGGCGGTAGTTGAAATTTCTTTCTTCAGGATTTGCAACGCCATGACAATATGGTTTCATTAACCATGTTGTAAGTGGAAAGGCAGAGTCTCCTAGAATCAAGGGATACACTTTAGCTGTCCCAACCTGTTTGGCAATAGATGGTATAACATTGTTCTCTGTGATGTCCTGCCACACTTTGGTTGATTGAAATATTAATGAATCATGTGAATTTCCAGGAAATCCAACACTTGCCCATACAAATCGTTTTTTTGGCATCTACAATAGCCATTAACACAACAGAATAAAAATTTTTAAAGTTATGATATTCTTTGGTGGCTTCTTGACCACCCCAAGGGCATTTAATTGAGATATGGCAACCATCAACAGATGCCCAAGAGCAAGGGAATTGCCAGTTTTCCTCCATATCTAACATCTTCTCTATAAAATCTTGCCTTGTCTTGGGAAAATATTTGTCGACTGAATTTTTCCACATGTTTTTAACAATTGCAGTACAGACTTCCTTAACAATAACGTGTACAGTTGCAATGCCTATACCAAAAAGCTCGGATATTGTTTGGAGATAATCTCCTCTACCAATTCTATATAGTTATAT
The DNA here is from genome assembly GCA_035772405.1 of Chrysogorgia sp. JL179-B06. Lineage (NCBI taxonomy): Eukaryota > Metazoa > Cnidaria > Anthozoa > Scleralcyonacea > Chrysogorgiidae > Chrysogorgia > Chrysogorgia sp. JL179-B06. The sequence continues at coordinate 1,826,197 of JAYKKM010000038.1, forward strand.
AGACATACCCCAAGTCTGCACTCCGGTGATATTGGTAGTTCTGTAACAATGCTTCGTTCGAGATCTGGTCTAATCTGTTGTAAGATCCTTTCGAATGTTTGCCTTGACACTCGAAATGACTTTTTAAATCTTGCATTTGAAAATGTTGTCCAAGCTAACGTCCACCAGCCATAATTTCTATTGAGCCGGCGACATGACCGAATGCGATTTGATTTTGTCGAAATTTGCACAACCAGCAAAGACAGCAACAAGTAGATCTTTAAGAACCATCTTTTCCTTATAAGTTGGAACCTTCTTAAGTGGGTGTGAAGAATACGCCGTTTGCTTTGTCGCATCGTATTTATCAGAAGATAAGCGTTCCTAATCCGGACAGGCGCCATTTATTTGATTCGATTTTCGCGCCATTTTATAGCGCCAAGGTTTGGCGAGAACTTAAATTCGTACGAATTTCCCGTCTAAAACGACGTCGCAATATTGTCGCACAGTTGACGAATTGACTCGATGCGTCAACTGTTCGACGTTTAAAACGGGCGTTAGCACGAGTGAACGCAAAGGGGAGGCAGCAATTATTCAAGAAAAAATGTTTATGAACTATAAGAAATAAATTTCTTATATCCAGCAAATGAGAAAGTTTTTTCTGTGACAAGTGACAACAAGCATACCTGAATTTCGTTTTGACGCAATGTATGACCGCAAGCGTTCAAAACAGAATACCAAAGTGGACATTGCAAGCTAACTTCGTGTCTTCGTGCAAAAAGAGGCTGTTGCTAAAGGCAGTGAGTTCTTCAAGAGAAGTTCCCTTCAGAATGGTATCTGGGCAAGCGCCTCGGCCCTGAAATTCTGAACTTATTTTCCTTCGCAGAACATCGGGGACATGACAAGATAGTTCAAAATGTTGGAAAATATTCACTGCCGTAGCCCAATTTTTCAACGCAATATAGTCTAAACAAATTGTGTGTTGTTTGGTCAAACGATTGCTTGACAGCATATATGTTGACAGTTACGGAGCAATTATAGAATAATAATAATTATATAATTCCACTTTTGAAACAACATTTAAAGGCAGAAATACAAACCAGGATGGTCTAAAATGTCTTTAAATTTAATGTCGAAGGTTTATATTGTGTGTAGTTCTTGATTGTTATCAAATTAAATGGAGTTTTAAAATAGAACGAAGAGGATACGATATAATAACACGCACCTGCACCTGGCTTCCTGATTTGCCTTCTTCAAATTTATATTCATTAAATTGTTTTATTTTATTTTGTTTTACTTCGCCTTGATTATGAAGTTTACATTTAAAAAGATCCTATATATTAATCCTTATATACAAGGCTTGTAAAACCGCAACAGCAATCGCCAATTACTGCGGTTCCATATTACAACAATAATACAACATAATTACTACAACAACGTTAATTATATCACGATTGAGTAAATCTATGGTCTAATGTAAATAAACACAGCTGCATAGCCATCTTACATGTAACATGGCTAGTAAAGAAACTCAAAACAAATCTCTGAATAAGAAAGGCCCAAAACCAAAAGCAATTTGTAAAGACGATTTTTGTCGTATAATATGTAATTACATTAATTTCAAAATCAAATGCGGGAGTTCCAAGTGTTCGACGGAGAACCTGTTTAAACAGTCGGAAAGCAAGGAAGCCAAAGGATCAATTCTCGCAAACGATTGCAATTTGCAAACGACTTGGTTTGGATGTATCTAAATCTGATTACCTTTCGATAGAGTTTGCCGTACTTGGAAAGACGCACTTGGAAAACCGTCAATCCAACACTCAGCTGTGTGCAGTTGAGAAAACGCAGAGGACGCGGAAAGCAATCCATCACACTATGTAGTAATATATTTAAAATGTTGCATGCTATTATTTACGCGACTATTTACGCGGATTCAAAGTTTTCCAGCTTACCAAATCCAATAATTTGTTTGAGAACAACAGGAAACGCGGGATTGTTTAACACAATGGCGTGTTATGAATCCCCCCCATCGGCTCAGATGTAAACTTTCTGTTTTTATATACATTCTCGGTAAAAACTTGGTAGGTAAAAACTCACTTTTACTTTTAATATTCTACGAGGCGTTCACGCGAAAATTAAGGGCCCAGTCTTGTGCGCTGTTGTGATGTGTGATGCGTCACAAATTAAGTGCTCAGTTTCCCAAAAAATATATCGCGCATCAGATGTATCTTCAGACTGGTTCAACTAAATAGATTCAAACCTTGCTGACTTACTCAATCAAGAAAACTAAACATTGTCATGGTTCTAATGTGGTTGCTATGGTAACATAGTTTGCAGATTACTCTCTTCCTTTATATGAATTCTTTGTTTTCAACCACGTTTACAACAACTTATTCAGTTTTAGGAAGTTGACATCCTTTTTCAATGATTTCCAATGCAACAATACTGTTTAAAACAATAAAAAAGTAACTGCAATGACGAAAGGTACAACATTTTGTTTCTTTACAAAGTGGCCTGGTAATGAATCTGTTACCATGGGAACCTAATATAACAACAATCTCATTGCTGAGTCTTGTTGACTCAGTAAGTCTGTATTGTTTGAGCCAGTTTAGTCAAACCAATCCAAAGATAAGCCTGTTTTTGAGTTTTGATGTAATGCTGTGTCCATCTTGTGACGTCATATCTCAAGTTACATGAAATGTAACTCAAGAACGACATAAGATACGAAAGTCATGTAAAAGCTATTTTTCATTATTTTACGTGTTCTTTCAAATACAATCATAAAAAGCTGGGGTAAATTTTCATTTCATAGACACTTGTACTAATAAATTGATCAAGGACAAACATCACAATATTTGTTATAGACTAGGGGGTAAATGGGGGAATAAACCAGGTGTTGAAATTTTCTCATGGTGGATTACTAAGACAGTGCTGTTGGTAAGCTAATAGCAGATTTAACAAATCAGCAGAGGATAAATTTGTAAAATGAACTTTTAAGACAAACATAGGTTCCATTATTACATGTCATGGATAATTCACCAGTAAATGATTCACAAAAGTTAAGGCATAAGTTTTCTCATCAAATAATACCATGTTAGGAACATCTGTCAACAACAAAAAACTTTACAGAAACTTTAATACAATAACTGCAGAGAGGAACTATTCTATAATGCTGAAATCATCTTAATGTTTGTAATCTTGGCACAAATTATTACTTGAGAGCCTTTGATCATTGACTTTATTTTTATTATTATCAATACTGGCCAAAGTGACCTTTTATTTCAAATGGAATACAACTTTTCAGTGGTGAAATAATTAAAAAAAATAATTTTAGATGCTCAAGGCTTTCAACAGTAAGCAAAACACACTTGCTACCAGAAAAACACGGCATTCCATATAGGTCACTTGACTGTGAATCAAATATCTTGAAAGTATTTTCTGACACTGCGAACACTGAAACACTGTTACAATCAATTGTTAACAAGCATTATTATATACCAAGTGTCAAAGTTCCCTTTTTCTAGTGTCATTGGTCGAGAGTATATCACATGAAAATGACGAAATTTAGCTGTTTCCCCTGCAATAGCTAGCTCTGAGAGGGCAATATGTTGTCAATGATAATGAAAAAATCATGTGAAATACCATGTGAAAATGCAACCTTTGGATTGAACTCTCTTTTTGCCTTAATATTATTTAATTTAATGTTTGACGAATAAAATATTTCATGTCTTTACGTTTTGTTTTTTCTTTGACACTTGGTATAAAAAAGCACTTATTTACTGGGACCTTGGGAAAGCAGTATGTTTTGACATATTGCTTTCATCGATGGTCTCGGGACCACATACTGGGACCACATACTGTTTCCTTCGGTCCCAGTAAATAAGTGTTAAATATTCATAGTTGGTTTCTAAACCAAAAAATAAATTTGTAAATGCAATTTCTCCAGCTAATGATTCACTATGATTTAATTTATTGATACCATGACAGGAACATCATTTAACAACAAAACATCTTTATTTACAGAACCTTTAATGACTTTAATGCAACCATACAAACAATTCTCATGTAACAAAATATTGTTCAAGCCATTCCAATTACCGCATAAATATGTTTTCCTTATGCAAAAATTATAGCGGTCGATGATTTGCTATACACTGTTTACCCTCACCTGAAACAAAAACAGTCACAGACAATATAAACAACATGGAGCGAAGCTATTAAGCACATAATTTTATGATCAAAGAAATACCTAGTACAGTAAAGAAGTGAAAACGAGAAAGATACAACTTACCTTTAATGTAAAACTACACAAGCCAAAATTAAAACGCATTCGATCAGAAGACACCACGAATTAGATCACGAGCATTGCCATTTGTACGTTGAATTTGTAGACAAGTTAAGATTTTTCGATATTTTCTACCGTATAGTTTGTATACACAAGATGAGTAGGAATATATTGACAATCGATGGTGCGACATTTTCCGACGAATTCCGAATGAGTTGAACCCCTAATATGGGTACCGCTGACCGCGGTACCCACAAAAAATCGGAGCATATCTCCCCTGTGCTTCGTAATCTTCACTGGTTGCCGGTGAGATCAAGGATTGTATTTAAGATACCAATAATTACTTTCAAGGCTTTGCATGGCCAGGCGCCTGTTTATATTACTGATTTGCTAAATAAATATAAACCTACTCGTGCTTTGAGATCATCAGACCGTAATCTGCTACTTAGCCAAAATCCAAAACGGTGACTCATGGAGACAGAGCGTTCTCGGTTTCGGCACCAAAACTGTGGAATTCATTACCACAGAAAATTAGAAGCTTTGATATGTTGGGTAATTTTAAGTCAGTAGTTAAGACTTTTCTTGACTTTTTTTTTGTTCATAGTGGTAATATATGTAGTTGGCTTTATCTTATAATGAAACAGTAATAAGTTTTATAAGTAAATTTAAGAATATATTGTTGTAAGAGCATTGAGACTATTGTATAATGCTCCTAATACGTCTATTATTATTATTATTATTATTATTATTATTATTATTATTATTATTATTATTATTATTATTATTATTATTATTATTATTATTATTATTATTATTATTATTATACTGTATGTGGTAACCACTAGACCACAACAGCTGGTTGTAAATTGCTCAATTGAGCAATGATGAGATGCTCAGCCTCTCCTTATGCGTTCGCCCATGTTTAAACGGACTATTTCTCTAAATGTTTGACGGCCGTATTGATTATCTGACGAATTTTCAAAAAAATCTCCAAAACTGGAGATATGTCGCCTTTGGGAATATTCCAAGTTCACATTGTTAACGTAGCAATTACAAATATTTGAACATTTTGTTATTCTAGGTCTGCGATATGTATATACTATATGTAGATATACTTAAAGAGTGAGTATTGCACACTCGGTCGGCCATTTTTTGAAGCACGAAATTCCCTTGGTGAACTCATCCGTAAATATCTTGTCAATCCTTGATATAAATTATTCATTTTGTCTTTTAATTGAAAGAAGACTATCTTAGAAAGTAATTGTTTCTGCATGCTTTTTCACAAAACTCGACGATTTCTTGACTTTCGTTTCGAATTATGTTCGCCTTGACGTGAAGCGTGCAAGACCAAGTGACAAGGTTCAAACAAAAAATAAGGTTCCGTGTCGACGTATTTGGATTGTGGATGAATAATAATGCGTCTATAGGGTATTCTGAGAAGACTGGGCGAATTTCCGGAATATTTATCACGTCAAGTTGGCAACGAAGCACTTTTAATGATATGATTGTTTTAAAGACAGGAATGACCCTGATTAGGAGCGTTTCAAATAGCATACAAACATAGTAAGTAATATAGGGTGTTATTATGACTACGTTTACAGGACAGGAAAAGTTTCCGATTCAAAATTCTTCGGATTGATGAACGTATGAATTGAGGGACATTTGTGGTAACTAGGGTGATAAGTGGAGTAAAGCAGATAACTAAAATATCCGGATTCATCCCTGAGTTTACACGAGTATTTTCTTTGATTTACTAGTGTTCGCATTCAAAATATGCACATTACATTCCGGATTCATTAGATTCATGCGCAACAAATAGACTGAATCATGACTTTAATTTCCAAGAGTAATCTTTCAACGCCACTGAGAGCACTGTTATGCCTTGGAGTGTTGAGAAGTTCTTGCTAAGATCTTGCCGATTTTTAACGACGATTTTTAATGTCTGTAAATTTATTGTGCAGCACAAACGATTGACACAAATCAACCATTTTTAAAAATACGTTCTCATCTCTTATACTTATTTCTTTAATTTATCAGGAGGGATGCGGTTACCTTGAAGTTCGAGGGGATGAAGGAACCAGTGAATATTTAAGACCATCAGAAGTAAAATCACCACAAATGGATCCCTTCGAATGTAACTCTCCTCTGCCACGAATTCCGTCGCCAGGAGATAACGAAAGTGATTCTCTTCTTGAGAGGGACCAAAATGCGCGACACAAGAAGTTCAATTTTAATAAATCTGCTAAAAATAGAGGAAGGAAGGATAGTGAGCTTGAAAAGGTGCGAAAAGATGGAAAACCGGAGAAATCAAAGGACTCTGATCAGGAAAGGTAAATTTTAATTCGGACATATTTATTCGCCATTACCAGAAATTAACGACAAAATGGCCGCCGCTTCAAGGTTAATTTACATATGATCCTTAGAAAATGGCGTCTCTTTTTACAGTGAGTTACATAGAGCAAAAATATTAAAATAAAGATTGTGCTTATCGAGTAGCTCGTCCACCGTTTGCCGACCTCTTAATATATACAACAACGATTTTTAAATTATTCAGTTACCGGTTTGATTAGATCAGTCAAATCTACGATCTGCCAAATGACAATTTTCAGAGATAACTTTGGTAAATACTTGTGCCTCTATTAATAAACGGGAATTTTATAATACCCAATGTCTTGTTGTTATTACAAGTTTGGTGAGTATTAAAATGTTAGTATAAAACTTTAGCCGAATTACACAATATTCAACTTTTAAGATGTAAGATATAAGTTCTTCCATTGACATTCTAACATTTGACCAAACGCTTTTGAAAATACAAAACAAAATCAAACAACGATTCAATGACGCGTAGCCTATTTTATTTGTTGGCTGTTTTCAACACAATTTGACAGATCGTAGATTTGACTGATCTAATCCAATCTAATAATTTAAAAATCGTTGTTGTATATATTAAGAGGTCGGCAAACAGTGGACGATATACTCAATAAGCAGAAACTTTAATATTTTCGCTCTATGTAACTCACTGTAAAATGGGACGCCATTTTGAAGGCATTTTCTAAGAACCATATGTAAATTAACCTTCATGCGGCGGCCATTTTGTCGTTAATTTCTGAAAATGAAATGCTCCTTGTTACTTTCGTAAGTACATCACGTGCACCAGGACAAGAAATCTGCCCTATTTTAATCGCAGTATGTAAACGTAGCCTTAGTATTTGTGCTCTTAGAATGTTCCCAATTTTCCTGGTTTGATCCCGATTAATGACTGCATCGGTTTTTGAGTTTGTGTACATCCATATTGCATATATCACCTAATTCATACCTTGTTCCCTATTTTATTAGCAGGGGAAGTGATATTGATGGTTACATTGACACCAGCCTAACTGGAAAGGAGAAGACGAGAATAGAACGTGATCTTGAGAAAGATTCCTCCGAAGAGCCGCACGTTCTGAACGACTACGCTTATTGGAAAAAGACAATTGTTTAAAAAAGATATCTTCTTTTTACGATTTGGATCTCGCATGTTATCTTATATACTGTATATTACAGTAGCAACAATATATTTGTTGTTTCCGTGGCTTTGCCAGGGGGTGCTCGGATCCCACTAATTATTTTTAATTCTCCACCGAGTAACACCCGAAATATGATTCCTTAGACTAGACCCAGATTTAAACCCCTTTTCTCGGAAAAATACCGCTTTTCATCAAAGAAAAGTCTGAGTGGGAGTCATGCCGTACAAATGGAGCCTGAAGAATAATTTCTATATTAATTGAACAAGCCTCCCCGTATGATACCCTGATGGGTCGTGTCCCCGGCCAGCGCTGGAGGCTTAAATAAAACAGCTAGAATATCGTCGTCGAAGTTCATCAAATAAATAAAACAAAATAAAAATAAAACAAAACAAAATTAAGCAATCTCGTAGCCAGGGCATTTTGCCTCCACAGTGGATGTTCGGTGAATGAATTATACTGTAGCTGAATAAAATGAGTTTTGAAACGGCCCGAGGCCATAATTTGTAGCTTCTTGTAAATTGTAAGATATGATCGAGGGTAGTTTGATTCTGTGTAATTTACCATTACGAAGACGACAATTACAATGCTGATCTCAATAAAGAAATGTGTAAGTTGTAATATACCTTGTATGCTCTGTCTAACATTTTTTGGCTCAATCAATCCTTGAATACAACGACTATATTCGTTTTTTTATATTTTTTGTTTGATCAAATATTGCATGCAGTAAATATTGCATGCAGTGCGTATCCAGTGTTGAAATAGTTGAAATAGTGCGTATCCAGTGTTAAAATAGTGAATAGGAGGTCTAGCGATGACAACAGAGCTTTATCGAACATACTTTCATATACACGTCGTCGAACATCATTAATGGGAATAGTCCACAGGACATTTCTTTGAAATCTAGAACAACATTTTCTTGCATTATTTGATACAGACGATATATGGACCACCGTCAAGCTCAAATCCCAGAAAATGTTTCTGAGTCCAGGACAGTTGCGTTTAACTATATCAGAGTGTAATTTAGGAGGTGGCAATTTTCCAGAATTACAACGCATTTCGCTTATATCGTCCAGAAATGAACTTTTTAAAATCTTGACTGTTTTTCGTGTTTCGTCATTTTGTGCAACTTTCTGGTTTAATCATATAGAGCTAGGGTAGAATTACTCGAATATAATTGGCTAATGAGGAAGGCATTTTTCCTGATAACCATCCTGTGTTCATCACACCAGAGTTGACATCTGATCTATAGGTCAGTATTTAAATTTACTTCAATTTTCCTGATAGATTTACCATTTGTACTAACAGTCGAACATCAGCAACATTGAATGCGAAGAATGTTTCATACTTAGTGGACCCAATATGGAGCCTTGAGGCACACCCCTGACATACAATTTATTCGCTCTCGGACAGATGTACCCTGGATGCTGACTTTCTGAGTTCTATCACAAATGTAAGACTGAACCAAGATAGGGTAGTATCACAGCACTGGTAGAATTTAATTTTTGTAATAGAATCTTGTGGTCGACCAGATCGAATGCCTTGTGTAGATCCAAAAATACTACACCGTTCATTTCGCCATTTTCAATATTTTTTGAATAACATCTGGTTTGCGGACTAGAATATTTAAGTGTTCTAAATTAGATATGACTGGACAAGTGCAGCATAAAGGTAAAACTTTATTTCAACACGCTAACCCCATACAACTAAAGTTGGTTTCCAAGAGGGGCGTGATAATTACATGAAATTGTAAAATATTAAAATTATTACATAATAACTCATTATTATAAAACAGCTAAAAATTACAAGATATTAAAAAAAATCTAACTAACGTACCCTGTAACTACAAAACTACAATATTACTAAAATGGCTAATTGGTCTTTATATTATAAAAAAAATCTTTAAATACAAACAAATGAAACTCATGAGATTTAGAGCAGGCTGATTGAAGAAATTTCTCTGCTGAAGGAAATTAACGATTTCTGATTTTTTAATTCGCACGGTAAGCTGTTCATGCATGGTAATCAAGCCAAGTGTACATAATACGTAGTGCCCTCCTTTGTATTGAAATTGGAAAGGTACTCAGGGAGGGCAGCCCATACAGGTGACGCACACTCAAGAGTGGAGCGTATTAGGGAACAATATATATTACCACGTCTGTCTGCAGGGGGACTCCAGATTTCTTGAGTCATACGTATTGCATACAAGCGCTTCAAAGCCTTTTTAAATATAAACTCTATATGGGTATTCCAAGTAAGGTCACAGCTTATATATACCCCAGAAGTTTATAGCTGGTAACCCTCTTAATTGTAGTAGCAAACGCATTGATTTCATTAGCTATATGAGGAAGATAGCTGGGGGAGCACCTAGGGATAACCTCGTAGACTGTTGTATCATTTATATATTTAATTCTACTCGGCCAACTGTTAACTAGTCTATTAGCCTGCGAAGCAGGCGTTTAGGGATTGGGGCCGGGGACTGGGGTGAGTGTGGATGGAACGCCTGCACGCCTGCACGAAAGACCCATGTTTTTGGATTTCTACGTCCACCAGAGGACGCTAAATTCTGATTGGCTATCTCAACTCATTAGTATTCAGGGTTTCCTGTCAGGAAATAAACATTTAAAAATGGCGACTTTAGAAAAACCGTGTTGGTAGATTATTTTCTTTCGAAAGCTTTAACCGATCTTCAGTTCGTTGCTGATCGTAGCTTTAAATTATAAAAACAGGAGCAAAAAGTTGCTACGAGGGAGCTGCTGGCAGGAAAAGATGTTTTGATGGTATTACCAACGGGATTTGGCAAGAGTTTGATTTTGGATTTGGTAGAGTTACCAGACGTTCGTGCGAGTGCGTGATTATCAGTCAGCAGGGGAAGCAGCTATATTATTGTGATTTCTACCTTGTCCTTGTCTTCAGGTGTTTCAACAATGCTCTCTGGGCCTTCGGAGAATTCCTTCGACGTTTCAGAACAAAGAGACTTACGGCTAAACGCTCGGAGAAAGTTTCACTGCGTAGTAATGCAAAGCCGATTGATTCACAAGCCTCAGCCAACTCTGTGCTTCCACGTCTACACGATTGCTTGAACAAATTTTCAAAATAAATCTTGTTTCCACCAGATGCAGTCAAGCTTTTTACGGAGTTTCAGACATGGATATTTCACGATTCGGCCCGAAGTGAAATGTTTTAATCATTGAGGAAAGCCCGCTAGTTGCTGATTGGTTGTTTTTGACAGTTCTTCATGTGGGCGGAAATCCAAAAACATGGGTATTTCGTGCAGGCGTTCCCTCCCCAATTCGCCTTTCCGCTTTCCCCCTCCCCCTAACGCCGCCACGCAGGCTACTAGTCTATTGACAAGTATGGCGAAAAGGAGAGGGGCAAGTTTAGTCCCTTGGGGGATACCACCATGGGGAAATACAGGGGTAGACTGACTAACTAATTCTAACCCTTTGTGATCTACATGTGAGGAAGGCACCAACTCATCTAATACTATATCTATTAACCCCAAGAATATCTAGCTCACGCAGAAGGACATGATCTACCAGGTCAAACCCCTTACTAAAATCAGCGGAAAAAATTCTTACATAATTATTACCTCTATCTAATGACTCTATAGGATGGAGTGCATGAGATAAACAAGGCCCTGGGTGGTCAGATTTACCTCTAACAGAAAACTGTTTAGGGTCCAATTTATCTCTGACCTGTCTAAACAATAAGTCTAGGGTAAAACCCTCCATTAATTTGGCCAGCTGTGAGGTTAAGGTGATGGGCCTTAAATCATCTTCGATCAGTAGACTTTGGGGGGAGCATTTAGGTACAGGCACAATGCCTTCTACCAATGATGAGTTATATAAATCGCACACAACTGCAGGTGCAAGCTCGAATGCAAATTCCTTCCAAACACGATTGGGGACGGGATCTGGGCCAGGCGATTTGTTGATCTTAATCTGCCGTAATGCTTTGTAACGTTTTGACTGGACACAAGGTACTCAGCGGGAACAGGGACCGAGCTGAAGTGGGGTGAAGTGTGACGTCAGACCAAACAGATAGGTATTAAACTTCTCACTGAGAAGGTCAGTGGAGGGTGTATTGTCATCCAACATTTGGTGCCACCATGCATTCACACGAATCTGTCAGACCACCCAGACCTTTAATCTCCTTCCACCACCGAGAGATGTTTGTGTCTTTAAGGGCTGCAACCTTGTTGGCATAGCAGGTATTTTTACAGGACCCGCATTCCCTCTGGACTTTGTTCCTAATCAGCCTATACTCCAGGGAATCTTTATCATGAGATGAAAGTAGCTGTTGCCTCCTTGTAATCATCCTCTTCAAATTGCACGTTACCCATGGTTTATCAGAGGAGCAGGCTTTGACTTTATGCAGGGCGTATATGTCAATATAGCTTCAGAGAGTATGGTATTAAAGGAGTTGAATTTATCCAAAAATAAGGGTTGATTCAGTACGGTACTCCAGGTACAGCTGGATCGCAGAATCAAGGACAGAGTTATTTAACCAGGTTTCAGTGATACATATACTATATTCCTGCATTATTGACATCAGTTATAGATTGGAGCTCGTCCATTCTAGGAAGCAGGGATCGTACATTCGCAACAATCGTGACCGGGACGGTGATAGGCCGAATTAGGCTAGTTTGTGATTGCAATAATTGACACACAACGTAGTCGATTGAAGAGTCGAATCGATTTGACTGTTAGATCGTTTCTTTCGACCACCACGTCGCGATTGGTAAGGTTTACAGATTCTCAAATCCTTGATTTTGGCCCATCAGGGATGAGGTGGCGAGGCGAAGATTTCCTCAAGGACTTCAAAGTCGAATTCCAATAGCCAGGCCGCACGAAGCGATCGACAACTTGGCAGGTCGGCCGTCAAAATAACTCAACAGGCATGGTATCAGGATCACTCGATGCCATAGGAAGACTTGATAGACTATTGGCAGCAATAAAGGCCACATACTGGCTTTAGAAGCTAACTATTTTAGACGAGATTCACAAATTACGACAGACGACAAAATACATGTGGCCGCCATCAACAGGCGCCGCCGCTGAGATCGTACGTATATATGTATGTATTTATAGCACTTTATGTGCTATATTTCCAACTGAGGGTAAATAAAGTATTATTTTATACTAAGATTTAGAATTCTAGTTATAGACGTCTTGAGCAAACTAGGCCAACAGCTTTATTGGTGGATAACATGTATGAGGCGCGATGTGTAAAAAGATTATTTAGCAAATTTTAGCGTTCAATTTTCCATGGTTTACAGGTTTACAAACAATCACATAAAATCTTTGATTATTTATAAAGAAGCATTTTTCTGCGCTTCCATTTGTTAGGAAACATGTTATCTATAGTCTGCAAAGAAATATTATTTTTAGGTTCTAAGTGCAGTCAGCTAATGACATTTTATCATTAGTTTTATCTTTCCACTTGTTGTTGGGACCACTCAAGTTGGATCAGCTTATGACAACTGTTTATTTTTTACCTTGCCAAGGTTAGTTATGGTCAAGGCTAAGGTTATTTTAGCATGAAACTATGCACAAATTATAAGTACAACCCTCTGCTCTAGTTACATTCCGTTACAAATTATATTATGTCATTAAAAAGGTTAAGACTGAAATTATATTGAAAATCTGAATAAGTCTTAAAAATAAAATATCATAGTTGTGTTTAGTTAAGAACTAGAAATACGTGTACGCAACAACCCCTCGCTCGATGTATGATAATACTGCTACAATGCACGCAATTTGGCGCATCCTAATTAATTGGGCCTATGTACGAGAAAGCCTGGTCAAAATAAATAGGATATCGTAATAAATATTTTTTTCAGTAAAGAGAAAAGAAAAACTCGAAATTTGGAAAAAGGAGAAAAATCGGAGAAAAGCCACAGCCGCTCGAAACCTCGGGTCTTGACTCTAGTAGACAGAAGCTTAGTAATACAAACTTTTCGTACATTTTATAAATAAACTAGAAATACGAATTCGCAATAATCCCCTCGCCCGCCTTTTCTACCCCCCCCCCCCCCCCCCCTACGGGAATTCTCCATCCATGGTGCCCAGACCTCGCACGCAGTGGCCGTGTATTTCTGTTTTGCAAAAATTCACAATTTCCAAAACCCGTTTCGTCGAAGAAATGTTTGAACGTTATCTCGGCCAATATTTAACCGATTTAAACTCTGAAAACAGATTTGGAATTAGCGAGTCAACATACATAACATACGCGTTTACTATATTACGAGAACGTGAGTACCCTTCGTAAAAATGGTTTATGTACTTAGAAAGTTAGTCGGCTTTGTCGGCTATGATTAGCCGGTCACTTTGTCGAATATTATGTTGAATATCTCGATCAATATATAACCGTTTTCAATTATGAAAACAGATTTGGAATTAGCGAGTCAAAATACATAACATATGTGTCTACTATATTACGAGAACGTGAATACCCTTCGTAAAAATGGTTTATGTACTTAGAAAGTTAGTCGGCTTTGTCGGCTATGATTAGCCGGTCACTTTGTCGAATATTATGTTGAATATCTCGATCAATATATAACCGTTTTCAATTCTGAAAACAGATTTGGAATTAGCTAGTCAAAATACATAACATATGTGTCTACTATATTACGAGAACGTGAATACCCTTCGTAAAAATGGTTTATGTACTTAGAAATTAGTCCGGGCTATGATAATCTCGATCAATATACAACCGTTTTCAATTCTGAAAACAGATTTGGAATTAGCGAGTCAAAATACATACTCGGACTCGGATTTCTATTTCGGTTCAATTTAATCTGAGTATCTAGTTACCACGGTTGATCATATATATATATATATATATATATACCTATAAAGCCGATACGAGATCAGGATCCGCTCGGATCTCGCGTGATAAGGGACTAAACGCCGGTCGATATTAGCACCCTCGCCCTCAGGCCTTCGGCCTTCGGCCGGCGCTTCGCGCCGGGCGAGGGGACAACCAACTAATTTTTCCTGTGATCAATTATTTGAGCTTTTATATCTTCATATATAGACGCCTTCGAAGCGACAAAGCGTCCCCAGTTCGGAAAGTTTCTACGAGATTCATTTAAATCTCTTTCAGTTGAACAACGTTCGACTTGCCAATGTGATGAATAAAATGATTTTAAGTTCACTTTGTAAATAGCAAAAACAAATATCAAACTTTTGAAGTCCGAAAGGTGAAAACGAGTAGAGGTTTCCGATTGCCAGCCACCCAGGGGTTGTTTCATACACGTATTTATAGTTTCTTGTGCACATGTTAAGAAGTTGTACTGGAAAAAACATTATTTTTTCGCTTTTTTATCGCTTTACTGATTTTTCATTTATCAAATACAAACTGATTATAACATGTTCCGGCGACAATATCTTTTGAAATACTATCTCTACGAACTCATGAGATACATCAAATGAAAGCTTGAATAACAGACTCGGACATACGTACGAAAATATATTTGTAAATAATTGTTAACATCTTTAAAAAAGCGAAAACACTTACAGGTTTGCCATTGAACGGCTTTTAAATTTACGAACTGTCAAATTTTCCAGACATCTTCCAGCTTCCAATGACGATATATTTCGAACTACAGAAAGCTTGACTAACTGACTCGGACATACGTACACAATATCTTCGTATTAACTTGAAATTGCTGACCGATCAAACACTGAAAAGGAATTAAAGGAGTTGGCCTTCGGACTACGCTATACTATACATCAAATGAAAGCTTGAATAAATCACTTGAACAGAATACGTACAAAATATCTTTATAACCGATTACTAATATCTTTAAAAAAGCGAAAACACTTACAGGTTTGTCCTTGAACGGCTTTTGAATTTAATACGAACTGTCAAATTTGACATCTTCCAGCCTTCAGAAAGCTTGACTAAAGTTACGTACACAAAATCGGACGCTATAAACTTACTTGAAAGCAATATTAAGTTAGGCTGTGTATGCGGGTTTATTGCAGTACCGTAAAGAAGCGAAAAGATTAATTGTCAATTCTTCCAATTTCGCCAAAATGTCCATCATGTTTGCTGTTCGTAATCGTAACACGCTCGTGTGTTACGACACTTTACGGCGGTCCGTCCAAAGGAATGTTAGGAATGTGTAGCAAGCTATAGAAACGCATGGAATCGTGAAGGGACTAAACGCCGGTCGATATTATCACCCTCGTCCTCAGGCCTTCGGCCGGCGCTTCGCGCCGGACGAGGGGACTATGATTATTTAATATAAGGAAAAACTTTGCAAAGTACGGTTGCTTAATGCTACATCAATAAATCGAGCCAGAGAGTTGGTAACTAATATCCTCATTGGTCAATTGTAAGAGCCCAACTCAAGAAAGTCAATCAGAAACTATGGCACGTTAAGTCGACGAAGCCATTATAAAAGAGCGCGCTTTCACCCTCGAAATCAGTGAGCAAGAAAACAATAGAGTGAGCAATAAAAGAAGAGGGATACCACAAAAACCAGAGAGAAAGAAACAACATCAAAAGAGAGCAAGAGTCGGAGAGACCTCACCGATCAGAGCCAAATCAAGGAACTCAGAACCCGAGAAGCCGTCAGAAAGAAACGGACAGAAAGATCAAATACGAACAGATCTTGAACTTTAACTTTATAACCACTTTATAGTTCGTCTCGTATTGTATTAAGTTCGGGTAAATGCTTATTTATAAATAATAATAATTTTCCACAAAACATTCAACAATGTGGGGCTTCATGAGATAAATGGATCGAATGAAAAGATCTTAGTCGTTGTAAATTCTCAGAATTGTTAGATTCACCATCTGCTGCTGTTTGAACTATAATTGCATGCGATTGAAATAACCATTAAATATTTCGGCAATGGGATCTGAAATATCATTTTCACCATCCTTAATGAAAAATGAATTTTTGATTCTTTTGGAGCCAGGTCCCTAAGATATTTCCATAACTTTGAGGAATCCTTTTTATCATATTCAATTAAAGGTTGATAGAAATTCACCTTTCCCGATATGATTAGTGAAGCCAACGTTTGTAATCACATATTGATTTTTTAAAGTAATCTTGCTTTCACTATTTCATCAGACTTCCAGTCAGGTTGTTTTTTCTTTTTAACTCGTTTACTTCGAAGAGGTGCATACAAATTTATTACATCAAGAAAAAGCGAGTACCAGGCATCAAGTGCATCGGAAGGACCATCGTATGTCTCAACTGTAGCCTCCTCCGCAAGCAACTCTGTGGCTTCTTTTTGCCTAGTCAAATACAGCTTCCTGCAAGGATGTTTTGTCTGAGCCAGAAAAATTAACAAGAGCTAGGCGCAATGGGTGAGGCGAAAATTAAGGCAAACTGTCCCCTCTTCATCGGCCAATCCCTTCACAAATCCCAACAATCCCTATATTTCCCTGCAATCCCAGCCAAAACATTGGTAGTATCGTCATGTTTCGCGCACTAATTGGTAAACGTCATGCATGTTAAATAGACACCCTAACCCAACGCTTAATACAACCCTAACCCCCGCCTTAAGTGTTTTCCTAACCCTAACCCCCCGGCTTCAATTGGTGCTCGCACAGCTTTGGAAGCTATTTGACTCGGGAAAAAGAAGCCACAAAGTTACCTGCGGATGAGTACTGACCAGGGCACTGTTCGTAAGTTAGCTAGAAATAAATCTTCATCAAAATTCTTTAAGGGACGAAACTTAATTATAGAGTGACTCTGTTTATTTCCAAAATTGGCAAGGCTAGTTGGAAAATGGTCACTTATGGCAATTTTTGAAACTTTAACAACACGAAGGCTTCTCCGGTTTGACACATATATAATTTGGTCAATATACTGTATAATAGAAGCGGTATGTGATGTAACCCTGTAGTAGGTTCTTTAATTATTTGTTCAAGGTTCATAAGATTTATCACTTCTATCCAAGCCGACATAGAGATATCATTTTGAGTCAGAGAGATCAATATTAAAATCACCCTTTATGATTATTTCCTTGCATTCGAGGTGTGCATTTTTCATTTGATTTTCTAACAGCTTCATCCATGCTCTCGAATCAAAATCTGGTGGACGATATAAGCAATACAAATTAGTATACAGTAGATGGTGATGTGGTAAATGTTAGTTCGAGCTGTAACGATCTATTCTTTTAAAGCAAGATATATTTTCTTTTACATAAACAGCGATTCCTCCGCTCTCTGTCACGACGTTGTTGGTTATAACATTCAGTATTTGTTGTATAATTTTTGTATGTTTCATTACTGAACTATGTCTCGGTTATTCCGATTATACCCGGTTCTTTGTTATTCCTTTGTTACTCCATGTGATTATTTATTATTGAAGGACAAAGACTTCTCATGTTCCATTGTGAAATCCTTAAGCTACTGCATGGCATATCGCTCGTAAGTGAAGGGATATATATATGAGTACCTGAAGCGTTGGCTTGATGAATTCTGCCACTGAACATAACGAGCGTTTGATATAGGCTCTTGAGAGAATTCCAATGGTTATTTTTCATCAAGGCCCGATGCCAATGGAATATATAAACCTGTCATGAGTCTCGAGACAAAAGTACTGCATGACTGAAGGCAATATGCAAATTCCCAACGGGAACTCGCAGATTTGCCTTTGAACCAAATTCTTAAATTCGATATTTGAATTTCTCCCAAAAAGTATAGGCAGATGACCTCAGCTCCATAGCCGTGAATCACACACCATTTCTTCTGAGATTGTATTCTACATACCACGGCGGACGTCCCTACAGCAGGACAGTTCAGCTCTAGTTTAGTGCGGTATATGTTAGAACGTTTATTTGCATCAATTCTTGATAACTTCGCTTCCATAATCCTAACTAAATTCACACTATCCGGTTCTCCAATATCAAAACCAGACAGGGCCTAATTATTAGAGGTTTTCTTACTCTCATCTTACGGGTATATAAGTGAACAGACAACCACAAATAATACAAAACGTTACAACACCTGCAAACTCCAAGTCCAACAGCCGTATTCGCGTAGGCTCAAACTTAAAGGACATTGGCAACAAGAAATAAGTATTATTTATCTCGAAGTATATGACTTACTGTAGCTAGTTGTTTGGAGCTATGAAAATGCTCGCAACACATTTTAAAAGTTGAATAAACCAACGTCAAAACGCCGCCATTTTGAATATGACCGTGACGTTATGTGCTGGGAAGTGTTGTTATTTCGTACTTTTGTGCTACCTATCGTGGGAGCATGTATTGCGCCCAGTTTATGTTGTAATAGCGATTACTAAACTAATAATGTTGAAAAGAAGCTTGATTTAATTATTTGTATTTCCGCCAACACTGACCGCTTTACCCAGCACATGACGTCACAGGTAATGTGACAGAGAACCCTAGTTCACCTTTAATACGCGATACTAGTATTTTTACAACCTCAAACTACGATATTCCGGTTATTTAGGTCAGATACTTTGATCTGAAAGATACGTTTTTTGTTGCTAATGTCCTTTAAAAGCCGGCGGATATTTGGGATCTTACGACACTCGGCGCACCCTTTCTTTGTTCTTGTGGTTCTCAAAAAGGTCAGTAATTCGCCAAAATTGTATGTTGCAACATATGTCCCATAGCATATACATTGTCACAATTTAGCAACTTTTATTGTATAGAAAACACATATCAATACATCACAAATATTCTATCAAAGTAATTTATTGATCATTTCCATGTAATTAACGCAATATATAAATTTCAAATATTATATTATTATCAATAAAAAGAAGACCGAAAAATTGGTATTATTGTAAATTTGTCCTAACAGGTATGATTTATATTTAAGTTTTGCATGAATAATTTTACGCTGGCACTGGTGGAAAATTATTTGGAATATAACTCTATACCTAGAAGGAGTCTGGAGGGGAAGCAATTAAACCAGAAAATAATAAGCAATAAGAAAATAGATAATCCAACGGAAGATTGCAGACATGAAGTAGGGTGATTGTAAAATGAATTTATGAGAGAATGGCCCGATTTATACTAGAGACGGATCACCCGTCTCTAGTATAAATAGGGCCAATGAGTAACTGTTTTATATGATGTTGAAATCATGTAACCTTAGTTTAATTATAATATATGACGCGCATACAGATCCTATAGTATCATAAATGAGCAAGGGGCTGATTAACTATATAGCCAGGTTAACCGGGCTGAGTTGTATCACGAAAATCTTTCCTCGACCCAAAAAGATCATTTGAATTAACTTTATACTCTTCCTACAGCCAAACTAAGTCAGTTCTACTTATGAAATATGATTTTGGGTGTCTATACAGCCCGGCTAACCGAGCTATAGCCCGTATCATATGATGTTGAAATCATGTAATTATTTTTAATTATATATATGACTACAGATCCTATATAATATGATCATTCACGCTTATATATACAAATGAGTAAATAAGAATGCGAAAAGCTGAAAAGAATGCGTTGTGGCTATGTGTACATATAACCTTAGTTTATATATATATTAAACTAACTGATTGTCTGAGAACGCGTGCATGCCTGCATGCTATGAATCGTATACACTTTATTGGACTGCTTTCTTTAACTATATCTACTTAAGTACCTAAACTAGATTACTAGAATGCTGCATCGATTCACGCAGATACTTGACCTAACATTTCCGCAGAAAATCGTGAGTCATTTCTCAAATTATTAACACCAAATATGACCGACAAGAAATATCATCCTGCACGAGAGAGAGAGAGACGCATGCTTGATGTCTGAAGAGCTTCTTCCTTCCCCTACTTAAAGTGCCCCTAACCTCAAATTTTTTTATTGTCTGGAAGAACTTTTAAAATTATAAAGAAACCTCATTTGAAGATTTTCGTTTCTTCGCTTTCTTTTTGAGATATATATATATCAGTTTGTTTGATATGCAAATGTACGGAATTTACGTCACACATGCATGATGACTTATTGGAGAGATGTGTGTATCTCTTCATTCTCGCACGAAATCCTTTAAAATTGAGAAGCTTGGTGTTGTGGGAGAAACACGCACACGTGTTATTCACACTTTAGTGTTTTTATTTGATGAACGCAAAGATATATAACATTCTCTGATAACTTATTATGCATATGTGACGTAAATTCCGGACATTTGCTTATCAAACAAACTGATATATCTAAAAAAGAAAGCGAAGAAACGAAAATCTTCAAAAGAAGTTGCTAAACATTTTAAAAGTTCTTCTGAGGTTAGGGGAACTTTAAAGCGTGCCTACCAGACTCAGCAAACATCTCGTTGGTCTAGCTAGCTAGATCTACAAAAGTCACGTTATCTCTAACTTAACACGGTAATGTAACTTAGTTTATGGACCTTGGTACATCAATATATAGTGAACAGTGAATCAATATTTTTTTAGAGCTCAGATGAAAACCATAGAAACGTTAAGTTCACTAATAACTCAGTTATTAGTGTAGACTAATTATTAGTGTAGAAATAAAGCAAATATAAAAACGTCTCTTGTCTTTTAATTCTGCTTGTATATAGGCCCAGTTTATATATTTAATTTAACTTTTAAATAACTTTTACGAATGTATTGGTATTTTTGGAAAAATAGGTCACTTTATTGGCAGTATCCCTAGTGTATAGCTGCAAAAAAACGTTATAGTATAATTTTTTAATTGAAATGTATGTCAAATGTGCATATAGCGCATTAATTTTGCCATTACTATACAAAATAATGGCGATATAACGTGTCAGTCTAGACTGGGACACTGGGTCCAGTTGTTCAAAAGACGATTTGCTTAATCCAAGATTAGTAAAATTTCTGTCGACAAAGATGTTTGAAAATTTCTGTTCAGACATCGTAAATTTTACCAGTTAAAATGTTTTAACATATGTTGTCAAAGAGGACATAGCAAAATAAACAGCCGATTTTAATTTGCATTATATATTATAGCAGGCAGCTTCTACTGTTGAGATAAAATTATATAAAGTCGAAACAGTCGAAACTTGGTTTCCCGATGAAGCACTGCATGCTAGATGTCACGTCAGTTACGATATACTGTCGGATATTTCATGGAGTGCATGTGCATCTCCCCGCGGGCGAATCCTTATTGGTATATTGAGATGACTAACGCTGTGATATTGGGTACGCCAATGTTCCTCCCTCTAAATATATTAACATGCAGTTATCACAGCTTTAGTCATCTCAATACCAGCTGTGAAGGATTGGCCGGGGAATGCACCCCATGAAATATCCGACAGTATCGTAATATCTAACTAGCGTCATAGGATGTATGCATTGTGCTCCATTGTTGGTCTTGTGATCACTTGAATATTATAATTTGAAATGCCAAATTTTATTTCCTATCTTATCTAAGCATCTTATCACGATTTTTAAACTTCCTATGATGATGATGATGTCATGATGACGGTGAGTGTTATAATGGATCAGGGTAATTAGAACGATGTTTTAAAATGGACAGAATCGTTTGAACATAATTTTGAAATACCAGACGGGAACCGTTTAAAAATAAATATAAAAGGATCTACTCCATTGTAGATCAACAACTTTTCAGAAATCTTTATTCAATAGAATTTCTAGAATATGGACCACTCCAGTAAATGAGCTTAAAAATTTCACAACACTAGATCTGATCTCCTTAATTCAGAACAGTTTTCCTACTAATATACTATATTCTATCGCTCTCAGCACCTTGTATAACGCAGAGGACCCAAGAAGACAATATGTCTGAACTGTAACAATATACTGCTCGCAGTCGCGTCTGAAGGATTGCTTGTTTAGCCGGAGTATATATATATATATTCAACCTTATTTTATACCAGTTTTAAGTTTGGGTCTGCGGTATAATTGGCTTACCGTGGTACAACTAATTACTTCAGTATATATGAACCATTATAACTATAGAACAGGGCCGCCGAGAGAAATTTTGGGCCCCTGGTCAAAACATATTTGTGCCCCCCCCCCCCCCCCCCCCGCCATGATGACGTGTGACGTGTGGCCATGCATGAGTGATGACCATAAGTGATGACGGGCATGAGTCCACGAAGTTATATTGCCATCAGAGAATCAATGAACTCATGCAATGATTAATGCTAAACTTCAGTTGTTAATTATTACAGAACCGAATAAGATAATGTATAATATACTCTTTTGTTTTGTTAAAAATGAGGCCCCTTTTGCCCAGAGAAGGCTATATAACCATAGGTTTTGAGTTTGTATTTGGCGGTTTATTCAGGTTATATATTGATTAGAGGAGCGTAACTGTCTTCTTGGTTCATATACATGTAGTAATGGTTCATAGTAATGGTTCATATACAGGCCTGACGAAAGGGGGGTCAGCCTGGTCCTTGTGACCAGGGGCCTATATCAATTTGAAGAACTCACTGACAGTTGAACAATTTCAACTTGGCCTCAAAACACTGCTTTTTAAACAGGATTTTAATTTGTGATATCATATATGGTTTAATTATTCTTGTTTATTGCATTATCGTTTTTAGCACTTGGTTATAATTCTATTTTTGTAAACATATTTTTATATATCTTATATATTTTATTAATTGTTTTTTTTATTTGATTGTTTATTGATATTTATATTGTTATAAGTGTAATTATTATTATTATTATTACGCGAACGCAAACATTTTTTAAAATGTTAAATATAAACAATGCTCTAACTGCTGTTTGATTTAAAAGATAATTTGGATTTTTTATACACCACACATATATAATCTCATTGGCATATTGGCAATAGCGTGGAGTCTGGCTGCTATTAATAGCTCAAAAAGCGGACAAACAAACCAAATTTGACTCACAAATGATTGCAAATGAGCTATTTATTTTGTTATGGCCGCAAGAATTATGGGTAAAAGCGGACAAACATCGATGCTGACGTCATCTCGACGGAGCCCTATTGCCGGTTCATATACGGAAACCAATGTTTGTTAATTGCACATCAGTGCTGTGTTTCCTAACATTGGGAAAATCTATAGAAAATCTATGGAGGTTAGAGGAAGAAAATTTGGCCGGACGTACGTCAATATCTTATGTTGCGTTAGTTTTTTATCAGCGTGAGCGTATGGAGATAGCTAAAATGGATGACTCAAAAGGACCTTTCAGTTTTTGTTTGGGCTTTATTTTTGGCGTAAGCTAGTAGTTGTGGCAATCCATTTGTCTGAAACTCAGCGTAATGTCACATGGCATATGGCACTCAGATATAATATAATGTATATAATTACTATCTTTGAAATATCTGTTTTACTTTTTGTGAGATTTTGCTGATTTTGTGACGAGTTTTATAAATATACAAATTAAATGAAAATCAAACAGATGACTAATATGTTCTTATTTTGTTCTGACGACAGTTCACTGCAGACAGCGCGAGCAGTTTAAATGTGCTTTGTATACGGCGCCAGCTAGGCAGTGATAATTGGGAATCATTGTATATGATAGATTTTTAAAACTAGAATAAAACGTTCAAATAGTTTCGCTGTGAAGGTCTTGTATAAAAGATTTATTATTTCACTGCTTTGGAATAGCAGCAGTATAAGAGTACAAATATCTGTTAGGCCGAATACATCGATCCTCTTTTTGGGAAGAGAATGGAGTTAATCAGCGGAAGCGATCAAAGTTATGACGTCAGGGCAACACCCTTTGTGATTGTTTTGGTTTAATTTCCGTTAGCTCTATAGTTGATACACGTACGAGCAAATATTAGCGACAGAAGAAGATTAGATATCAAGATAGAAAGAACGTCATGATAATGAACAAGATCAACTCTGCGAAATAAGACGGTGTTATACTGCAATACTAATTGAGTAACTATCAGTTCAGGGACGAGTCCAGAGAATGAGAATGGCCACGACCGATTTACTTAAGCTTAGCTGCTGTATCTTCATTTGTATTTCTTGCAGTTATGGTGAGTTATGTAACTTCAAGTAACCTGCGAAGAAAGAAAGCCAATGTTCAATGGCTTTAATCGTATGCCTGCAGTATAGCGAATGATAGTGATAATTGTAGCAATGTAAACTAAGGAATTTTAGTTGTAATAATGTTTAATCAGACCACATACCCGCGTAGAATCCCGCTCATTAGGCCTGCGAGGACTGGGATCAACGGCGGACTAAGGCTTGATGACTATTACCAGCCATTGACTGGCAATCGAGTTTATGATAACCGCGATAGAAAAATGTTTTGAAACGCATAACAGATAAACTACGTTGTCACTTTATTACTGAAGTTTTTTATTAGAAAAGGTGGTTGCAGACCGGGCTTATATCATGTGGCTTATAAACGGGTGGATAACTGAGGGATTGCTCTGCAATACTCATGCAATATACTCACCTGAATACTCACCTGAATAGGAATTGCTTAATTATCTAAAAAAATCGAGGTTGTTTGCATCAAAAGTCTTAGAGTTAATATGTATATTAGATTAATAGATTATGTTTACGACAATATATCCCGTTAATTTTATTTGATATTGAAGACTGTTTACGATTTCCGGAAGCGGTCATGCGAATAGAAACCGCGTTGCTATATACAAGTTTGTATATATATATATATATATATATATATATATATATATATATATATATATATATATATATATATATATATATATATATATATATATATATATATATATATATATATATATATATATATATATATATATATATATATATATATATATTATATATATATATATATATATATATATATATATATATATATACAGTATATTAGCCAGAGATTGACCAGGCGGGAAGCGTAACTTTGTTAAGAATATTAAAGCCCACCATAAAACACGTAGTTGAGAAAGTTGTTAAATATTAAAGCCTAAAACACATACTTGAAAATGTTGTCTGATCGAAATATCCACCCTCGAGAGTTGGGTTTTTGTTATAAATGGCTACAACTACAATAACTATAAAAATATATCTAACCTAACTGTAGTCAGACAGACGTTTTGCAGTTTCACTTTCGTACTTCGACTTAGTGTTACTGTTACTGTTACTGTTAATGAAGAGGCCATTTACTTTAATTTGGGAAGGATGAAAATAGTGGTCGATATATTGACCTCTTGACTCTTGTCTATACGCCAAGCTTTGAAGTTGTAAATTGTGTGCGCCTCCTGTCTTTTTAAAAAGGATTTTCGCTGCATTTCAATAATGCGATACACTTTTAGGTTTATTCTAACAAAATTGTAAAGCAAATTGCCGCACGCTGAACCATTTTATTTGAAAATGTTTACTATTAAGTGGATACTCATGGGGGCCGGCCGTAAGGAGCTGAGTAAAACAAGAACGCTTTTGGCGGAGTGAACATGCTCAAATAAATATTTGAGTTGTGATTAAATTAATACAATTGGGAATTCGATAAATCTTCACTTCATGTATTTGTTAGTTATTCTATTGAAATCCCCAAGTATAGCATATGTTTGAATAAAAACTGATTAAGTGCATAAAGTGATTTGTGACTCGCGTATAAACAAAAGAGGCTGGATGAAAATGTGGAGAAAGCGACTTTTACTAATCTTACCTAAAGGTTATTTAGAGATTAAATGTTCCTGTGGGAACAATGAAAACTGATGGTAACCGTGATATTAGTTGAGTAATATTAATTAATGATATTAGTTTATACTAGAGGCTACAGCAAAAGTAACCTGATTCACATTGTTTTGTGAAAAATCCATACGAACCGGTTACTTTTGCTCTAGTGTAAACGCAGCCTAAATATTATGTAAATATGCACAATGTTCTTGAGCCAAGCGACAGACGCTATGATGTGGAACCGACGACATTAAATATGCAAATATATATTTAATTGTTGGGACCAAAAGTCTCCACTTGATTTTTAACGCGGTTAAGAAAATATGTAGCAATAATAAATCGATCGATGGGCATATAATCGAATGTCATAAAAATATTCTGAATACATAAAAGTTTTGTAGTGCGTAGACAGTGTAGAAATACAAATCGAATAATCTAGAAGGTTGGTGTACTGGCGAAATAGTATTTAGGAGATCTAATGTTTTTAGCGAAGGCTTGACCTCCTTTATACACACTGATTTCGACAGTACACCAACCTTTTAGAGTATTCGATTTGTTTTAATGATAGTGTAGTATTTTGTGAAAGAAGACACTGAGTCACAACGATAACACAACTCTTTTACTTTCCAATCGAAGTTCGAACCTTCAATGTGCTACCCAGCATGCTTTGCTGGCTAGCTATCTAATCCTACAGATTGGGTTCCTTTGGATGGTGTTTGAATAATCGATAACTAAATGGTATATATTGAGTGTAAGAAAATTATTTTTTTGATCTTTAATATGGTACGTGATATACTAAGGATCAATATACAGGTACTGTAATAAAATATTTAAATGGCTGATTTAGTGTTTTGTGCTTTTTTCATGAATGTAATTGCTTCTTGGCTCACGAACTATATTGCTCCACTATATTGCTCCATTATGACATTCGATATCGTTTATAGACCTTATTCATAATAAATAGCCGACAATTATCACCTCGTTTTAACATTTTACATGAAAACGAGTTCACAATTAAGGGTCAATTTTTTTTTATATAAAAGAATATTTATTCGGTTGCCATTTTTAAAGTCTATGGAACGATTTTTTCATTGCTATACATATATTCTCAATCGCTGGACAAATCCGCGAGTCCCCATGCGTAGTTACGTACCAATATATTGTGTTTGTCTGTTTAAACATGCAATAGAATATGTTTGCCCGGGTCTCTCAATCATTGTGAACGTCAGCTCTATCATTGTGTGAGATGGCAGGTATTTTTCTTTTCAAAGACGATAAACATGCGCAATCTATAAATGTCAAAACGCCTAAACAATGAATGTCAATTTCCTCAAGGACTTTAAGGCCTGCATCTGTGCACTTAACATTAAAACTTATTTTCATACACATGTAGCAATAGTTGATATGCCTTGTTAACTCACAAGAACCATATGTTGGTTCTCAATTCATGCGATTTTAAAAAACGGCAATGTCCATGTTAAAGAGTGACTGTCAACCGTGACGCATTGCGCGCTTTTTTGAAGCACAAAATTCCCTTGGTGAACGGTCGTGGCTAGATGGTAGAGGTACTAGGTCTGAGTCGTCTTCTGGACGATCCTTTTATTATTATTAAGATTAGTATAAGAAAACCATTAGGCGTGGGGTTAGAAAAACCATTAGACAGGGGGTTAGGGTTAGGATCTAAGTTGTTTTGGGGTTAGCAGTTCCATGATGTATTTCATCATACAGACATGTCCGATCGTAACAATCTCTCATTTCGTCCAACCTCTCGCGGATACTAAAACAGATCGTCCAGAAGACGACTCAGACCTTGTACCTCACGGTCACCTCAACTGCGAGTGTACCATCTAGCCACGACCTTGGTGAACTGCATTCGCAAATATCTTGTCAATCCTTGATATAAATTATTCATTTTTAGGAAGTAATTATTTCTGCATTTTTCACAAAACTCAACGTTTACTTGATTTTCGTTTCGAATTATGTCAGCCTTGACTGACGCGAAGTGTGGAAAACCAAGTGACGAGGTTCAAACAAAAAAATCAGGTTGCGAGTCGATGTATTTGGATTGTGATCAAGTTGGCATGGAAAGATAAACACAAACGCGCAATGCACGGCGGTTGACACTCACTCTTTAAGGCGGTTTAGCATCACTAAACTTTACAGATACCAATAATTAAATATCGGAACACTTATCGCTAAACATCTGATAACCGCGGATCAATCCGAAAGGCGTTCGCATGAAATAGTAGTTTGTTGTGTTCTAAGGCGGTTTACCATCACTAAACTTTAGAAATATCAATGATTAAATATAGAACCCTTATCGCTAAACATCTGATACTACTGCAAACCATGGAATTGTAGTTTCTTGTGTTTTACAAAGCAAAAAAAGTAAAAAAGGCGGTTCAAGTAACTTTATAAAGGATTACCTCTTTGACTTACTATATGTCTATGCAGTCAGAAACATCCATAATTTAGCTCACGTTTTCGACAGTACGTCAAAACAACGAAAATGAAGATGAGGGCGTGCAGGATTACGACTAGATGTCATCGACCTAAACCAGGCGCGCGAACAATCAGTCATCCACGAGTCAGCGGAACATTAAATTTCCGGTCGTTTTCAACACCCATTCTGCACGTTGTAACCAATACATTATTGGCATTATTTTAGCATTGTAACCAGTAAGTTATTGGATTATACATGTAATACGTTATGATTGTACGCGCATGCGTGTAACAGTCAATTACTAGTCCCACATTCATAGTCTCTCTCACTAGTCTACTAATTTAGGACCCCAAGTAAGGGAGTGGGTGTGGTGGCTGTTAGGGATGGAGAAAATACGGCCGGAGGTTAAGGTTAGAAAGACACTTAAGGCGGGGTGTTAGGGTTAGAAAATTAATTAGGCGGGAATAGGATTATAGGGTTAGGACCTAAGTTGTTTTGGGATTAGCAGTTCTATGAAGTATATCATCATACGTGCATGTTCGATCGTATGATGTAGAAGATCCACGTTGAAAACGACCGGATATTTAATGTGCTGCTGACACGTGGATTTGTTGGCGCACCTGGTTTAGGTCGATGACATCTAGTATCTTCCCCTGATTACGACAACGTTCATGCTGTGACGCTGTCATGCGCACTAATGTTTCTGAGTAACTCATGGGGCTTCCGGTTGCCGTCGTCATTTCGTAACCACTGTGCCTATAAAAATGTTTCGGAAAAAGTGGGCGTAATGAGGATATTTTGGTCATTATTACATAGTGTTTGATATAATTTTCCTTTTTCTAATTAGCAAACACTTTACATTGGAATCGTTCGACTGAACTCATGAAACATGACTATGCTGCCCTTTACATCGGCGACCCAGTGGAATTCGATTGCAGTCTTAATCAACCATGGGTCAATGTTTCCTTGTGGTATAAGAAGCTTAAACGATATTCTCAAATAATTCCTAATGATCATATTAAAAAGATTGATCAAAAGTTTAGAATTGATGAAATTGAATCGGAAGACGCTGGCGATTATCAGTGCCGAGCACCTAACATCAAACCTCCTGAAGCTGTATATGTGCAAGTAGATCCAGGCAAGTGTTTTATTGTAGTAAATGAGAATGTTAATTGATGGCTTTCTACTCAGTACGTTAATTATTTATGGTTTTTGTACAGAATATGGAATTCTTAAAAATATTCCTTTATTGCAGTAAATGATTTTTATGTTGTTCGAAAGGCGAGACTAACCCATTTTCAATTTGTTTGTTTTTGTGGAAAAATCTATCGATAAAAAATTAAGCTTTAACTGAGCCAAAAACGTAGTTGAGAATGACACGTACCACTGCATATGACTCAAGATTTGCTACACATTCATTGTGTTTTTTTCCACTGATCTCGAAAGAAGACTGGATGTACCAACTATTGTTCAGAAAATGAAGCCAGAAGTCCGCCATTACTAAGGGACCTGCAACTGAGGATCCTATGAGGTTTTTTGTTGGATTATTTTTCAAATTACTGGGTAAAACGATTCATGGCCTACCTACAGATTTACTGCGACTTTGGTCCCTTAGCAATGGCCGCCGTTGGCTCTAATTATCCAGTGAGAGAAGCCTATATGAGACGTCAAATTAGTTTCAAGATTTTATGCATTTACTGTTAACAAAAAAACTATTTTGGCCAGACACTAAACCTATTTCGCGAGCATCACAGTTTGATTTGCTTGCAAACTCGGAGCTTCTAATGATCTCGCAATTTATACTGATTATATGTAAATATGCAGGCTTCAAAATCAGCTCATAGCTCAATCCAACCTGGTAAAGGCTGGTCACGTGACTCCAAGGATATTGGTTATTTTGTAACCTGGCTTATTCTCGCTTATATCATCCGGGGGGCCGGATCGCTGTGAAAACATACCATAATACCATTTACAATTTTGGAAAGACAGTAGGACTGCAGACAGAAGTTGAAAGATGGTGGATCACTTCGAAAACTACGTTGATTTACTGGACATTTGTTGCTGTCATATTAAAGATAAATGATGATTAACGCCAGAACAGTTCGAAATTACAGTCTGACTGTTGAAAGCATTTATAGGGATTTCAGATTTCTGGTGTGGTTTCGGTCTTGACGTTTTATATTCAAACTGCATATTTCGAACTGTTCTGGCGTTGATCATCATTTATCTTTAATATGACAGCAATTAAATGTCCAGTAAATCAACGTATTTTTCGAAGTAATCCACCATCTTTCAACTTCTGTCTGCAGTCCGTACTGTCTTTCCAATAAATTGTAATATTTTTAAATTATCCATATACTGTACTTTCAATTATAAACGTTTGTGGTATGTTTTCACAGCGATCCGGCCCCCCAGATGATATAAGCGAGAATAAGCCAGGTTACAAAATAATCCAATACCCTTGGAGTCACGTGACCAGCCTTTACCAGGGTCTTCTCTTCCCTCGCTCCACTCCCCTCCCATCCCGGACGGCTCCCTCCCCGAGGTTGAGCTCAATCCAGTCCTATTTTTGAGATCAGTGTTTTTTTCTCAATCCCTCACAGTTTAATTTATCTGTACATCATAGTTTGTAGTATATTAATAGAAAAATGAGACGTGTTTCCGTATAATTTATCTCAAAATTTACCAAATTTTAATTATGTATTTTAGCTAGACTTGTTGTGGCAGTTGGATTTCTTAAATAATTTAACTTTTATTATAAAGATGGGATACCTAGACCAAGACCGCGCATAACTGCACATCCCAAAGGACCAAAAGTTGACTATGGAGATGAAATAACATTGATATGTAAAGCAGTTGGTCGAGTTATCCTAAAATTGTCAAAAATAGATAATCACGGAGTAACAGAATTAAATTCAACAAAACGAGAGTTTTCGGTTGCTCCAAGTGGGAGATCTCATACAGCTACTAAATTAACGATAAAGAATTTTGATGAAAGTGATGATGGGGTTTACAGATGTCTTTTAACTAGGGACCATGTGACCTGGCGTTACCACCACGATGTGTATCTTTCAATGAAAGGTATGTATCACAAGTCTTGTCCCATTAATCTATTCCTATAGCTATTTTGTTCTTTTCTAAACTATCCATTCGCTCTTGTCTTACATGGGCTCATATATGCGTCTTGGCTCATGGTATAATTGTTTCACGGACCCCGTAGTGAGCTAGGTTCATGAATGTATTTTTTGTTAACGTGTGTAGCAGTAAGGGGTAATTAAAGTCCGAACGCTGGAATTTATTCCGCAGATTTTATCAAGGGCGACAAGGAGTTAAGAAACGAGGCATTTTAATTTGGATGAACTATAGGCCAGGTTCAAACACCGAACCTTTCATGAGCCGAACAGCGGTGTCTATAGAGCTTTCAAGGTGTAAGTACTTCATCTTGCAGGATATAGCGAACCCATACCACTAAACAAGAGATTAAGGGGAATTTTGTCACTCAAAATAACCGCTAACCACAAAACAACTTAGACCCTAACCGGGAATCGAACCCTGGTCTCCGAATCAACGTTTGGGCGCTCTAACCTTTGAACTAATGAAACACGGTCAGAACAGTCAGTGATTTTGCCATATACATTTAAATTCGCCGCTTTCACTTGACACCAACAGGCAGACATCATATCTAACCATAATGTGGAGCAAGCTAGGCCTCTCGAGCGTACTTCCCAAAGTAGGGCAATCACTTTTTCCATATAGTATATATATATATATATATATATATATATATATATATATATATATATATATATATATATATATATATATATATATATATATATATATATATATATATATATATATATATATATATATATATATATATATATATATATATATATGTACAACTGCTAGCCTTCATGGTATACTTCTTTTAACCTTTTCATATCTCCTATAATATTGCTTTTGGAAAATTTCGGATAATTATAAAACTAATGTTTATCAGCCTAAAGTAAAGATGGATGATAATCTCGTCGCGGTAGGGATCCATTTCTCACGAAACGTTTGTATATATATTTGTATATAGGGGATTATTGCGGATTCATATTTCTAGTATACATAGTAATTAATTAGTATTCTTTTATAACAACCTTTTGTGGTAGTTTGAAAGCCGTAAGTACTTCATCTTGGAGAGATATAGCGAACCCATACCACTAAACAGAGATCAAGGTTAGAAAACGCATTAGGCGCGGGGGGTTAGGGTTGGGGCAGTCACTTTTTCCATATATGTATTTGACAATATTAAATCCTCTCTAATATTAATTAATATATATATATAATATATATATATATATATATATATATATATATATATATATATGTTTGAAAATGTTGTAAGCGAAGTCAAACATAATAATTGAACTGAGTTTATAAAAATGTTGGGCTTCGGCTTTGGAATTCGAGTTCGAATACCCCGCTCGTACCCAGTACTCGCGCGTAAACCAAGACGAGCCTGTAAACTATGGAGGAACAACAAGACGTTTCAAGACGTTTCAAAACAGCATTCAAGATTGTTTCGGTATAATATATCATTTATAGATCCTCCGCTCGGGGGAATTCGTCGAAATATTACTCCTCGGGATGATATTTCGTCGAATTCCCCTCGCTCCGGGTCTATAAATGGTCTATAATATATACTGTATATATAACGTTTTTTACTTTATATAAAAATATATTAACCCTTTTTACAGCAATCTAACTTGGTATTACTCTGTAGGTTAAATAGAACACATACAATGTAACTAATTACAGACAAGGAAGATTAAACTATTACTGTTGTTATGTTCAAGAAAAAATACAAATCGCGAAAAAATAACTATTAGAATTATGAAAAAATCCTGAATTGAGTTATCCAAAATTGTTTGTTGTTTATACTTTTAGATGCTTAGTTAATTGTTGTTTTTGTCGTTTTTATAGACGTGGTAAAAGCGACTTTTACCAATTTCCCGTCAGAAATGTCTTTGGAAGAGGGAAGTTACTTTAATTTTTCCTACGATACCGCAGGTTCCCCTTGGCCATCAATTGCGTGGTATAAAGTACACAATGATAACAAAGAGGAACTTTTAGTAAATTGTGACGTAGCTGGGGCTTGTAATAAGCACGTTGATATATCCGGACTCAATGTTAATCGAAGTTATTTTAGTCTATCCAGACTGTTATATCCCAGGGATGACATGGTTCTAAAGTGCGTTGCCAAGAATAGTGAAGGAAGCACGAATAAAACATTACGTGTCTCAGTAAAAGGTAACTTATTGGCAAAATATAGAATACAGCTAGAAGTTGTGTATTGTTAACATTATAAATTTGCAATTTGATGTTTATATCACGTTAACTGTTGTTGCTCTAAATAACTTAGGAAAAATCATGAGCCCCTGGCAGGAATCTAATGTGCCGCAACCTTCTGATTCCTAGCCAAACACTCTAACTACGAAAATTTTAAATATGAATGAATTGATTAAATTAAGAAACCCTTATTTTCACCGAATAGAAAGTTGGACCTTCATCAGCATCATTGTTAAGTTCAATAATTTTTTAAACGATAATATAATTACTAATAATAAAATATTATATCATATAATAAAATACTATATCTATCACTATCCGCTTTTACCCCATTAAAAGACGCGTGATTTCGAAAGAATATTTACTCTTTTCATGAAGTTATTTATATAGGTTAGGAACTTGTAAATTTATACTAAATCAATTAGACAACTCGCCCTTGTTTTCTATGAGCGATAGACAACCCTGAGTGCTCCGCCTCGTTGCCTATCTGCTCATTGAAAATGCGGGCTCGTTGTCTAATTGTTAAATAATCTGCCTGTGCATTTGAGCGTGTCATCCAGGGCGTTTACATACCGAGCGTGATGCGGAGACTGGTTACGAGTTTGTTGATTGGCACTGAGAGAAAGACCAAAACAAATATGGCGGATATATACAATCTTAGCATTGAATTGGCAGCTGGGTCACCTTCTCAATTGAATATCATGAGACAATCAACTCGAATTTGTAGTTTCAGAATGAAACTTAACAAGAACTGAAGTCATATTATCTATCTGATATCAATTACAAGGCCTGGATGACATCTTAACCTAGGATGCGCTGAGGATGCTATATATAAATGGCTAAACGATAAAACGTAATATAAAACATAAAGGATAAAAAATAATTGATGAGAAAAACCATTTTGCAGAGTACGCATTTTCAGACAACCGGTCTGACAATAATTTCATGAGGCAAAAAGTATTTTAAGATTTACTTTGGTAAATTAACACTGTACTGTACTTTATCTATACATTGGGGCAATATTTTTTAATTTATTTTTAGCCAAGCCCAAAATTGCGAAAGGAAGAGATGCAATAGATACTATTCATATGTTTCGTGGTAGTCCAGAGACAAATGTGGTTTGCATTGTTAAGTCGGCGAATCCAAGAAACTTGACGTACAATTGGGAAATACAGCAATATTCCAACTGCAAGATATTGGAATGCAAGCCAGAGGATGAAAACTGGAAATTGCTGGCCCCGTCTCCTAAATTCCGTGTCAATTCTAACAGTCAGAATAGCACTCTTACCCTTGTACAAAATAAACAGACTATTTTTATCAGGTGTACGGCGATTAACTATTTGGGTGAAAGTAACCGTACGTGGAAACTAATAATACTCGCAAGTAAGTAATCTTTCAATTTCTTCTTGTATTCCACTATAGACATTTTTACAATGAGAATTACAATAAAAATGTTAAAATAAAATTACAATAAAACTGTTTACACGACAATGGTTAATTAGATGATGAGAGCATTAAATCGTTTGGAAAACGCTGTCAAAAGTGAATCGCAAGTACTGTAGGTATATATACTGTTTAATAAACGAGCAGCAGTGTTTTATCAGATATAAAACACTCGGGCTACGCCCTCGTGAAAAAAAACACGCGCTGCGAGTTTATTAAACGGCTTGATAAACGACCCATTTGATAAGTTCATTGTCGTAGTAATTTTGAAAATCGATGTTGTCTGATGTTGTCTAAGCCAAGAAAATCAAATCTAAAGTTAATGTAAATTAGGATGAAATTTTATCACATATAAAACCTACGACACGGTACTGATATATATATTATTAAGTATTAAATATATATATATATATATATTAACAAATGACGTCGGTAAGAACAAAAAAGTGGCCCACGAGACGGAGTCGAGTGGGTCCACGTTCTGACATCCTCTGCGTATCTATAACTGAACAGACAACAACAAATGGAATCTATTTGTTTTATACAATCAAAAACATCCCCAAAGGTTTATCAAGGCTGTTGGGGCATGAAAAAAGAAAAACACAGCTAGCTGTTGACGTGATTTGACACCATCCACGTATCTGTCCTTTAATACATCATGAGCAAGAACCAATGAAAATGCGTATATAAGTCACGTGATTATATATATATATATATATATATATATATATATATATATATATATATATATATATATATATATATATATATATACGTGTATATATATATATATATATATATATATATATATATATATATATATATATATATATATATATATATATATATATATATATATATATATATATATATATATATATATATATATATAAATCCAGTAATTGTAGATAGGCATTATTCTAATAACAATTTCTAATAAGTTAAACAATTTTAATTTCGTTGTCTCTGTCTAAAAAACGTTAAA
Organism: Chrysogorgia sp. JL179-B06; assembly: GCA_035772405.1. Classification (NCBI taxonomy): domain Eukaryota; kingdom Metazoa; phylum Cnidaria; class Anthozoa; order Scleralcyonacea; family Chrysogorgiidae; genus Chrysogorgia; species Chrysogorgia sp. JL179-B06. Next base: position 1,862,727 of record JAYKKM010000038.1, read on the forward strand.
AAGGTGGACGTTTCGGTCAGGACACTGCAGTGACCTTCGTCAGGGACCTATATATATATATATATATATATATATATATATTGAAAGGATTTGTGGTGAAGGAAAATTTCGAGCGCTGGAATACATACATTTTAAGACCAAACCGGGACCAGTTGCGAAAAATGCAACTTTAAGGCTTTCCGGCTGGGAACTGAACCCGCGACTCTGCGACACTAGCGCAGCGCCCCGACCACCGAGCTACGGAAGCCGCTGCCGAGAGCCCAGCCTATATATATATATATATATATATATATATATATACATATATATATAAAAAAGTAGAGTGCTGCGTAGACAGTGTTTTGAATATATAGCAAAGTGAAAAGGTGGTAAACTGCCAAGAATTTAGTGACGAGATACTGACGTTTCGAGCGGAGCCCTTCATCAGAGTAAGACGAGATGAAATTTCATCTCGTCTTACTCTGATGAAGGGCTCCGCTCGAAACGTCAGTATCTCGTCACTAAATTCTTGGCAGTTTACCACCTTTTCACTTTGCTATATATATATATATATATATATATATATATATATATATATATATATATATATATATATATATATATATATATATATATTGAAAGGATTTATGGTGAAGGAAAATTTCGAGTGTTGGAATACATACATTTTAAGACCAAACCGGGACCAGTGGCGAAAAATGCACTTCAATTAGGTGCTTTCGCTGGAATTGAACCCGCGACCGAGCTGGTCCCGGTTTGGTCTTAAAATGTATGTATTCCAACACTCGAAATTTTCCTTCACCATAAATCCTTTCATATACCCAGATTCTTATCCCGGAATTACCACCATTATATATACAGAGCTCGTGACTAGGCTCTCGGCAACGGGTTACGTAGCTCAGTGGTCAGAGCACTGCACTGGCATCGCAGGGTCGCGGGTTCAATTCCAGCCGGAAGGCCTTTAAGTTGCATTTTTCGCAACTGGTCCCGGTTTGGTCTTAAAATGTATGTATTCCAACACTCGAAATTTTCCTTCACCATAAATCCTTTCAACAGTTTGATCGAGTGAAATGCCAAATATTACCTATATATATATATATATATATATATATATATATATATATATATATATATATATATATATATATATATATATACTGTCATTGTCAAAAAGGTTGTCCAAGTCAAGTATACCAATATACATATATACCTATCACGTGTTACATTAAATATGCGTTAACGCGCGTGGATATTTAAACGTTTAGCGTAGGCAACCGTATATAGGCATTGAAAGGAACTGCAGTATTTGACAAACAACGCAAGATGCCACGACCATACTCGGATGACTTGAGATGGAAAATGGTTTATCAACATTCGGAGTTATTTGTTTGTCCGAAAACTGTCTACTGTGCCTGTTCTTTAACACAGGTGATGTAAGGCCTTGTTGCCTTTGTCATTTAAGTGGAAGTATAACCATTATATCCGCAGGAGGAGTTATATCCTTCAAAATCCTAATTTCAGTTACATGAAATACCAACTGAAAATCAACTGGTTCTGCTTTTAGTGCAGAGACTTTAAAGCTATTCACAGACTTGGAATTACACGCAAGAAGGCAACAACAATTATTAAATCTTACTTATGAGTCGTACGCTGTATTTGCCATTTCTTTTCTCGTGTGAACACTAAATGTACTTGTAAAACTGATGGTGTAAACTATTTATTTACGAATGAAAACATTCATGTATGATGCATGCAAACTTCTTGGATAGGTGCAGCGAATTGCATATCAGCGAAATGAACGTCTCAGGCAAAGATTCAAAGCTGAAATTAGCATTTTTAACCAACTGGTTTTCGTGAATGAAACATGAGGCATTGTCACCTTGTATGGTTACATCAATTTTACTACCTACTTGAAATCAGATTTTCCAGTGTGTGATAACGGTCCTTAGCGCGTTAACTATTTATAGAACCAAAACTCAGACAAACAAACCGAAATTGACTCTCAAGGGATTCCTAACGACTCTTAGTTTTCTATTGTTTGGAATGCAATAATTATAGCAAACTCAGACTGACATATGTACTGACGTCATTACCGCGCGCTTCGCTATATGGATATAGTCCTAGTGGAACACCAGCTGTTGTTAAAGATTACAGCTGTGCAAGTTGGGGGCCTGAATACAACTATATTATAGAGCGCTTTACGCGAAGTAGCCTTGTGACGTTAATCTAATTGTCTTTATCTGTTCCCGTTTGGGAATTAAACATTTGCATTGTGACAAGTAATCTGTACTGCTGTTGTTGTATATCTCCACATTCAGTACATCTATCTGGTAAAACATTCCGCAATTATTACTACATTTCTGCTACGCTATCGACCAGGGGGAAATTTGTGATCCGTCTGACCTGGAACGTTTTTGTTTTGTATGAGTTTCAGTGCTATTTGCTTGCACGTGCATAATCCCCGCGCGCGTTAACGCATATTTAATGAAACACGTGATAGGTATATAAGTATATTGGTATACTTGACTTGGACAACCTTTTTGACAATGACAGTATATACATATATACATATATATATATATATTTCTTGGGTTTTCAGGATGCCATTATTTTTCGGAATATGCTTTGTTTTATATTGTCGGCTGGTCGTAGTTTTTATGACACATTATATGACACATGAATTTGATCAAATCAGGAATGTAACAGAAAGTGAAAATGAAAGTCAGTCCGTTTAATCATGTTCCAGACTTATTTTTAAATCCCTGGAAAACGCCCCTGTTCGGTTTCCGTGTAATACCAAAACGGATATTTTTGAAAACGATCGTCGTTGACATAAATTGGAATAGTTGTAACTTGCTGGCTGGCTTACGTCCTAGCTGGAGACATGCATTGTTTTTATCAAACATTCATCGTTTTTCTTTCTGACGAAAACGGAGGGGAGTAGCGCGGTGATGCCTGCGAAGGAGGCTACCTTCTCTCACGAGAAGATCTTACGTGCACCATGCATGGACAATTTGGTTACACTTGGTCAAGTGGATGATGCGAAAGAGAGTGGCGACACCTTTAATAGCACACCATCGACATGACGTCAGTATCCATGTTTGACCGCTTTTATCCATAATTCTTGCAGCCATAACAAAAGAAAATAGCTCATTTGCAATAATTTGTGAGTCAAGTTTGGTTTGTTTGTGCGCATTTTGAGCTATCAATAGCAGCCAGACATTACGCTATTCTTTCAGTTCCCCGCCTTGCTACAACTCCCCGCCTCGTCGTTATTTATTTATTTATTTATTTATAATTATTGGATTTTACCACCGATGCGAGATTGATTCGCCTACACAAATCACTACTTTTGTATTATACTTAAGGTATAAGGTACAGTACATAAGTACAAGTTACTCAAAGTTGTTTCTCTTTTGTAGAATTCGAAGTACGTACTCTGAATAAAACTCCGGTTGTGACAGACGAAGGGACGGATGTTCGTTTATCGTGTATAGCTCAGGTGTCCATTTCTACGAGAGTTATTTGGAAGCAAAATAGTATTGTTGTCTCACAGGACATTCGTCATAGCCTTAGTGAAAACCCCAGCAATGATGGCACGATTTATACCTTGCATATAAAAAATGCCAACATTACCGATGGAGGAACATACCAATGTATTGTAGTCGCAGGTGGCGACAGCTTTTGGAAAAAAATATTTCTAACAGTTCAAGGTATGGATCTATTTATTTCATTTGTTATAAATTTTTCGTAATTTTTGCTTGCTTTTTTGTGATATTGCTTAAATATCGCTTTAATTTTTTTCCATTTAGAGATGAAAGTTCCTTTCGTCCAACTTAGAAGCCGCGTTTTATATACGTTATCATTTATAATACCATGCAATGTAACAGGTCATCCAAGACCTACCATTACTTGGACTAAAGATGGCAAAACCCTCTCAGATTTATCTTCGTTACCTAGTAAGAAAGCTTGTTCTAGTGCAGTACCTGGTATCTACAGGATGTCAAAAGAGAATCAAGACGGAAATTCGTTTCTAATTGTATGTAAAGCCGATTTCGAAAAGTACTCTGGTTGGTTTATGTGTAAGGCAATCAACAAATTGGGACGTCACTCCGATAAAGCTTTCATTAATATAACAGGTAAGATTGTTTACCTGCAGGCAGCATGCATGTGAAAAATAAATACAGAAGTCAATTGGGTTGATTAAACTCAACGACGACTAATAACTTGAAATCGATTTATATAGTTTAGGCACACGTTTGTTTCAGGCTGTTTAGACTTATGGGTATGCATGCAAAAATATTAATCGAACATGTTCTCTCTCTCAAACTGTTATTGTTTATATAGCCGCACCAAAAATATCAGTACCTAAAAATGGTTACGAATATGACGTTCAGCTCGGAAAACCGTTTTCGTTGTTATGCCAGAGTAAGGGCAATCCTGCACCTCGTGTTTGGTGGGAGAAGAAGGAAGAAGGAAAAGGATTTCAACGTCTGGAAAACCTTCGAGGAAGATTCCTTAATTTTACCTCGTTTGAAAAAGAGGATATTGGATCTTACCAGTGTGTGGCTGAAAATATGTTCAGACAAGAGAAAAGTCAAATAGGTTTGTTTTGTATAAATTGTTGTACGAGTAATTCAAGACGATTTTATTTGTCAAAGGGAGACAAGTGAAGGTGAATAATTAATTATTAAGCCTTGTTGGTACCAAATTAACCTGTCTTTATTTAGTCGGGCTGGATAGTAGCTAGCTTAAAGTGGCTGCCTCCTGGTTATTGGAAAATAGAAAAATGCTAATCTTAACCTCAAACAGTGTGCATGAATATTTTGGAGAAGAATAAAATTGAAGTCATACAAGGAAAATTCTGGGCATCAAATACTGTTAATAAATAAAATATTTCAGCTGTTGCTATGGCAACATAGTTGTTTCAAAATGCTGTCAAATTATAACACCCAACCTAATTTAATTTGAAAAAGTGTCGGGTAACCCTCAATTTTTTCATTAAACTTTTCCTTCTGGTTAAAAAGCTGCAAAAGTAACTAAATCAGATTTTTAATTAAAAAATTTAATCTACATGATTTTATTAAAATCTGCCTATCAGTGATTACTTAATTAAACTTTTATGGCAAGAAATACGTTAATGAAAACCAAATTGGAATGGAAGTCACTGTTGCCTAGCAACCACTGAAACATTTAATTTATTAAAGGGACACTCCCACCCCAAAGACAAGTGTTGCTTAGATGAAAGTTCTTTGTCGCCTTACACGAGAATAGGTATTGGTTTTGTTATAATCGTTTTAGTTTTAGAGAAATTTTGCTTTGTTTATCGTATTTTTGTAAATTGAAGGCCGCCATTTTTGTTCTGATTGCGGGCGGATGCGGTCGTTCCATTGATTTTTGACGTCATTGAGTGATAGAAATACTTTGAAAAGAAACCTTTCACAATAGTGTGAATAGATATCCTGCACAATAGACTAAGACCAACGTTATTGTCATGCTCGGTGAAGCATTTCTTTGTGTAGTGTTTCTATCACTCAGTGACGTCGAAAATTAATGGGAGCGACCGCATTCGCCCGCAATCAGAACAAAAATGGCGGCCTTCAATTTACCGATAATACGAGAAACAAAGCCAAATTTCTCTAAAAATAAAAGTATCAGAAGAAAACTATACTCATTCTCATATATTTCAGCAACACTTGTTTTGGGGTGGAGTGTCCCCTTAACAAAATGTGATTCCCTGAATTCGAATGTTTTCTATAAATGACTTCAGTGTCATTCTCATCTGAGAGTTTATGCACACTTTTTGAGGTTAAAGTTTGCATTTTGCCATTTTTCAAGAAATAGTAGCTACTGTTTCTGTAACTAACGAATTATTGAAATATTATGCCAAGAAAGCTTGGATTTTTCCAATAAAAATTTTAAGATTTTATATAAGGTTTGTAAACAATGGCATACGCGAAGAAAAATAAATAATATGCTTCTTTTTTTCTTTTTCAAGTATTAAAATCGACCATATTTGCACAAGCTCGAGCACCTTTAAGTCCTGACAACTCAAAGAAGTATGCAATTGTAATTGGTTTTTCCAGCTTTGCCGTTCTAGCCATTGTTATTATCGTGGCTGTGGTTCTTTACAAGCGAAAGAGAGCTTATGGTGGTTTCTACATTTTGACCTTACCCCCACTGCCTGATTACATAAAGCAGCTCGATCCTGGTACGCCATTAACAGAGCAAACAAACAAACTGCCTTATGATGCTCAGTGGGAGTTTCCAAGAAACAGACTGAAGTTCTGTAAGTAGATATAATTAACCGATAAACTATATACTAAGTGCTTTTCGCGCAATTTGATTGGCCATTTGGGGATATATTGGCCAGTTTTGCTTTGTCCAACGAAGAAAGAAACAAAACAAAAGAAGATAAACAAATCAAATCAATACAACCGAAACAAATTAAAACAAGAGAAACAACACAACACGTTCGAAACGAACAAAAGAGACGAAACGTAATGAAACGGACGAGACGAAACGAGACGAAACAGACGAGACGAAACAGATTTCTAAAAGTTTGCTTTATGATATACCTGAGACGCAGTTAGTTAAGTTACAGCGTGTACAAAATGCAGCATATAAAGATTTCACGATATAGCGCTTGTGTATATTAAAGATTTAATTAAGATTATGGAAAAGTCTGTTTATTCTTTACGCTCTATAGTGAACTTTTGTTAGAGAATCCTAGAAATATGACCAAACCTACATTAGGTGACCGTGCTTTTACTGCGAATATGATATTTTAGGATATGAGCTTGACGATCGTCCATGAGCTCTCCCATATTCACTACAGCAGTGTATATATTAACACATCCAAGCATTACTGAGATATCTGATATACAATGGCGAAGCCAAGGGGGCGGGGGGGGGGGGCGAGGAAGGCACCGCCCTGCAATGGTCCTCAAGACCATTCTCGTGAAAAGTCTAAATCCGGGGAGAAATGTGAGCGGGGGGGGGGGGGGGGGGTGTGGTTAGATGTTCTGAGCAACAGGTAAAATCCAGTTATCAAATTGCAACAACATATCGATGAGCAACTCGCACTGCGAGATATCTGATAATTCGCGTGGACTTCGACATAGACGAAATTTAAAGCAAAGGCATCCGGCATAAATCTTGACGTGTATTGTACCATGTTCTGATTTAGTAATAACAAAATTTTGCGATTTATGGCCTTCATATTACTTTTAAAAACGCGCCTCAGAATGCGGAAAATGGTGTTTGAGAGTCCGCACCCCGAACACCTAGAATACTCGCGATGATAGATGACTACGTGGACATTTTCGCACCCCCCCCCCCCCCCCCCCCCCCCCCCCCCCCCCCCCCCCCCCCCAAAGCCAAGACCCTGGCTACGCCACTGGATATATAGTGACTGCCGCATAGCCAGTACATATTTCAAACGAAGCAGTACATCATTGTAACCTTCGTACTCCACCTGAGTCTCGGTAGCTCAATGGTTAGAGCGTCTCACCGGCAACCAGAAAGTTACAGGTTCGATTCCTGTCCGGGACTCAGAATACTTTTTCTGAGGATATGATCTTGACGATAGTCTATGTGATTGTCTGTCTACTCCGAGCTCTCCCACATTCACTACAGTAGTGTATATATCAACAGAAACAATAATAAGAAACATAACAATTAATAATAATTATCATAATAATAATAATAATAATAATAATAATAATAATAATAATAATAATAATAATAATAATAATAATAATAATAATAATGATAATACAAAATAAATAAGAGAAACAAAACAAAATAAAACAAGAGAAACAAACGAAGACAAAACAGAAGAAACAAAACAAACGAACGAATAAACGAAATAAAACAAAACAAAACAATAGACACGAAAGAAAACAATACAAAAACAAAAGAATCAAAACAAAACAAAACAGAAGAAACAAAAGAAAAGAAAAGAAACAAAACAAAACAAAACAGAAGAAACAAAACAAACGAACGAACAAACGAAACAAAACAAAAGAAACGAAAGAAAATAATACAAAACAAAAGAATCAAAACAAAATAAAACAAAAGATGCAAAATAAAATAAAACAAAACAAAAGAAACAAAAGAAAACAATACAAAACAAATGAATCAAAATAAAATAAACAAAAAACCCAAAATAAAACAAAACACAATAAACAAAATAAAACAAAACAAACGATACGAAACGAAACAAAACATAACAAAACAAATGAGACGAGACTAGAGCAGACAAGAGTAACAAAACAAGAAAAACAAAACGAAACAAAACAAAACAAGAGAAATAAAATAAATCAAGAGAAACAAAACAAGTTAAATGAAACCAACGAAACTAGAGAAACAAAACAAAACAAAACAAAACAGAACAAAACAAAACAAAACAAAACAAAACAAAACAAAACAAAACAAAACAAAACAAAACAAAACAAAACAAAACAGCAAAACAAAACAAAACAAATCAAAACAAAACAAATCAAAACAAAACAAAACAAAACAAAACAAAACAAAACAAAACTAAACTAAACTAAACTAAACTAAACTAAACTAAACAAAACGAGACTAGAGCAGACTAGACAAGAGATATAAAAGAAAAGAAAAAACAAACAAGAGAAACAAAACAAAACAAGAGAAACAATACAAAACAAAACAAATCAAGAGAAACAAAAGCGAACCAAATAAAACCAAACTAAATCCAACAAAACAAAACAAGACAAAACTATACAAAACAAAACAAAACAAAACAAGACAAAACAAAACAACAAAAAACAAGAGAAACAAAAAACTAGAGAATTAAAACAAAACAAAATAAGATCGCTAGAAACAAAACAAGAATGATAGGTACAGGGTCTTGTATAGTGATAGTTTTTGCAATGACTGCAGACTTTTATCTGTGACAATGTTCAAGATGCAAAATATCAAGCAGATGTTCAAGCAAGTTTTTATTAAAGGTCTAAATTCATTTGTTGTTTTACAGCTAGTGAACTTGGTGCTGGCGCTTTTGGTAAAGTTTTCTTGGCAGAAGGTTTGGGTATCGATGAACTTGATGCCCGAGGAAGTGTAAAGCATTCGTCAAGAAGACGTTTTGGAGGGTTGGCTAGACGAAACATTTACGTTAATAACGATAAAGTAACAAAAGTGGCTGTTAAAACACTAAAAGGTAAATTTCAAATCATCTTTTCTAAACGATAACCCACTTTGTACGGGGTATAGTAAATGTTCATGCAGCGTTTTACCGAAAACTAGAAAAACAGTTTTTAGTTAACTTTTGTGGTTTATTGTTTTTAGAGGATTGTGGCGCAATGGAATATAAAGATCTTTTGTCTGAGTTGAAAATACTTATCCATGTTGGGGAGCACAAAAATATCGTCAATTTACTTGCCGCGTGTACAAAAGGTACTTTATCAGGTCACATTTTATAGGTATACGCCTTTCAATCAATATGGCACCTGATTGGACAGTTCACTTCTAGCCTATAGCAACGGGGTAGCATCCGGGAAAGACCGAGTGATTTAAATGAACAAAACAATCACCACGAGTTTTGGTCATCCAGAACGGCGATGTATGCAATTTGTATATATATATATATATATTTAGATATGTATATTTTTAATGCAGGTCGCGAGAGTGATTTGTGGGTGATCATGGAGTTTTGTTCTAATGGAAACCTGCTTCAATTCCTGCGCAGTAGAAGAGATATTTATGAATCTGAATGGAAATGTGTTTCTAAAGATCCTAATAATCAGTTCACTATGACAGATCTTGTAATCGCTGCATACCAAGTTGCCAGGGGAATGGAGTTTTTAGCTTCGAGGATGGTAAGATGTTTACCATGCACAGGTTTATACAATGTCTAAGTTATGAACTTATGAAACATCTTTTTAATGTCTTGTTAATTTACTGTAGTGTATTCATCGAGATTTGGCGACAAGAAATGTTTTGGTTAATGAAAATTATGTCATTAAGATTGCTGACTTTGGATTGGCTCGTGATGTAGGTGGGACCGACAGTCAATATGTGAAAACTTCCTCAGTAAGTAACAGTCACGTACATACGATATGGACGATCGTTAAGCTCAAATTCTCAGAAAAAGATTACAAATTGATGTATTGGTGTCTGGGTTGATTGATTGATATATGCACTGCCTATGCGGCAGTTTGTACTATATATATATCAACAATGCTCGTGTGTTTTCTTGTTCATTCTCTTTTCAATTAGCAAAACATTACGCCATTTTGTTATATATGCTTGGTGAATATATATATATATATATATATATATATATATATATATATATATATATATATATATATATATATATATATATATATATATAATATATATATATATATATATATATATATATTTTTCGCTTACCTCAAAACTGGTCTGCTACAACTTGTTTCATCTGTAAAAGAATCTTCAGGCAGTGACAATATCGAAAGGGGTGACCGCTTATTTATAGGCTTTCTGCCGGAAAGTGGGGGCGTATGTGGGGGACAAAGCATGAGGTCATGGCTTTGTTTGCGTTGATTACCCGAAATTTATTACGATGACGACACTGTGAAATTATTTCCGCTCTTTTGTTGAGTAAACTATTCTTATTTTTTTCTTTTAAAATACAAAATTTTTCTTCTAAACATAAATTGCATCGTTTTGATCCTCCTGTGTACGAAATAGAATGTTTTAGAATTTGCCAATTAATACTGAAATCTTTATTGCTTTCTTTCAATGTCCAAATATATTTCGAAAGTTCGGTGTCATTTTCATGCTTTTTATGTTGAAAAGATTTAGTGTGGTTGGCCAATCGCTCTTTGAATGTGGTTGCAGTCATACCAATGTAGTGTTTTGTTTCGTTTGTGATGTTTACTGTCACTGTTGCTTTGTATACTATGTCTCTAGTCATGCATTGTTCTTGAAGCGGGCAAATGGTGTTCTCTCTACAACTGCAATTAGTAGCGTCCCTATCCTGCGGTTTGATGTTCCTAGCTATGCGTGCATTGTGCTTAGTGATTATTGACTTAACATTGTTCATGCAGCTGTAACTTACTTTAACTGTATTTCTGTTAAAAATCTTATGGAGCTTGTGGTGCGGAGGGAAATGTTTGTCAATTAGGCTAAGGAAATTACGTCCTATGTTAGTGCTGACACTCTTGCTAAATGGTGGGTTGAACCAAATGATATTGCGTTGCCTATTCCTACGTGGTCGTTGCGGTGTATCATGAGTGTAGCTAAGTTCATGATTAAAGTTGCTGTGCCTAAGCGCGTTCTGATATAAGGGTGCAGCTTCCTGAAAAGTTTGCTCATCTGACGAAAGGAGTTTAATGCGTTTGTTAATTGATGCAGGTAGTTGCCTTGTTATGCTTGGTGGATGGTTAGAGTGCATATTTATGTATATCGGATCGTCATTGGGCTTCCTATAGGGCCTATAGTTTCCATTGTTAAGGTCGAAAGTTACATCTAAAAAGTTTACTATACGTAAATTTGATTCGGCGGTGATTTTTAGGTCAAATTGCTCGAAAATTTTGTGGAGATCTTTTCTTGTTTTGTCTGCTAAACGTGCTGATTTACTTTTTATGATAGCCAAACCGTCATCTCTATATAGGCCGATGCTTTCTTTGCCAAATTTCTTACTTAGGTGGTTTAAAATGAAAAGGCCTACGAGCTCACAAATTTCCGCGCCGTCGAAACTGCCCATGGTAACGTCGAACAAATTCTTGCTATCTTTTTTTATCCATGAAATTCCGCTATTGAAAAGGAGAGATTTTCTAGCGTGTTTTATTATTGAAATGTTGTTTTGAGGTATAGTAGCCAAATTTGAAGCCCAGGACAGAGCTTGGTCCAATAGTTTTTCAGAAATAGATGGATAGAAATCGACAATGTCAAATGAAATGAAACTGTGTCTGTCCTTATCTTTATCTATGACTGCAACCACATTCAAAGAGCGATTGGCCAACCACACTAAATCTTTTCAACATAAAAAGCATGAAAATGACACCGAACTTTCGAAATATATTTGGACATTGAAAGAAAGCAATAAAGATTTCAGTATTAATTGGCAAATTCTAAAACATTCTATTTCGTACACAGGAGGATCAAAACGATGCAATTTATGTTTAGAAGAAAAATTTTGTATTTTAAAAGAAAAAAATAAGAATAGTTTACTCAACAAAAGAGCGGAAATAATTTCACAGTGTCGTCATCGTAATAAATTTCGGGTAATCAACGCAAACAAAGCCATGACCTCATGCTTTGTCCCCCACATACGCCCCCACTTTCCGGCAGAAAGCCTATAAATAAGCGGTCACCCCTTTCGATATTGTCACTGCCTGAAGATTCTTTTACAGATGAAACAAGTTGTAGCAGACCAGTTTTGAGGTAAGCGAAAATCTATTATTTGCTCTAACTATATGTTGTTGAGCACTCTTTGCATTTCGTAGACCAAAACCTACACGTATATATATATATATATATATATATATATATATATATATATATATATATATATATATATATATATATATATATATATATATATATATATATATATATATATATATATATATATATATATATATATATAGATTTTCGCTTACCTCAAAACTGGTCTGCTACAACTTGTTTCATCTGTAAAAGAATCTTCAGGCAGTGACAATATCGAAAGGGATGACCGCTTATTTATAGGCTTTCTGCCGGAAAGTGGGGGCGTATGTGGGGGACAAAGCATGAGGTCATGGCTTTGTTTGCGTTGTTTACGCGAAATTTATTACGATGACGACACTGTGAAATTATTTCCGCTCTTTTGTTGAGTAAACTATTCTTATTTTTTTCTTTTAAAATACAAATTTTTTCTTCTAAACATAAATTGCATCGTTTTGATCCTCCTGTGTACGAAATAGAATGTTTTAGAATTTGCCAATTAATACTGAAATCTTTATTGTTTTCTTTCAATGTCCAAATATATTTCGAAAGTTCGGTGTCATTTTCATGCTTTTTATGTTGAAAAGATTTAGTGTGGTTGGCCAATCGCTCTTTGAATGTGGTTGCAGTCATACCAATGTAGTGTTTTATTTCGTTTGTGGTGTTTACTGTCACTGTTGCTTTGTATACTATGTCTCTAGTAATGCATTGTTCTTGAAGCGGGCAAATGGTGTTCTCTCTACAACTGCAATTAGTAGCGTCCCTATCCTGCGGTTTGATGTTCCTAGCTATGCGTGCATTGTGCTTAGTGATTATTGACTTAACATTGTTCATGCAGCTGTAACTTACTTTAAACTGTATTTCTGTTAAAAATCTTATGGAGCTTGTGGTGCGGAGGGAAATGTTTGTCAATTAGGCTAAGGAAATTACGTCCTATGTTAGTGCTGACACTCTTGCTAAATGGTGGGTTGAACCAAATGATATTGCGTTGCCTATTCCTACGTGGTCGTTGCGGTGTATCATGAGTGTAGCTAAGTTCATGATTAAAGTTGCTGTGCCTAAGCGCGTTCTGATATAAGGGTGCAGATTCCTGAAAAGTTTGCTCATCTGACGAAAGGAGTTTAATGCGTTTGTTAATTGATGCAGGTAGTTGCCTTGTTATGCTTGGTGGATGGTTAGAGTGCATATTTATGTATAGCGGATCGTCATTGGGCTTCCTATAGGGCCTATAGTTTCCATTGTTAAGGTCGAAAGTTACATCTAAAAAGTTTACTATACGTAAATTTGATTCGGCGGTGATTTTTAGGTCAAATTGCTCGAAAATTTTGTGGAGATCTTTTCTTGTTTTGTCTGCTAAACGTGCTGATTTACTTTTTATGATAGCCAAACCGTCATCTCTATATAGGCCGATGCTTTCTTTGCCAAATTTCTTACTTAGGTGGTTTAAAATGAAAAGGCCTACGAGCCTTATATATATATATATATAAATTAAGTTAAATCTAATTTCACTTTTTACTCTGTTTGTATTGTGCAATCGTACAATGGTAAACATCACTGGTTTAGATTTGGATTACTAGAAATTTCGTTATAAACCAACGTCATGATTAAAATTGACTTCATAACGATACCACAACACAGTAATATACGAGGATAAAATGAATGGAAATGAACTCAAAAGGACGCAAACCAGGTGGCTCGATACAGTTTTTGGCTATGTGAAAACATGTATAGAAACTACCGTACAAACAAAAACAGCACAACTGGGACCGCATCACAATGAAATTTAAAAATAGCTTTTTATAACAGTTTTTACTTATTATCTCGAAAATAGTTCGGGGACAACCCATTTTGAAACGCTTATAATTGTATATTTTTGGTTTTGGAATTTCTGTCCAAAAATAATAACATCTGTATAAATAAATTTAAAATAAATTTAGTCAAAAAAAATAAATTTTTAAATAAAGATCTGTAGGTAAAATGTTTAGAAATATAAATATTTTTACGGTATCTGCTCACAAGAGCACAAACTCGAGAAATAACGAGTACAAACTCGAGAAATAACGTTTTCTTTCTCGTATTTTACGCTTCTGGAAGCTGCCATTTTAGAGTTTGCTCGACGGCTCAAAGTTGGTGTACGGCGGCTGTTTTCTTTTCAATTTAGTTTACGTCATCGAGAATTGCCATTTCGTGCTTGCCTTTTGTTCCTTGCACTCAATGATGTCAACATTGAAAAGAAACCTCCGCGCTTTATATTTTGGTTGAGCCATATTTTGGTTGAGCCAAACTCTAAAATGGCGGCGTCCCGGGAATGAAAACGTTATTTATAGAGTATAGAAGAGAAGATATCGTAAAACTATCAACATTTCTAAACATATATCTACAGAATTTTTTAAAACTTCGTTAATAAATTCCTCTACTTTTATGTAAATTTCACGGTACGTTACCGAGACATTTAACAAATGATATCACTTTTTAGTGAATATAAATTAAACCAATTGCTCACAACACCTCCAATACCATATACATTTAATTTCGATAACAGTATTTTTAGAAATACTTAAAGTGCCTATAAAACGAAAATATTTGTTGCAATTTTTAAATGTTCAATATGTATTTAGAAGATATTGAACAAAAAAATTTTTTATTATACTTTTTATTTACTTTTTTCTTGAATAATTATCGAGTATATTGTTGTGACATAATATAAATAATTTCTCTTTCTATTCAGGGATTACTTCCCATCAAATGGATGGCAACAGAAGCAATTATAGATCGGCTATTTACAGAAAAAAGCGACGTGTAAGTTTTTAAAATAGTGTTATGCTGTATATATGTGAATTATTGTAGGATTTACGATGGCCATGACGATGACGAAGGATGATGATGACGATGATAATTAAGGATAATGATAAGGATAATGATAAAGATGATCATGAAGATCAAGACGACGAGGATGATAAGATGATGGTGACGACAATAATAAGGATGATTATTATCACGAGATAAGAATAATGATGATGATAAGGATGATAAGGATGAGGAAATAAACTAGGTTACCAATTGGTAGTAAGTGCTGAGAACAACCGGATGTCGAGACCTGAACCCGTATCCTGAGGTTATTTTGGGTGGATTAATTAAGGCAAAGTGGAGAATCGGCGAAGGCGAATTAAGCGCAATTGTTTGTGTGTTTTTAATGAGAACTAAATGATAACGGTAAACTGCCAATGGCTGACAAAATATTGAAATTATTGGATATGACTCGGTTAATCTGTTTATAATGACCCCCTCACAGTTGCCAGGCGTATGGACATGGTTTCGAATTTCTGATGACACGAGGCAGAGGCCAGAGAGACACAAAACAGAAATTCAATGCTGTTTCGAATTGTTGATCGATGACACGAAGCGATAGACGAATACGATAGTCGTCCCCGGCGCAGAATTTATCTAAACATATATGCGGTAGAATTGTGCCGTAGAATACATAAACACATTATTGTAATTTTATGGTAATTTTATATAGATATATTGAGCAATTAAGCCATAGATCGGAATGGGAGACTCACCTGATTTAATAGAAATTATGTCTCGGTATTCAGCGGCCGCGGAAGCTATTTTGAAGTGGGGAGGCTAAATTGTGAGGGGGGCATGTTGCCCCGGAAAATTTTGAAATTTAGGGCCTCTGAAATGGCTAGAAATGCCTCCTTTTTGCTAAAATAGCTTGAAACAGCTTTCAATTTTTGGATCAATTTAATGGTGTTAAAACACACAGTTTCTATGCAGAAGTTTTTATTTTTTGTATTCAGGTTTATAATAAACTTCAAAAGATTATGTACTAACATAAGCTTGGGAAAACGGAACAATGGAAATAAAACTTAACGTCTATTATTAACTAGTATGGAATACAGTTCAAAATACAGTTATACTCATTCATCATTGTGAGTGCTTTTAAGTGCATTATGAAGCACTTAATTTAGTCACTCGACGAGAAGTCATTTTCAGTAAATGTTCCAAAATAATCCGCGAAAAAAGTGGGGGGGGGGGGGAGGGGGCTGTAGCCCACCCTAGCCCCCGTGTTCCGCGGCCCATGGTATTTATACAGCGTGAGCGAGAAATCTGAAACCCACACATGCGAAAACAACTGGTATATAGTTGTGATTGTTTTAGACAGATGAAAGCAAATGGTTTCCGGATATTTCAAGTTAGAAATTGAACTCACTCATCTAAAGTTTAAGCTTTGCAACTGTGACACTAACTGACTGACAACGCGGCGATCGAAGAAGTGCGAAAGAGAATCTCGATTCACGTGCAAAGGATTTTATATGGCTGTGCAAAGGATTGTGGTTGATAGCGCAAAGGATTGTGGTTGAAAATCGAGTCAAGATTTTTTGCGCCTTGAATTATGAATCGCTGCGCAGCAATTATAAATAATTTGTGAAAGATAATTAATTTCCTGACTCTTATCATCATCATCATCCATATCATCATCCTTACCATCATCTTTATAATTCCTATCATCCTTATCATGATTATCCTTATCATCATCATCTTTATCATCCTCATCATCATCCTTATCATCCTCACCACCCTTGCATGAATTAAGGGTGGATTCATTCATCGACGTCATGATGAACTGCGGGGAATATTTGCCAAGTTATTGGATGAACTTGAAGTCTCATATGATGTCAGAGTAGAGCCGCAACTTTCTTCCTGGAGTTGCCATGAATCATCATTATCATCCTCATCAGGCTTATCATTATTATCATCCTTATCATCATTAAATCATCCTTATCACAATCATGCTTATCATCATCATACTTATCATCATCAACCTTATCATCATTATATTATTTCCATCATCATCCTTATCATCATCATACTTATTCATCATTATCCTTATCACAACTGAAAATACCCATGGTTTATGTAATTTTAAACAGCCATTAAGTAAGCAAGACTTACTGTACGTAGTATTTTATTGTTTTTAAACACCCATTAAGTGAGCAAGACTTACTGTACGTAGTATTAGTAGTATAGAGAGTGGGGCTACGAGCTCATTTTTTACATATTCAATGTTGAACGCGAATATAATCACCAAAACATCACCAAATTTACACCAAATCCCAAACCCCCAAAAGTTCGATGTCATTTCGGTAATTCTAAATTTACAACATACATCAAATAAGACCACAAACTCGATTTATATGCTAATAATGTGACATTTCAATATTTTTGCATGTTTTTTAAAAAATAGAATGTGTCGTTTCACATTTTTCACATATTTAAAAAAGAAAGTGTCGTTTCAACATTTTCACGTATTTAAAAAATAGTTGTTTCAACGTTTTCACATTTTTTTTCAACAAACTACTGCTGTCTCAACTCACGCGCGAAAAAAAAACCACTAGATTTTCAAGTCTAGTGGTGATGTTTATCCAAATGGATAGCAAAATGGTGCTCTTTTGATTGGCTAACAACATTGACTAACAAATAACCAACTACTCTACGAATTCGTCTGTTTGTTCACTACTCTCAGTGTCTACCACCTCGCTCCTAAAATGATGATCGTACACGTGTTTCGATGTTATAATTCCTCCTGACAACAAGCCCAAGAAAGGTACGTACGGTGTCACAATCGCGACAATACTCTCAACGTCTTTCTTTAGTAACGGATCTTTTTGTAGTTCGTCGTTTAGTTCCTCAGGGTTCTCGATAGCGTTCAACCCATCTAGTAAGCTGGCGAATTTGCTGATTAGCAAGTCGGTGAGAAAAGCGTTTGCGATCTCCATTCTCTTCAACTCGTGTTGGCGCCATATCTTATCAATAACTTTCGCGGACGCTTTTTTAATGTACGCTTCGGACTGACTTACCACACCGTCACCGGACAGTCTAATAAGTTCGGATCTCCTAACGTCAACGTTGTCTTCCACAGTTGAGGTGTCGTCAGTCTCCTCAACTAATTCCTCAATCGTGGGGTTTTCCTCACTTTTGCGTTTTACCATTACGCTATTACTTATACCCATATTTTATTGCGGAATAACAACTTCGTGACTGTATGGATAACGCAGTGAGATTTCGAGTCTAGCATACTTATTATTTTTTAATGCGGTCACAATCGCTGACGATTTTTCTCTGCTAATGTTTCCAAGATAATCGTCAATAACAACCTTCATATCACTTCTGCTCGGACAGTAAAAGCAAATGAGCTTACTAATGTTTTCTCTATACGGTTTTGCGATCGACGTCAGTTGTTGTGTGATGACAATAACGCTCAACATAAAATGTCGCGCGCTAAAAGCTAAGTTGACCAATTGACTAGTCCTATTCTTAACATCTTGAGAACTTGCACAGTCGTCCAACACAATCAGAGTGTTAGTACCTTTAAAAACGTTAGTCACACACTTGAGAACAGCGTCGACATTGTCCTGTGCGCAGTCTATCGCTAACACATCAGGGTCGCGTACATATTTCCAATCTTGATACGCTTTGTTCCACTCGAAAGTAGGACAAATCAACACAATGTAGTCAAACTTACCACGATACTCAGACTCCAATGTTTCCAGCAAATAATGCGTCTTACCACAAGCTGTCATACCAACAATTAGCGCATTAAACGGGATCTCCATTAACTCACGTTTGATTTAATACTGGATTGACTGCAACCCATTGTTCATGAAGTTGACCAACCCATCACTCATCACAAACACCCTGCACATGACATTTGCAGTCGTCGCTTTTTTAGTGATCTCAAGGAGCACGCCGGATTGTGTGTTCACAATTTTTTTACCAGTGGCGACGTTGTAATTATCTTGAACGCTCCTCAAGTCAATGACCAACGCAAAACTATTTTTATAGAATTTCTGTATGGTCATGAACTGAGCGTGTTCCTCACCCAACCCAAACAATCGTTTCGCTTCTGCGTAGAACTTCGACTTTGGGATGCCTTGTGAGTGCACACTATTTGGCACACCTTCAATTGTGACTCTAACACTCTCGATATTTGGGTAAAGAAACTCCTCACTGTCTGTTCGCACCTTATTCGTGAATAGCAACACAATCGCCTTCATGCTTTTTCTTGGCAGATTGACATTTTCATTCACAATGGTTGTGCCTTTGTCCCATTCGGTGGTTTTCATCAACGTGACGTGTTCGTATGACAAACTACGACCACTTGCATAGCCTGACGTTATTTCATCAGCAAGCTCCTGATTATCGATCGTTTCATACTCGAGCTCGAGGTTCTCCAGAGTGTATCCACCCACAGCGCTACCGGATTGCGCCACCATGATGTCTGTGGCCTTCGGAAGTGTGATCACATACTGCAAGTTGTTGTTCATGCTAAAAGGGGCGTACAACCCGTGGTCGTTCATAATTTTACCAAGCTTAATCCGCTGTTTCGTTCCAATCACACCAAACATTAACGCGTCACTAACCTTAACAACGTCTCCACTTGTTGCACCACTGTCATCCTTAGAAATTAGCTTTCTCAAGTTCTCACCACCAATACCATAATCAATCATTTGATTTCGCACAGTGATGCTTTCCCAAAGGTCACGATAAACACTAGTGTAATTTTCCCCACTGTTGTCATACACAGCTTCTCCAGCTAGTCTCACAACAAGTTTCTCAACCAACAACTTACTAACATTATTCAAGAACCAGCTTTTGGCGTTTGCATTCTTAAAGTCGAACACTAGACCCAACGACCCAGGCACCAAACAGCTGCTAACCTTGAGCTTTGGTATGTCAATGTAAAGTTCCTCACCAGGACTGACTTTATTAGGGTTCAACGTGATCACATGCTGTGTTCTCACCCCTTTTATGACACCCATGGTCGCTCGTCTAAAACCGGGACTCAATTCTGCTGACGTGACGTTCATATACTTTACATATGTTTTATCATCTTCGAAGCTGAGACCCTCGAAAATGAGACTACCGTTTTAGCTTGTAATAATCATACACGAACCACGCAAGTACCACCGCGAGTACCCACAGATTTTGAGCCAACCATGCGAGACCCTTCACACCCAACGTCAACGCATTGTAAACTAAATTAGCCAATCCAACAGCCCATGGACCCATCTTCATTATCGCGTTCTTAACAGCCTGTGCGAATGACTTTGTGGCCATAGCGCCTTTCATAACAGCGGACCTCCCAGCGATAATAATAGTTGTTATAATTCCAGCCACTGAAATTACCACAGCGCTCAACCCAACCATATTTTCTTTAGCCCATTCCTTAAATTTCTGAAACCTGTCAATGTCGACTTCTTGTTGCTCTCTAACCTCCTCTATTTCTCGCTGTCCTAGGGTTCTGTCTCTAGCCTTTCTAAGTCCGATCATTCTTTCGTGCAGATCAATATACTCTTCGTTCTCTGCAGTTGTAAGGTCTTTTCCCTCAAGCTCTACTATTCTTTCGTTCGCTTTGTCTATCGCTTCTTGAAAATGGTTTGCTTGTATTCGCAATGCACCATTGTCACCTACTCTTGACTCACGCAACACACCATCGCTTGGGTTGAGCACACCATTCAGCTCGCGGTTTTCGTCTGGTGATAGCCCAGGTATGTCATCATAGCCCACTTTTGTCTCAATTACTGGGAAGTCATCTGGGATTACTTCTGTTGTGACAGCTGTTGTTTCTGTACTCTCAGGGATTTGACCAACTAACTGTTTGAACTGCTCAATCGCGTTTTTACTATTCGCGTCTTTACTGTAGATCAAGCCGTTTTTCCCAGGTATTAGAATTCGTTTGGGTTTTCCATATTTACCGTCTTTGTTTATCGGTTTGAAAAGAATAGCCCCTGAGTCCGTAACCTGCGACCTGTTAACTATTTTCCTTGACGCGTCGTCGTGACCGAGTCCCTTTTTGCTTAATTTATGTATTTTCCTATTTATTAGTTTGATTCTTTTTACATTGTTTTCTGTTAGCTTTTTGTTGGACGCTTTTAGCTCACCCAGTCTTCTCTTAATTTCCTCCTCCTCTTTAAAAGCTATACTAAAACTTACGTCATTGACGTCACCATATGACTCCTGTTCAACAGACTCTACTCTTGGGACTTTTGTGTTAGTCCCCCTTATTGTCACCGTCTTACCATCATCAGTGTCGATAAATGACGTCTCTCTTTGCCCACCTTGCCTTCTAGCTAGCACATTTCCTATCTTCCTCACAATGTCGCGGTTGTTGATAAAATTAACACGAACATCTTTCGACATCTCACTCGTGTTGTACTCAAGGGTTGTGTCGCTGAGCCACTTATCAGTAGTGGCAAGCTCCTCTTCTAATTGCTCATCAGTGGCGTCATCGTACTCATCGAAGTTTTCCATCTCGAAGTCGTCAAAACCTTCCCCACCTTCAGCCATATTACATTAGCTCACATTTTGAATATCGCTTTCTGGTACCCACGAATTATGTTTGCTCTCATAACCCAACCATTTGACCAACGCCATCTTCTTTCCTCCGACTTTCTTTCTTTTCAACACCTTTTCAACTCTGTACACATCGTCGCCATGTTTCTCACTGACCAGCGATAATTCCTGTTCATAAAATTTACCAATAATCTGTTCACCACTTGTGTCCTCAATTTCGTACACATTCGGATCACCACGAATAACTTTCACCACTTTAAACAGCTCCTCAGTGAAGTTGGCTTCATAACCCTTTGTGAACACACTCTTGTACTTACTAATTCTCACTGATTGACCAATCTTGAACTTTGGCAATGGGTTGTCTGCAAATTGATGACCAAACAAAGTGGTCCACACTTCACCCTCATTCGACTTACTAACATCCTTTGGCTTCATCATAACACTGCGATTCACACTGCTATTGTAATTGCTTACAAATTTATCCAAAACGTCAATCCATTTATACGTCCCATGGCTATAAAAGTACTTCCACATAATACTCTTGAGGCTTCTATTAAAACGCTCAACAACAGCAGCCTTTTTATCGCTCTTAGTGCTGAAATATTCAACACCATGTTTTTTCAGCAAACTTTTCACCCCAACATTGTAGAACTCGAGTCCATCATCAAATTGCGCTAACTTAGGCGTGGTCCCAAACCGATCTTTAAAATCACTCAACAACTTTCTAACAGCCTCAGTCATGTTCTTAGTGTCTTTTCTGTAAACTGCAATGCCAAAAGCGTGTCTACTCAATATTTCGATGCCTGTCAATATCCAATAATAACCGCCATTCTGTTTTGAGTACTTACTCATGTCCACTAAGTCCATTTGGAGCTCTTCACCAAGAAATCCAACAAAGGTCGCACGGAACTTATGTCTTCTCACAATAGGTTTGTACCTAGTGTAGGTGTCCTGCGCTGTCAACCATTCTTTCACTGTTTTTCTAGTTACTTTCAATCCGTCTCCCAATGCATTTTGATACAGCCTCTCTACACCACTGTACCCTGTCTTAGGATTATAATAAATGTCTCGCAACCCTTGCTCTGTTTCCACACCAAGCTCCATATAATTCACACAATATACAGTTCCAATAGCACCGCGCCAACGTCAGCGTCACCATTGTTTGGTTTGACACGAAACGTCATGCTTGAGTAAATACCTTTTTTAATTCTCACCTTGGACTCAACGTATACGTAGCGCTGTATCCCCCCATCTAGAGACTGCTCGGTGGGCACTGGCAATGTTGTGATCACATTACTACGCTTCCCATCAGTGCCCACATTGCTCTCCGTCTCAACAGCGTCGCACGAGACTTCTACATACTTTAAACCTCTGTTCATATTGATCTTGTTTGGACTGTCGTGCCACTTACTATCTAACACAATTCCTGCGTCCTTCGCGAAACCAAGCAAAAGCCCAATGTCACCTAGCGTAAGTTCTACTCTGTTGTCGGAGCCATGCCACATACGCCGAACTTTGACCCTACTTTTACCTGTGACCACCAATTTCTCCACCACGAGGTCTACATTAACCTCCTTGAGCGTGAGTCGTAGAGCTCTAACCAACGCGTCGAAGTCGTAGTGACCCCCACTCAATCGAGTTGTCGCGAGTCCTGGATGCGGTATTTCTGGTCTACTAAGTGTGAATCGAATATCATCACTACCCATCACATTATCATAGTTCCAAAACACAGTGACCGTCTTGACTACAATGTGTGGGTTATCGTGTGTAGCTACAACACTGTAGTCAAAAGTTACAACTTTCTCCACACCTTCAATAAGCACCGTCAACTTTTGGGGGTTGTTGTTTGTACGTCGCTTTTCAGTGTAACCACCAGAGTCGAACCCATAGTTTAGACTCATTACTTTAGCGCACGTCTAGCTACTCAAGCGTTGCGTACAAATCCAACAATATGTCACCAACATTGACACCACTACCATCTTGGTCAGTCACATTAAACACCAGCTGTGTAAAAGCGCCTTTGTTTATCGACACCTTCGACTCAATGTTGAAAAATTGTTGAACGGAGCTCTTCAGTGGTTGGGTGGTGGTCAATGGCAACTCAACGATAACCTCGCTTTTGCTGCCATTAACAATATTCTCAGGTCTGTTCACAATACTGCAACCCACTTGTACGTACTTCAGCCCTTTGTTAACGTTCACAACGTTATGGCTGACCAAACCACTACTACTCAAGTAGTATAGAATATGGCGGTACCAGGACAGTTTTCCAAAAGTCAGATCCATTTCAAGGTCAAGTTTCAAGGTCAAGTTCTTGGAATTATTTTTGAGATAATTCCAAGAATTCCTTTAGAAAAGGGGCGTGGTCGAGATGCCTTAAAAAGGGCATGGTCGAGACGTCTTAAAAAAGGGACGTGGCCGAGACGTCTTAAAAAGGACGTGGCCGAGACGTCTTAAAAAGGGCGTGGTCTATTTTTAGGAATCTATATGATTTTCCAGGAATTAGATCCATTTGGAATCTACACGATTTGGATAAGTGCGTTGGTACCCCCATGTTATATCGTTTTTGTGTCGATCGTTTGAGCTATTTGAGACGACTGAGAAGCCGCAACTCTCTTTTGCGACTGGTCATCCTTTTCCCGAGTACAGTATGTTTAAACCTCTCGTCTAGTTCATCACGTTCTAAGCTAGTCTTAGCGAAGAGTCGTCGTTTGATCTCTCTAACCTGGTAGATAAATAACAACTCTTTGTTGAGTCTCGTTATCTTTTCCTCCACTGATTCCACACGTTCTACGCTACTCTTCAGGGATCCAGCGATCATTACTTTATGTGATCGCTGGAGACCTGAAGAGTAGTGTAGAACACGGCGATACAAGGACGGTCTTCCAAAAGTTGGATCCATTAGGAATATACACAGTTTGGAAAGGTGTGGTGGGACCTGTTAGTAGACAGTGTCGTACCCTTCTTCTTCGCTAGACTCAGAGGGTTTATAAGAGTGGTTGTACACGTGCTTACCAACAGTGACTCCACCAGATAAAATGCCGATTAGTGGTAAGTAGGGTCTTACTTTCTCGACTATGCGATATACGTCACGTTTTAAGAGTTCGTCTTTCTTTAGTTCGTTAGCTAGCTCTTCAGGGTCTTCGATAGCGTCGAATCCTCCAAGAGTACTACTAAACTTACTAATAAGTAGGTCAGTCAGGAACTCGTTAGCTTTCTGCGTCCTTTTACGTTCGTACTCGACGTACAGTTTGTCTATTACTTTACTTGACGCTTTTTTAATGTAAGCGACTGATTTGTTCAGTTCTCCATCCTCAGCGAGTCTAGTCAGCTCGTCTCGTTTTTTGTCCACATCAGTTTGTGGGGTGTCGTCGACTTCTGATGTGTCGTCAACTTGTGGTGTGTCGTTTAATTCTTCCGAAATAGTGGATTCTGCGTCTTGTATCTCTTCAATGAGATCGTCAATTGGTTCAAGATTTTTTGTCTTGCGTTTTGGCATGTCCTATAATATACGATATGTTTTGTTTTTGCGGAACAACTACTTCGTACGAGTACGGATGCCTTAGAAGTATCTCCAATCTTGCGTACTCGTTGTCTTTCAACTGTTTTATTATTTTATCAATCTCCGTTTTATCAACTCCGTTGAGATAATCGTCTGCGATGGTTTTCATATCGTTTCTGTTAGGGTTGTAGAATGTTACTAACTTTGAGATGTTCTCACGATATGGTTTACTAATTGAGGTTAGTTGTTGCGTTATGACGATTGTGGACAGGTTGTAGTGTCTACACTGCAAAAAACGCTGTGTAAAATTAACACAAAATATTGAGTATAAACTGCTTTTACACAAACACACGTCATGTGTAATTGTTTACGCAAAAATCTCGGTAAATTTACACAAGCAAAATGCTTTCACCCAAACACAAAATTGTGTGTAAAATAACACTTTACACATTCAATGTGTAAATGTTTACACAAAAATCTCGGTAAATTTACACAAGCAAAATGCTTTCACACAAACACAAAATTGTGTGTAAAATAACACTTTACACATACAATGTGTAAATGTTTTTACACTGACAATGTGTAAATGTTACACACAAGATACGGTAAAATTTACGCAAGCAAAATTCATCTACAGTAACACAAATTTGTGTAAAAACGCTACTGTAAAATTATAGAAACAACAGTTCTTTTTAACAAAAAATGTATTTGTAAAACAGTTTAAGATTATTATATACAAACCAATATTTAGGAAAATAAGATCGAGAACATGAGGATTTAATCATACACTATAACAAATGTGGCTTCTATAATATTTCCTCCACACTGACAATTCTTTGCAACAATTTTCGAAACTGTAATATTACTAGACATCCAATAATTTTTTAAGTTGTTCCTTTGTTTAAATGGTTTTGAATACTGATTTACTTTTGAAAAGGTAAACAGCAAAGTTCAATATACATTAAAGTGCTTATAAACCCAAAATGGGTTTTTGGTGATTCGGATAGAGCATAAAAAGTTAGTTAATAAGTTCTGGATTAGTTTTTGCGTTAAACTTTTAGTTTCGGAGATATAAAGGCTCAAACATGCAAATTGTGCCATTTTTGGAAAAAGTAGCACCACATAAAACAACACACAGGGACCTGGATCCGAGGAACCCATCGTCAACAACAACTAGGCTTTTGTATAGGAGAAGACAGCTATCTTAAGAATTTTTATTGAAAAATTCCCAAACGATGTGTCTTTACGATGTTACCTTGTCTACTCGAATTGTAATATATTTTTATACAATTTGAAACATAACACGTTCCTCAGATCCAGTCTCCGGTATGCGCTACTTTTTTTCACAAATTGTGACTTTGAGCCCTTATATCTCCGAAACTAAAAGTTTAACGCAAAAACTAATCTAGAACTTATAAACTAACTTTTTATGCTCTATCCGAATCTCCCAAAAACCCATTTTGGGTTTATAAGCACTCAAATAATTGCTGCAGTGTATAAATTAAATGTTGTTCTGATTTGCCAGTTTACAAACAAGGTGATAAGGGGCTAATGCATGAGCACAGACTATAGCCGGTGAACTAGACTGACTTGTTTAATTATATATTATACTGTGGCTTTGAAATTTGCATAAATCACAGTGACTTTGCAAGGAAAGTTTAGACAAAAAACAAATCCTAGCATTAATTTAAAACTTCTCTTGATAACCAGCCCATGCTCATGCAAACACCATTGCTAGATACCTTAAAGTGTTTATGCAGTGAAAAATTCAGTTGGAAACAAACTATCTTACTTGAAAGAACTATATAAATTATAAAGATTGGCGTTTACAACTCTTCCATATCTCACTTTGTTCTTGAGATATTAAGATTTGTTTGATATGTAAATGATCCTCACTGTGACATCACACGGCATAATAACTTACTGAAAAAACATGTATATCTTTGGGATTATTAAATCAAATCACTCGAAACGTAACTCCGTACGTCTAGTATCATGGGACACACACATACAGATACACACTTTCATAATTTCGTGACATAATTCCAAAGATATACAGGCTTCTTCAATAAGTCATTATGTAGTGTGACGTCACAGTGAGGGCATTTACATATCAAACAAATCTTAATATCTGAAGAACAAAGTGAGATATGGAAGAGTTGTAAATGCCAATCTTGATAATCTCTCTAGTTCTTTCAAATAAGAGAGTTTATTTCAAACTGAATTTTTCACTGCATAAACACTTTAAAGCAATTACACATTTAAAGAAATGTTATTGATATCATTAACCAGAGAAATTATTGTGGTTGGTAATTTCTTGGCATCGTGAACATGCAAGATACATTTTTGAAAATAAATAAAAACATTTTTTTGCATTTGGCGTTTAATTAAACATAAAAACATAGCATGCTGCCAAAAAAGAAAGATACGCTTCTACTAAACTACCACTGACGGAACAAAGTACTTGATTTTCAGCAGCAATTAAAATTTCATCTGGTGCATCCAAGGATCCTTTAACTATAATAATTGGAGGTGTTTTTTTGCGATTTTGCAAAAGCAGTGGCATCAGCTTCTTCCTATATTAAAGAGGAAAAATAAACAACACTTTAACAAATTTGAATAACAAAAAAATTAATTATAAATTCAGTATTAAGGTGATTCATCAATTTTGCATTGCGCACATTTACTGCGCATATCCAATAATCAGTGCTTTTATGGCCATTATGCAACACTTTCCGACCATTTTAGGACAATATAGTGCCAAATCTAACAATTTCCGCTTGTGTACTGGTAGGGAAGAGTTATTACTGAACTAAATCATTTTTTCCCGACACTGTTACACAAGTCTAGCTAGGGCTCCCTGTGCAAGTAGTTTTGTAAACTACTTGATAATACTGGTTTAAGGTCATAGTTCTCAAAGAAATGCCATATCTTCTAAACAAGGTCGGTGACCCCAACTTTTTTTTGGTTTTAATATAAGTATGTCAATAACTTTAAGACTGGAAAGTTTCAGCAAATTTTCATTTCGGAAAGAATTACTGAGGAATTACCTTAACTACATAGAAAATAAGCACAATGTAGCGTACTGTAGCGTCTTACGTTGTGTAGCGTCTTACGTTGTGTAGCGTCTTACAACGTTGCGTAACGTTTTACAACGTAGCGTAACGTCTTACAACGTAGCTTAACGCCTTCCAACGTAGCGTAACGTCTTACAACGTGTAGCATAACGTCTTTCCACGTAGCGTAACGTCTTACAACTTTATGTAACGTCGTACGCAACGTTGCGTAGCATCTTATAACGTTGCGTAACGTCTTACAACGTACCGTACCTTCAACAGTTCAGTTCGGACTTCTTGCCTTCGAGTGAAATTTGAAACTCGCCACTCGCGTTGCTTAAAAGGTACCGCAGTTTGTCTAGACAGACAGTCGCGCTCAAAGCCCGAATGATTGTGCGGAAAAATCGTTCGATTTTCACAAAGAAACAATAAAGTTTATCGCACTGAACAACACGCTATAAAGTAAAAACTGTTTGAAAATTTCGACAGTCGTATCCACGGCCAAAAGTGGCTGTAGAGTTTTAGATAAAATTTCATCATCGACAGCCATATATATGCTTTTAATCGTCGGCCATGGCCGCGACTAAATTTGAGCCCTGTTACGGTATTGATCTTAATAGTATTTTAATCACAAGGTTGATAAAGGTGATAAGCTGGACAGAACATTATGGCAACTACTGTATGTCTACGGATAAAAATTAACTGTGATTAATGCCCTGTGATTATTTTATTTATTTTTTGTATAGTCTCACCCTCTTAAATGGTTGCAATTGGGTTAAAAATGGCATGTGTAAAATTGTATTAAAAACCATTGATATTTAGGGGTAGGTCAAGGACCCTGAAATTGTTACTATAGTACCGCGGTATCTGTATGAGAAAAATCAGTCAAATTATCAAATATGCTATAATAAGTCCTCAGGGGAGTATCGGATTGGTCTAAAAATCTATTAGTGAGTAGTTTAGACCTGGTTTCCTCTTTGACTTTTCAAGATATAGGGCTCCAAACTCTTTTAACCAATAAGAATTTTAAGAGCTTCAATGGAGCCCTATACTGTATCTCGGAAACCATACATTTTTGGCTATAAGTTTGTCTTAAATTCAAATAGGAAACCAGGTCTAAACTACTCACTAATGCATTTTTAGACCAATCCGACACGGACCCCTGAGGACTTATAGCATATATTGGACAATTTGGCTGATTTTTCTCATACGGATACTATAATAAAAATGTCAGGGTCCTTGAGCTACCCCTAAATATCATTAGTATCAACCAACTAGTGTTCTATTACAAATTCGGCATTCTGATTGGCTGAGCTACTCACTGTCTATTGGTGATAGACGGTGAGTAGCATTACCCAATCACAAACCTTCTTATGCTGGAATATTCCTATCCTGACCAATCAGAAGACACGACATATTCAAGCTGCACGGCCAAACCTGGAATCTAGTCCAAACATGGCGTCCGCTAAAATTTATATACGAGCGATGAAATCATGAAAATATTGGCCCGAAAGTAATGGAAAATTGTTCAGTTTTACATTTTCGAATAAGAAAATGAATTCGCTTATGCTTATGGAGTATATCTATACCAAATGTGAAGCAAAGTAATTACAATCTCGTTTTTTATGAGCGATTGTTTATCATGTGTCATCGAGCAACTCTACATTTTGAATGGGAGACTTCTACAAACAAAAAGGTAAAACTATCTGAAAATTTGGAACAATGTTAGAAAGGTTGTTTATGGTTGATACTAAAACAATTAGACAACTCGCCCTCATTGTCTATGAGCAGATAGTCAACTCGGGCTTCGCCCTCGTTGACTATCTGCTCATAGACAACTCGTTCTCGTTGTCTAATTGTTAAATAGTTTTTAATACAATTTTACACACAGCATTTTTAACCCAATTGGAACCATTTAAGAGGGTGAGATTATACAAAATAAAAAAAGGACAACCCTAATACTTCA
Source organism: Chrysogorgia sp. JL179-B06 (assembly GCA_035772405.1). NCBI lineage: Eukaryota > Metazoa > Cnidaria > Anthozoa > Scleralcyonacea > Chrysogorgiidae > Chrysogorgia > Chrysogorgia sp. JL179-B06. The sequence continues at coordinate 1,893,055 of JAYKKM010000038.1, forward strand.
TGGTAAACAATACATATAGTCTCCCACCATATTTTACGGTTAGGATTAGGGTTATGGTTAGGATTAGGGTTAGGATTAGAAAAAACAGATGGAAACCCGGTCTAGTGTCACCATGAAGTATAATTACAACAAAGTGAAAATTGTGAAATGTTGGCACTCACCATTTCCTCTTGAAACCTTCATCATTGAGGTGACCACGAAGACAACACTCTTAAAATTTAAAATATAAAGAGCTTCATCTTGTTTCTCCACGATTGTGTCTAGTCTTGTTAATAAACTTCTTTGAAAATCTACAAAAAGAAAGATAGAAATCAACAAAAACATATAAAACATGAGTTCACATCATGGAGCTCCCAAATCGGTACAACCCATCTACTAATAAACCCTTGGGACCAGTTGTTCAAAAGGTGATGAGCTTACAGTAACACAGAATTATTTGGCATTCAATTGAAGAATTATCACCAATTATCACAGGCAAAGATATTTGAAATTTTCTGTTCAGACATTGTACAAATTTAGAAATATTTTATTGTTTTGCCTTTGTTCTCAAATAAAATAATCAGCTGGTTAAATGTTATTTCACAGTTAGCAGTAATCGCCCTTTAAACAACCAGCCCATGTTAGCATTTGCACAATTGCCGGTTTACATAAATACATAAATAAAGATATAACAGCACTCTTTTTGCTGAACAAGTTAGCCTGTATAAATAAATAAATATTATTATTATTATTATTATATTCACCATTAGAAGGCCACATAATAGTACTTCTCAAGGTTCAGTCAAAAGTTATCAATTTATTTTGACAAATTACAATGCAAGTGCCATCAGCTTACTATCATGGTGAAAGAAACAAAATTTATGTGATAAACAATTGTGGGTAAATGTAACCAACTTAGCCTGTCTTATCACCAGTTGACCCATGTGACTTTGTAATAATAATATTTATTCAGGACATTACTGGAGTGTTTTTTTGTGATGTCCTGCAATTTCATTATATCAGCGCTGCAAATAAACCTTAGCAAACTGTCGGTCATGACGAGCAGGAGAAATTAAAATTTGGTGGTGAAGTGCCAAATCCTACTGGTCACACATTACATCAAGGACGCCTCAATTCTGATACGACTTACATAAATAACTGTGTATGAAGAATAGCATATTGTTGTATTTAAACTATTTCATAACATTCACTGTGCCATTAACGTCTTCAAATTAATCTCGAAACTATCTTATCATGTATGCTCACTTGCAGCAAAACATAACCGCTCCATAAATATTTGACCGGTCAAAATGGTCATTGAAAACTAAAAAGCAGCGGTCAAGGTGCTAATATCGCCAGTTATTTGCAGCGCTGTTATATGTTAGCAGATTAATGACAATGTTGTTCTCAAGAACAATTATGACTACCATTAAACTAGTGTTTGTAGTTAGTGCATGGCTTTCGCCAAAATAAAATTATAAATCCCCCCTTGTTCTAATGTGTTAAAAGCAATTGGTAGAAGATCACTATTTTAACTTACTTTGTACTTCTCTAGACAGTCCTGAAGTGGCAAGGTTTGCACCAACTGCTAAATTATCAAAACTCTCAAATATAGCTAGAAGTTTGAGAGGATGCAGAAAATAAAATTAGCAATTTAGCACATATATCATACAATACCTTCATTACATATACTTAAACTATATTTGCTGTATACATGTAGTTTTAATCGAAATTGGCTTATCAATGTCCCAAGTTTGCATCAGGCACAGACACTGAGAATCTGTGATCATTTAATTATCTACATGACATGTATGATTTTCAAGTGTTTAATAGACCATATTCATAAACTATAGAAACCATAGCAAGAAATATATCCCAAGATAACTTAATACTTCTTATATCAGGGTTGTAACAGTTATTCAACGTAAGTGTTTATGGTTGTTATATATTATCAAGTGGTAGAAATATAAACAAACCTTTAAATATAAACCCAGCTATTTTAATATGGACAAATAGGGAAATACTAAACTTTAATTTCCCAATCCCTGATAAATACCAGCTATATTAAGGCTTAATACTGAAAATCGATCGATGCAATACATGTAGATAATATATAACCATGGTATATGTGGCCAGGATATACCACAGTCAACAAAATTTGGCCTCATATATTTGAAAATACTTGGACAACGAAGCCCATATGCTATTGCACAAACCTGTATCATAAATCATAATATACCATGTTTATCGCAACAAATGCCAACAATGATAAGATATCACGAAAATAATGATAGAAAGGCAACATTAAGTAAAAGGACAAAACTATTACTTACTTTAAAATCGATGATGCACCCAGGAGACAGATGTAACCGATGGATTTGAAAGGAATAACACAGTTAAAATTTCGCGCTCTTGTATTCAGAAATGCAGACGAGTTAAACGAGTTGAAAAAATGAACGCGCTAGGACATCTGGGAAGGAATTGGTTTAACTCGTACCCAGCCCTATACATTAAACATAACACGGTAGGGTTTTGAGGTTTCTTTAGAAATGTTATCCTTTAACTGTGACGGTTTTCACGCAGTTTATTACTGCTGCCTATATACCGTAGAAACGCATTTAAATGTTCTTCGCACGCATCGCTTGAGATTGGAGTGTCACATACATAAACACGCTTTGTTGTTTAGCCTTACAATATGATAAAACAACATCTTCTCATTGAAAACCTTTTATAAAACGCTATTTCGACGTTGTATAGCCAGCGCGATCAGTGAATGGTTCCCGCATATATAAACCTAGTCGGCTGAACGGCTAATAGCAACGTTATTTCGCCAACGTTGCTACAACGTATGTTTACCTCCTCTGCGATATCGTACCGATCTAACCAAACCATAACCTTGTAACGTTGCGATTAATACGTTGTGTACACTAGCTGGGGAATGAGATAAACCCGCACATAAAGCCTATTGAATATTATTACTTCTCTAAATTGGACTCTTGAAGACTATTGATTAAGCCCTAGCGTCTGTCAGCAATACCGATATATATATATATATATATAAATCGACGAACAACACGTTTCTTGGGTTATTTTAACTCTGCCAAACTTGCAGTTAAAAGAACTCCAATGTAGAAACTCTAAATTACTCCATTCTTAGATTACTTTAACTCCGAAAAAAGAGTCAAAGTAACTCCAATGAAGTTAACCGTTCTGGATAGTTAAAATTACTGCTCTCTATAGGGTTACTTTAACTCCGAAAGTGGAGTTAAAATAACTCCAATGAAGTTACTCCATCCCAAGTAATCAAAATTACTCCCTCTCCTGGGTTATTTTAACTCCTCGAAAATAACAGTGTATTTACACAAAAACTTGAGTTAGAAACATGATTACTTGAGTTGAATGGTTTTACTCAAACTATGTGTAATTTGTATTGCTCATTTACACATGATTTGTGTAGAAACTGAATAATTACACACAAGTTTGAGTAAAGTTACGCACGTTGCAAATTTACACACTAGCCAGTGTTTATTTTACATGCTTGCGTGTGTAAACACAATTTACACTGAAACTCTGTGTAAATAAACACAAGCTTTTGTGTAAATAATTACACTAAATTTTGAGTAAATTTTACTTTTACCTAATAATTTGTGTAAATTTTACACAAAAAATGATGTAGGAAATTTACCGCAATTTTTGTGTTAACCTAACGCAAATTCTTGAGTAAAAGTACGACTTTACACAATAAAGTGTGTTAATTTAACACATGCATTTTTTGCAGTGTAGCACTAAAGGCTAGTTTGACTAGTTCGCTTGTTCTGTTTTTAACGTCCTGCCCACCAGCACAATCGTCTAATATTATCAACGAGTTGGTACCTCTGTAAGTCTCGGCTACGTATTTAAGAATTACGTTGACTTTATCCTGATCACACTGAATAGTGACAAAGTCTGGGTCTCTCAAGTATTTCCACTCTGTGTACGTTTTGTTCCATTCGAATGTTGGACATATGAGAATGATATACTCGAAGTGATTCATGTATTCTTTCTCTATCATATCCAGTAGGTAGTGTGTTTTACCACAGGCTGTCATACCAACAATTAGCATGTTAAAAGGCGTTTTCATATAGAATACTACATGTTTTAGTATTGGATTGATTGCAGATCGTTGTTGATAAGGTTTACGAGTCCGTCGGAGAGTACGAATATTCTACACATGACGTTCGCTGTTGTGGCTTCTTTATTGATTTCCATCAATATTCCTGACTGAGTGTTCACAATCTTTTTTCCAGTTGCAACTCTAGCGTTGTCTTCGATAGACCTTAGGTCAACAACCAAAGCGAAACCGTCTTTTGTAAAACTTTTGGATAGTCATATGCTGGTCACGGTCGGCTAGTTTTTGTCCGAATAGTCTTTTCGCTTCTCCCCAGAGTCTTGATTTCGGTATTCCTTGACTGTAGACCATGTTCGGTACACCTTCAATAGTGAGTTTCACCGACTCTATATTTGGGTAGACGAACTCCTCGCTGTCAGTTCTTGTCTTATTTGTGAAGAGTAGAACGATAGCTTTCATTGATTTTCTCGGTAGGTTAATATTCTCGTTTACGAGTGTGGTTCCTTTGTCCCACTCCATAGTCTTCATTAGTGTGACGTGTTCATACGATAGAGATCTACCTGATGCGTATATAGATGATACTTCATCAGCAATCTCTTGACTCTCGATAGTTTCGTACTCCAACTCAAGGTTCTCCAACATATAGCCAGCCACAGCTGATCCAGATTGAGCCACCATAATATCAGACGCTTTAGGGAGTGTGATTATATACCTGAAATTGTTGTTCATGTTGTATGGTGCGTATAGACCGTGATCTTCTAGAATCTTGTCGATTTGAACCTTTTGTTTGGTGTTATTGATAGAGAACATCAGACCATCGCTAACTTTTTGCACGTCTCCACTGGCCGCACCACTGTCGTCCTTTGAGATTAGCTTTCGAAGGTTCTCGTTTGCTATACCGTATTCGACCATCTGGTCTCGCTCACTGTTAGATTTCCAGAGGTCTTTGTACGTACCGATGACGCTTTCACCACTATTGTCGTACACAGTCTCACCTGCTAGTTTTACCACCAGTCTATCAAGTAGTAGTCTCGAAAGGTTGTTAAGAAACCATGATTTCACGTTCGAACTTTTAAAGTCGAATAGAAGATGGAGACTGGAGGGTACCAAGCAAGTGTTACCTTTTGTTTTCGGGATATCGATGTATAACTCCTCCCCTGGATTGGCTTTGTTGGGGTTTAGCGTTACAACATGACGGGTTCTTGTGCCTTTGATAGCAGATATTTCACGACGTCTATACCCAGGAAGCAACTCTTTTTCACTAGTATTCATACTATATACTATAACACATGTTTTATTTCCTCTGTTTGTACTGATCGTAGACGAACCAAGCTAGTGCTATCGCTAGGATCCATAGATTAGATGCTAACCAAGATATACCTGCAGCTCCCCACTTTAACACGGTCGCCACCGTGTTTAGCAGTCCAGACAGTAGAGGGCCAGCCTTTGTGGCTAGATTAGCTATAGCTTTTCCTAGTTTTCCAAGTGCTTGACCACCTTTGAAGACAACGCTTCTAGCGGATATTATAATTGTAGTGATAAAAGAGGCTATGGTTATTCCTAAAGCTGAAGCACCCAACCAGTTTTCCTTAAACCACTCCTTTATTTTTTTGCAACCGAGTGACGTCCTCTTCTTGTTGCTCTCTCACTTCCTCCAATTCTCTCTGTCTTAGTGTTCCGTCTCTCGCTTCTCTTAAACCAATTATTCTTTCTTCAAGTTCAATTACCTCTATAGAGTCATCACTATTGTCTCTCTCTTCAAGTGTTGTGTCTATAGCGTCCTGAAAGTAGTTGGCTTGAATTTGTAGAGCGCCGTTGTCGCCAATTCTTGATTGTGGATCTATAGTGTTTGATGGGTTTATCACACCTTGGTACGCTCGATTTTCTTCGTCAGTCATCCCTTTTATGTAGGGGACGTCAGAAGTTGTGTCTACCATTGACATGCCTTCAACGGTTGCGTCTCTATCGTATTGCTCACTCACGATATCACTCATCAATTTTTTAAATTGTGTGACTGCCTCTTGCGATACATTAGCGTCATTATATTGTAGAACACCGGCAGCGTCACGTTTTAGTACTATTTGTGGTGCGCCTCGTTTATTTCTACTTGTTATTGGCTTAAAAGTTATGTTGTTGTTCTTAGTCCTACTAACAAGTAATCGTAACTCAATCGCCTTATGAGTGTGTGGGTTAAACCTGAAACCATCCTTATTAAACTCTCTACTAATAAAGTCTTCGATAGATGGTGTTACGTCGTTTATAGGTCGGTTAGTTGTGTATATAAACCGAGCCTCAGGGGCTGATCTACTCCTTTGATCCTTTCTAGTTATTGTTACTGTCTTACCATCATCACTGTCTATAAAAGATGTCTCTGCTTTTCTTTCACCACGTAAACGATCAATATACTTCATCCTAACCTTAACAACTTCCAGCTTATCAGGGTCGTCGTTGCTTAGGAGATCCAGTCTCTCTTTGGCGAGTGTATCATACTCGTTGTCCAAGGCGGTGTCACTCATATCATTATATTTTGAGTACTCGTCACGATCTTGCATTTCAATGTCATCGAACCCTCCTTCAGCCATTTATATACTACTCAATGTTTTGAATATCACTCTCTGGTATCCACGAATTGTGTTTACTGTCGTAGCCAAGCCACTTAACCAAAGCCATCTTCTTACCTCCCACATTCTTTCTCTTCACTATCTTCTCAACTTTATATACATCGTCTTTCTTATCAACAGCTGACAACTCTTCCTCGTAAAACTTACCGATGATGGGTTCCCCTTCATGGTCCTCTATCTCGTACACGGTAGGGTCACCACGCATGACTTTTGTCACTTTGAATAGTTCTTCAGTGAAGTTAGCCTCGTATCCTTTCGCGAATATGCTCTTGTACTTTGATATCCTGACAGTCTCACCTACTTTAAACTTTGGTAGTGGGTATTCACCGAGATGGTGTCCAAACAACGTCGTCCATACTTCGTTTTCGTTTTTCTTGCTCACGTCTTTAGGTTTCGTTAGAATAGTACTGTGTTTGGTATTATTGTAATTTTCAACGAGTTGGTCTAAAATGTCAATCCACTTGTATGTTCCTTTACTGTAGAAGTACTTCCACATAGACGTCTTAAGTGTTCTGTTAAACCGTTCTACGACTGCTGCCTTTTTATCAGAGTTTGTGCTAAAGTATTTCACGTCGTGTTTCTCCAACAGATCCTTCACACCAACGTTGTAGAATTCCTTACCATCGTCAAACTGAACCAGCTTTGGATACTCGCCAAATCTAACCTTAGCCTTCTCTAGTAACTCTGTTACAGCCTTAGTCATGTTTTTCGTGTCTTTCCTGTAGACAGGTATGGTAAACGCGTACCTACTAAGGATCTCAGTGGCTGTTAGTATCCAGTAGTACCCGTTGTTCTTGTGTTTGTACTTGCCCATATCAACCAAGTCCATCTGTATCTGCTCACCCAGATAGTCAACAAACGTTTGTCTAAACTTGTGTTTCTTAACAACTGGTTTGTACCTGGTGTACGTGTCTTGAGATTTTAACCAGTCCTTTATCTTTGCCCTACTAACACTTAGTCCATCTTCTTGTGCCTTTTGGTATAGCCTCTCAGCGGACTGGTAACCAGTTGACGGATTATAGTAAATACCTCTTAGTTCTTGCTCTATGTCCATATACACTACGTGATGTGTAAATCTAACAGCACCTCGCCAACGCTAATACTGTTATCGTCCTGGTCTGTTATCTTAAACTCTAGTTGGTTGATGACTCCTTTGTTTATTGGGATTTTCGACCCAACACCAAAATGTTGTACAGAACCCTTAAGTGTCTGTGCGCTAGTTATTGGCAGTACTGCGATACAACCACTTTTGTTACCATTAACTATGTTATTAGATCTGTCCACGATACTAGACGTTACTTGTATGTATTTCAGTCCTCTGTTAACGTTAGCAACGTTGGGACTGGTTTTTGTGGTGGCTATTGTAGTGTTTTCGTCAAACCCTAAGAGTTGTCCAAATCTAAACAGTTCTATTTGTTGGTCAGTTGTTATCGTACACGTCGAGTCGTATCTGTTAGCTACTAACTTGACGTCTCCTAACTCTTTCAAGTCGTCGGCGATCATTTTGAAGGTGTGGTACCCAGGACTAAAAACGTGATTATTACTGTTGTAAGTTATCTTGTCGTTAGCTGTGGTTACGTTAACGTAGTCCCAAAAGATGGTTGCCTTCTCAACTAGTAAGTGAGGGTCTGAGTTAGTTGCTAGAGTTGACTCTGGTAGGTCTACAGTTTTCGTTGAACCACTAATCAATACTACCACTCTCATATAACGTACGGTATGTTATGATGGATGCGTTCAAAAGAAAGTATCCTTATGCTGACAAGAATAGGTTTTTTCTTGATGTTGACGACAATATGCATATACATATATTCTTCGTGACGAAAACTAATATTGGTGACATTAGTATAGACTCGAGTAGGTTTAAGAGTAACCCGGAGTATACTAAGTATCTAACTATAAACAAACCAGTGGACTTCGAGACGTTGATCAGACGTTATTATGGTGAGAACTATGACAAGGCGACTAAGAACTCGAGAGACGCTATCAAGAAGGCCAAGTTGGACTTAGTGAAAAAGTATCCTTACGCCACACTGACCAAGTTTTGTTTTGAGCCTATCCAAACACGACAAGGTGACGTGACAAGGGTCGATGTCTACTTCGTCAACAACGACATATTGTCGACTAATATTACCAACGCTATATTTAAAAATGACAAGAGTATGTGGAAGTGGCTGCACAATAGCAAGTTCCCAATAATATGGCTCTCTGGTGGAACTATCCAACCACTATCAAAAGGTCGCAAGAACCATTGGGGACTTTGGGATGGCTATCCAACGGAAAACGTGTTGAACTATCCAGTGAACAACTTTAGAATCTTCGTTAATCAGAAGAGCTACTTTCTCTCAAAGCTACCAATCTTACAAATCGTCACGTCAAAGACAAAGTCAAAGTGGGACGACAACGAGAGCTACTATAGGGTTGTGTTTGCAACGTATTGTGCAAGTTTCTGTTGCGGAGTGTCGTTGCAACACTTGTCACCCTCACAAGAAGTCCACCCTGTTATCACAAGTGTAACGAGGTTCCATCTATACTTTACCATTAGAAGGCTTCTCAGAAGGATGGAAGGTGGTGAGAGTATGGGATCGATAAGTAGAGAGTTTGGCGCTGGAGAATTGTATGGTAAGACAGACAAGATTCCTAGAAAACATTACTACCACGGTAAAGTCCTTGCTGATGGTACAACAGGTGAGGAGAGAGTCTTCACGATTAACGACGTTAAGAACGACTACAAACGATACGTTCCTCTGGTGTCGAATGGTCTAACCAACATTGGGCGACAATATCTAAATCAGTCTATAGAGGCCTTCGTTTACTCTACACTTGGCGCACAAGCGAGGACGCGTGTGTCAGTCGTTGGTGGTTCTGCAGGCAGTCTAGAGACTCAACAAGAGTTTCGAAAGCTGGTGGAGGATAGCGTTATAAACTATGACGTGTCAACGTGGATTCTCAACATGAACAAGTCGATTAGAGACACTAACGTTGTCCAAAATCTAGCACTATCACCGTCTACATGGTTAATGCCAAGTAACGTGGTAATCCTCAAAAACAAAATCGCTGGGTACAACAACCTGCTAAAGACTGCTACACAGAGTATGAAGTTTGGAGTAAATAGTGGGCTAAACTACGCGCCAACGACGGAGTCCAAGAAAGTTCACCAAGAAGGTGGAGAGCACCTGGAGACACTTGACAAACAACCAAAGGTGACGCATCGTCTGACAACACCAAACGTGACACACCAGGAAGGTGGAGAGCACCTGGAGACACTTGATAAGCCACCAACACATCGCATGGCAACACCAAATGTGGCACACCAAGAATATCGTCTGGAGGTGACACAAGATAGCAACGCGACAGAGTTGTGGCTAGTTCTAGGGGCTTCTGCTGTGTCTGGCTATTTAGTGAGCAAATATGTGTTATAGCATAATGAGTCTAAGTTATGGATTTGAGGACAGAGACTACGAGAGCGATAAAATATTAAGAAGAGCGAAGAGACATCTAGACAATGACCCTAAGCTAAGCGTGAGCGGTGGGAGGATGTCTGGAGATATAGATATGGCGCTCAGGGCACTAAAAAACATAGCAGATCCAGTCGACGATTTGGACGCTATCAGTAAAAAAGTGTTGGAGTCCGTGTACTTATCACAATACTTTAAAGTGCAGTCCTATAACGTTCTACTCGATTTTAACATCACAAAGCACACCGCGAACGCAGACATGACGCAGTTTTACCACAGTGGGACAAATAAAGTGAAAGACATTGGAAACACACTAGTGCAAAGTGTTCAATCCTATGGTCCTATTATTGGTACTGACAGTGGTCATAGCTTCCTATCCCCTACAATAACTCAATATCAACTAGAGGTTGGAATGCACTTTAACTGTCCACGTATGCAGTACTGTGACATATCCGTTTTCGTGGTATCGAGGTTAGCCAAGAGGGTGTCTACAGCAGATTGGGAGGCGATTATCTCAAACGATGATGGTTCTTGGGACAAGTTCATCGGATATAAAGGTGGTACAACTGATAAGTTGTCGTTTGGTGGTGGCCTCCCAGCAAAGGAGTACACGTGTACAATACCAAATAGTATCGACACCACTAAGAGACACATGATATCAATACATTGGCAGATGGGTAACTCGCATGTTAGAGTCAACAACATAAGGTCGACAGACTCAGACTTCACAGCTAACTATAACGAGATAGGGTATCCCTATGGAACAATATTTGCAATACATCGACCAAAATCGTTGCTCGCACCCTACGCGTACCCATCTCTGATAGAGTTCTACGGTATGAAGATAGTCTCTGGCTACATGACGAACCGAGACGTGCTAGTAGTTGGTGGGAAGATGATGGATGAGTATAATATAAAGTAAGATATATGAAGAAGAAGTCAGTTATTGTTTTCAATCACATATCAAAGGACATATCAGAGGAGGAGACACTAGAGCTCAAACGCTTGTACGCGTACTACCACAAGCTAGAAGCCTGTTACAAATGGAAATATAAGAGGTTGAAGAAAATTAAACTATCGTTGAACATGACTAGCATAGGGTTAACAACAGTAGGGGTTGTAGCTGGATCGGTAACTGTTAACCCTATAATTATTGCTTGTATTAGTGGTCCTGGCGTGGTCATTCAAGGCTACTTGGCTAAGTCCAATCTGACGAGTAGAGTGGAGCACTGTAAGTTCGCACACACTAGCTATAAAAAGATACTGACACAACTAAGATCGTATCTTAGAGGTCTTCCTTACAACGAGTCAATGTTCCTTTCAGACGTTAAAGTGTTGGACGATAATGTGACTGACTTATGCCCACCAATCAACGGAATGGTGAAAAGGTACAATAAAGTATACGAGACACAAGGGGGGTCCGGTTCCGACCTCCCTTTAGACACAGGTCTACACATAAAAGACGCATAAAAGACGACGAAAACTGAGGTCCCAGAATGGGACCTCAGAGTCACTTATAATATTACACACAGTGTATTATATATGACGAGCCTTGTCAAAAATTTCAGTTTTGAGAACAATTCAGTCACGACTATTAGAGATGGAGACAACATATGGTTCCATGGAAAAGAAGTCGCTAAGGCACTAGGGTATAAAAACGCGAAGTGGGCTATCAGTGTACACGTTGACGATATATATAAGGTCAAACGAGACGTGTTTGAAGGGGGGCGCGAATCACGCCCCCCTTTAAATTTGCAACCAAACATGATACTCATATCGGAGCCAGGAGTTTACTCTCTAGTCTTCTCGTCGAAACTTGAGTCAGCCAAGAAGTTTCAAAAATGGGTATTCACAGAAGTCCTACCGTCTATTAGAAAGACGGGTCAGTACACACAATGCAACCAGTTATCAATAATGAACGAGACAGACTTGCATTATAATATAGTTAAATATATTAGGGAGTATCATCCAACAATAGTCATCCCAGGGTTGGGAGAGTACCAAGACACATCTACTAAAAGAATAGACGGATGGAAGAAGGGTTACAGTGGCGGACAACCAGATTTGATAGTTCCGCAACTACATAAGAGATACAATGGATTTGCTATAGAGCTCAAAACACCGAAAGGTAATGGGGTTATTAGGAATAACCAGATGAGGGTATTAAGAAGACTAAGATCACAAGGGTACAACACATTATTATCCTCAGACCAACATGAGATAATACATTTCATAGAGACATATATGAGAGACTCCAGGGTTCTGTGTGAGTATTGTAATAGAAGATTTAAGAGTGAAACCACACTGTCTAATCACCAAAGATACTTTCACAGAATACTCTATCTGTGAGACGACCTGTTAGACGACCTGTTAGATGATCTGCGAGATGACTGTGAGATGGTCTGTGACGAGATATCACGTATGGTATAGATGACTGACAACGAGTCCGTACCCACTATAACGTCGACAACAAAGGTCAAAGACCCTAAGAGAGTAGAGGCAGGCAAACGCTTGGCTGCTATATCTAAAGCAGCCAAAGAGAGGAAGATGAGAGAGAGAGTGATAAGTGAGGACGATAGTTTTAACTACGGATACATCATAGGCACTATAGGAGTGGTAATAGCCGCTAGCTCACTGTATTACACGATGAGACAAGACAAACAAGTAGTTACCGAAGAGCCTAAGACCGTTGTTATAAAACCATCACGTAAACTCGACAGCCTCGATTAAAACATATCGTATAATATATGGCATCAATAGATAGAAAAGAACTGATGAACGAGCTATACGACGCAGCCCTCGTGACTGCTGGAGCCGTAGCCGTGTCAATGGCATCAAAGAAAGTACTAAAAGAACCGTTGGGTACCCCCGAATCAGTGAAGGGCACCCTAAAGTTAGCGACTGCTGTAGGTGTCTCAACGCTACTTATCAAGTGGGCACAGAGTAAGAAATACTTACCTGTAGACCCGTTCTCAAAATAATATAGCGTAATATATAATGGCTAGTGTGATAGCAGGTGGTTTGTTCAACGCTGTAGCATTCGCAGGAGCTGGATTCATATTCAGCAAGCTAAACCACACCGGCTACGAGACAGAGATAAAGAGACATAACAAAGCATTGGAGAGTCTCGCAAGAGCGAAAGAAAAGTTCTACGAGAATGAGATTCGTCAGAGAGACAAAGTTCAGGAGTTAAGACAACAGTTGTCAGATGCTAATGCAGACATAAACGACACGAACCACGCTCTGGATCAACTAAGACAAGTACTGACGATACAGTATGATGGGAAGACATTTAGTAAAGAGCCTGAGTTATCAGACTATTATAAACCCTCTGATGAGATGAGAGAATACCAAATGATATTCGTCGGAGCTGTCGGGTTACCCGTTGGGTACTTGGTGTACAGAGTGATCTAAACATAACTATACATACAGCACTATAGTTATGAGTGCTAGAACTTTGAAGGAGATAGCGATGGAAGCAGACGAGAAGCTTAAACACGACGCACTGGAGACAAACACACATAACGTATTGGAGATACTTTTCGAGAACCAGAAGAAACACAACGAAGCGTTGGTGGTACTCTGTAAGAACCTTATTATCCAGGTAAACGAGACCAAAGAGTTGAGACTACTATTGTCAGACACTCGAGATCGATTAAGACAGATCATGACGACACAGCACAATGGGAAGACATTCAGTAGAGATTACAAGTCACCTAACTATTACGCACTCTAGAGCGACACTTAAGTTACCACACTATAGTCTAAAGATACATATAGTATAGTAACTTAGATGGTTGACGAACGCACAATGAGAATGTTCTATGCTGGGTACACGTTGGACGAGATCGAGACATCAAAAAAGTGGAGTGGTACTACATTAGGGTACAAACTGGACGAGATCAAGAACGGAAGTAGGGACGCGAGACCAAAAAAGTGGAACGACACCACGTACTGTTACGAGTGTAGTAACCACAGAACCCAAATCGAAGACGGTGTGTTTAGTTGTGACAAGTGTGGAGAGACTACCTATGGACGCGTGAGAAACTTCGTACCTAACATTTGGATGTACAAGAAATCGACTCATAGTTATAGTAAGTGGCTAGAGAGAATGTTGACTAGCAAAAGACTAGTTAACGAGAATGACATACCAATAGTGGTCAGTGATTTTATAGAGATAATATGGTCTCTTAAAAGAAACAAGTTGATTGTCAAGAATATATCGAAATACATTTTCTATGTCATAAGAATATGCTCTAGAAGAGGTATAGAGTTGAGAGGTAGTTTTAACGACCTCAAACCTGGTAAGGTCAAGGTGCGATTCGAGCACAACCTGTATAACGTAGTATACAAGGATCTAGGTTGGGATAGGAGAGGAGATCCATACTACAACGAGTGGATCAGAAAAGGTCTAGAGAAATAAAACATATAGTATTATATAATGGGAAGACCTAGAATTTACCAAACCAAAGAAGAAGCTTTAAGAGCAGCAAGAGCGCAAACTAAAGTCTGGATGAACACTCACAAATGGGTGTGTGAGACATGTGATAGGCCATACCATGTGACCTCTAAATATAAACACCTAAAGACCAAAAAGCATTTGAGGAATTTGGAAGTGTGATTACATTGTACTAGTATAGTAAATTTAAAAACGACTCTTTTTAGGTAAGGGTCTAAAGAAATAAAACATATCCTATAGTATATAGACATAACATGTCGAGTGGGATGGAAAAAACGACACGTCCTAAAAATGACCTAGAGACTAGTCGACATAACGTGTCAAGTATGATGGAAAAAACGACACGTCCTAAAAACGACACCCCCACGGTAAAGACCAAGAGTGGTCTTCACCGACAACAAAGTAACACTGGACAAAATCTAACATCACTTTTAGACACACCAACACCACAACCAACAAAACGTCTACTAAAACCAACACCACACAAACGCAGAACGAGGCCAACACCACCACCACGACCAAATCGCCCACAACCTGGGTACAGACAAAAACTAAACGAGTGGTACGATTGGCTAGTCGAACACACACCAGAGTCAATACGAAAGCCAGTCTCACAAGCCTATAACATGGCGAAAGACAAAATCACTAGCCTATACAAAAAAGCAGCGCAAAAACGTCCTACAAGAGCGCCACCACAAGTACCGACAGATGTCGAACATTTTTCACCACCAGAACACACTGATAAGAACACGCTTACTACAGTCACACAAAGGCGAGTAGCACTCAAAGGATACACTAGATCGCACAACGTTGAAGTGATAGATAATAAGGATCCACTATCACAACTCAACAAAACTAGAGTAGCTGTGGTTCTAACTCTAAGGAAAGACCTAAGACAACTAAGAGGTATAAAATACAACGAGACACTAAAAGTGACTCTGGAGAAACAATTAGATGGAGATAGAACGACGTTTAAAACCGCGTTCTTCAATAGTGTCACTAAAACAGTAGTTAATAGTAACGGCATATACGAAACCACAGGACAGTCAAGCGAAGAGATAGTAAATCGTATAGCTGTATGGCTATCAGAAGGGTCTGGGTGGACTATAGACAATATAGACGACCACTATATAAACGTAGTAGTGTACGAACCTCTAAAAGGATCCAGCTATATCAAACTACCGTTGGAATTGAGGAACTCATTGAAGGGTCTAATCAACATAAAGAACAATGACGACAAGTGTTTCATGTGGTGTCACATACTACACAAGAACCCAGTACGCGAGCACCCAGAGAGAGTGTCAAAACATAAGAAAAACACTAACACTGTAGACTACGAGGGAGTCGACTTCCCAGTATCAGTTAAACAATACAATAAAATAGAGAAGCTTAATAATATAAACATCAACGTATTTGGGTACGAGGACGAACAACCATTCCCCGTCTACGTATCCAAAGAGAGCAACAAGGACCATATGGATCTACTGCTAATAACAAAAGACGAGAAACAACACTACGTATACATTAAGGACTTTAATAGGTTTATGTATAATCAAACTAAGCACGAGCACAAAAAGAATTTTTGTAGGTACTGTCTACAATGCTTTAGTACAGTCGACATACTAAAGAACCACGTAGAGAATTGCATAGTGGTTAACGGAAAGCAAGCAATTAAGATGCCAGAAAAAGGAGACAATATACTAGAGTACAAAAACTTTCACAAACAACTAGAAGTACCATTCGTTATATACGCAGATTTCGAGGCTATCACAGAGAAGATAGACACGGTGACACCGTCTACAGACAAGTCATACACGAACGCATACCAGAAACACACAGACTGCGGATACGGGTACAAGGTAGTCTGTTGCTACGACAACAAGTACAGCAAGCCTGTAGAGGTGTTCCGCGGTAAGAACGCAGTTAGAAAATTCATGAAGAAAATGCTAGAAGAAGTCAAATACTGCAAAAAGACAAAGAAGGAACACTTCAACAAGGACATGATAATGACTCCCACCGACAAGATTGACTTCAAGAAATTAACGAAGTGTCACATATGCGACAAGAAATACACGATCGCAGACACAATAGTCAGAGACCATTGCCACGTCACTGGTAAATACAGAGGATCAGCGCACCAACTATGCAACAGGAACTACAGACTGACTGATAAGATACCTGTCATATTCCACAATCTAAGAGGTTACGACAGTCACTTCATAATGCAAGAGATAGGGAAGCTCGGACAGAACATCAACGTTATACCCAACAATATGGAAAAGTACATGGCATTCATGTTAGGTAAACATCTAGTGTTTCTAGATAGTTTCCAATTCATGAGCTCTAGCTTAGACAGCCTAGTTAACAACCTACCAAAAGACTGTTTCAAGTATACTTCAGAAGTATTCCAAGGTAAGGAGCTAGAACTAGTGTCTAGAAAGGGTGTATACCCATACGATTATATGGATAGTTTCGATAAGTTTAGCGACGAAAGTCTACCACCAAAAACTAAGTTCTATAGTATGCTAAACGACGAGAACATATCGGAGGAAGACTACAAACACGCACGAAACGTGTGGAATACTTTCGACATGAAGAGTATGGGTGACTATCACAACACATACCTAAAGTCTGACGTATTACTATTGTCCGACGTGTTCGAGAACTTTAGAAGAACCTGTAAATGTTACTACCAATTAGATCCATGTCACTACTTCACATCACCTGGACTATCGTGGGACGCCGCACTAAAGATGACGAACATAAAACTAGAGTTGATGACTGATATAGACATGTTCCAGTTTATCGAGAAAGGAATGCGCGGAGGTGTGTCGTATATAGCGAATAGATATGGTAAAGCCAACAATAAATACGTGAAGAACTATGACGACAAGAAACCTTCAAAGTATATCACATACTTAGACGCTAACAACCTATACGGTTGGGCTATGAGTCAATACCTACCTAATGGTGGATTCAAATGGGTCAAAAACACACATCTGTCCAAATATAAAGACGACTCTAAAAAAGGACTGATACTAGAGGTCGACCTGGAATACCCTAAAGAGCTACACGACCTCCACAACGACTATCCATTAGCTCCAGAGAAGGTAAGAGTGCACGACAACATGTTATCAAACTATTGCAAGAAGATACAAAAGAAATTTAACATATCCATAGGAGAGGTAATGAAGCTAGTACCTAATCTAAACAACAAAGAGAAATACGTCGTACACTATAGAAACCTCCAACTATATAAGAAACTAGGAATAAAAGTAAAAAGAGTACATAGGGTACTAAAATTTAATCAGTCACCATGGTTAAGACAATACATAGACTTCAACACGGACAAACGAACTCAAGCGAATAATGATTTCGAAAAAGACTTCTTCAAGCTAATGAATAATAGTGTGTTTGGAAAGACCATGGAGAATCTACGAAAACGTGTTAATGTCGAGCTAGTAACAAGTGAGGACAAGCTGAAGAAACTCGCCTCGAAACCAACCTACATTAGTAGCAAAATATTTAGCGATAACTTAGTAGCCGTGCACAAGATCAAAGAAACACTAACCCTAAATAGGCCAGCATATGTGGGTATGTGTATTCTCGATCTATCAAAAGTACTAATGTACGACTTTCACTATAACTACATTAAAAAGAACTACGACGATAAAGCCAAACTACTATTCACTGACACAGACAGTCTAACATACGAAATTGAGACGGAGGACATATACAAAGACATCTACGCCGACAAAGACATGTTTGACTTTAGTGGATACGACAAGTCATCTCCATACTTTGACCAAACTAACAAAAAGGTTATTGGTAAAATGAAGGACGAAACGTCAGGAGTCCCCATCGTCGAGTTTGTAGGTCTAAGATCTAAGATGTACAGCTACATAAAAGAAGACGGGAAAGGTGGAAAGACCGCTAAAGGTATCAAGAAGAGTACCATTAGAAAGAACATAAGACATGATAACTATAAGGATGTCCTAATAAATAGTAAACAAATGTCTCACACAATGAAAACTATAAGAAGCGAGTACCACCAATTAGGAAGTTATGAGATTAACAAAATATCACTAAGTTGTTTCGACGACAAAAGACACATTCTAGAAGATGGAATATCTAGCTACGCCTATGGACACTACAAAATAAACTAAAAATATACCCAAACAATATGTCACAAAAATTGAATCAACAAAAGATAAATTTATAATTTAAGCAATTTAAACAATTTTCAAATTTAACCAATTTAAGACCAACACGTAGACCCTACACGGCTGAGCCATGGCAGTCACAAATTTAACCACACACAAAGAACATGGGGTCCCACCACACCTTTCCAAACTGTGTAGATTCCTAATGGATCCATTAGGAAGACCGTCCTTGTATCGCCGTGTTCTACGCTACTCTTCAGGGATCCAGCGATCACATAAAGTAATGATCGCTGGATCCCTGAAGAGTAGCGTAGAACGTGTGGAATCAGTGGAGGAAAAGATAACGAGACTCAACAAAGAGTTGTTATTTATCTACCAGGTTAGAGAGATCAAACGACGACTCTTCGCTAAGACTAGCTTAGAACGTGATGAACTAGACGAGAGGTTTAAACATACTGTACTCGGGAAAAGGATGACCAGTCGCAAAAGAGAGTTGCGGCTTCTCAGTCGTCTCAAATAGCTCAAACGATCGACACAAAAACGATATAACATGGGGGTACCAACGCACTTATCCAAATCGTGTAGATTCCAAATGGATCTAATTCCTGGAAAATCATATAGATTCCTAAAAATAGACCACGCCCTTTTTAAGACGTCTCGGCCACGTCCTTTTTAAGACGTCTCGGCCACGTCCCTTTTTTAAGACGTCTCGACCATGCCCTTTTTAAGGCATCTCGACCACGCCCCTTTTCTAAAGGAATTCTTGGAATTATCTCAAAAATAATTCCAAGAACTTGACCTTGAAACTTGACCTTGAAATGGATCTGACTTTTGGAAAACTGTCCTGGTACCGCCATATTCTATACTACTTACTCACCGTTGTGTTATAGTTGAACCCTAACAGCTCTCCAAATTTAAACAGCTCTAATTGTTGGTCAGTTCTTATCGCACACTTTGAATTGTGTTTGTTGGCTACTAGCTCGATAGCCCCTAATCCCTTCAGTTCGTCAGCAATCATTTTAAAAGTGTGGTACCCAGACTCAAAAACGTGTTTGTTGCTGTTGTAACTTATTTCATCATTCACACCGGTCTCCACGTTAACGTAGTCCCAAAAGATGGTCGCTTTTTTTACTAGTAAGTGAGGATCTGAGCCAAACGTCAAAAGTGCCTCTGGTAGATCCACAGTTTCCGTTGGACCTCTAATCAACACTACAACCCTGACCATATAATGTAGTGTATGTTATGTAGATGCTAACAAAAAGAAAGCAAGGTGAACTAATTCTTCTTAGTGAGTTTCCAAACGCGCAACTAAACAAGTTTGAGTTTGGGTACAACCTCGCAGACGACAATAAAACAGTCAAGACCGTCGACATTTACTTCAAGTCAGGTCCAAAGTACTCTGACATGATAAACATAAAGTCACCAAAGTTCACGAAGAACGAGGGCTTTACAAAATTCCTTAGCAATACACCAAGATTCCCAAGAATATGGTCGAGCGATGGGCGTGTCCCAAAGTTACTACTGACAGAGACCCACAAGAGCTACAGAGAAGTCGAGACGTTTCCACCATATGTCCTAAATTACCCAACCCACAATTTTGACGTCTTTGTTGACGACAATAATTCCTTCAAATCAGACCTACCGAAAATACTCATCGACACCAAAAGACGTCACGACGACAAGGCAATTGGTGGTAACGTTAACACAGTTTGGACTCTACTCGAGAGTTACTATCAAGCGATCGCAGGTATGTACATCGCTACATACCGCTCAGGGGTGTCTCTACAAAACTTAAGTTATCAAGTCGACGTCCCAAAGCAAGTCGTGGGTCTCATGAGGTTTCATGTGTACTTCACCATTCGTCGCGTGATGTTTCGTTTGAGTAAGAGTCAAGTTGACATTAACAACATCTTAAGACTGTACCTCCCTGACTGGCGACTTTTGAAAGGACATGTACCATTGACTGATGTTGACAATAGATACATCAAAGACATCCAAGGTGATTATCGTCGGTATTGCCCGAGACACTCTGACGGGTTCACACCACTAGGGCAAGAACTACTAAACCAATCGATTGAAGTTTACATGTACGCCATTCTTGGAGCCCAAGCGAGGTCAAAGCAAAGCATCGTGGGAACTAGAGCTAGTGCTCGAGAAACGCAACAAATCTTTAGAGACATCGTTGAAAACGCTGTGGTTCAGTATTCACCAAGTGTTTGGATCAACCTTATGAACAAAGCGATTAGTGACACCAACGTTAAGCTAGACACAGCTGTGACACCCAACACTTGGCTGATCCCCAGAAGCATGGTCTTGTTAAAGGACCCCATTGTCGGTTACAATAACGTGCTAAGAACTTCGTCCGAAACTGGGATGACATTTGGGTATAATGACGGGTTGAACTACCACCGAGCGTCAAAAGCGAAGCACAAAAAAGTCCACCAAGCGGCAGGGCTCCACTTGGAAACTCTAGTTACGCCACCTGCAAAGAAAACAGTGGTCACCACCAATCAAATTGCGCAGACTACCACAAGTAAGTCAGACACCACGACAACGCTAGCGATAATCTTAGGGTTCTCAGCGGTCTCTGGCTATCTGCTAACCAAATACATCTTGAAGTAGTAATGAGCCTAAACTATGGGTATGAGTCTGACGACCCTCACGATAAAATACTAAAGAGAACGAAAAGGCATCTGGACGAAGATCCCAAATTAAGCGCGACTGGTGGAAGGATGTCTGGAATAATAGACATGCAAGGCTCAGCGATAAAAAACGTGGCAGACCCAGTCGATGACTCAGACGCTACCAATAAAAGAACTCTAGAGCGACTATTATCAGGTTTCCTCAAGAGTCAGTCCTATAATGTTGTGCTCGACTTCAACGTTAGCACACACGCCTTGAAAAACGTGGAATTTCACACCAATGGTTCAAACAAAGTGAAAGCCATTGGTGAAACAAACAAATTAGTGCAAAACAACCCAACCTATGGTCCTATTATTGGCATCAGCGGTGTAAGCCAAAGTTTTCTATCCCCTGTGTTAACACCACTCCCACTTGAGTCAGGTCTCCACTTTAATTGCCCCAGTATGCAATGGTGTGATCTTTCCATTTTTGTTGTAGTGAGGTTACCTACTCGCACCGCTGGATCAAATTGGGAGACAATTATATCAAACGACGACGGTCAGTGGGATAAGTTCATAGGGTACAAGACTGGTATGACTAATGGGCTTGCGTATGGTGGTAGCATCCCAGCAATGGAGAGCATATGCACTGTTCCGAGTATTATTGACCTCACAAAGATGCATATGATATCAATACATTGGCAAATGAGCAACTCACACGTCAGGGTCAACAACATCAAGTCAGCTGACTCAGACTTCGTAGCGAATATGGGAAAGATAGGCACACCCTATGGAACAATTTTTGGAATACATCGACCAAGAATACCACTCGCACCTTATGCATACCCATCGTTGATAGAATTCTACGGTGTGAGAATTGTGAGTGGTTACATGACAAACCGAGACATCATAATCATGGGTGGAGAAATGATGAAGGAATATGGTGTAAAGTAAATGGGAGCATGTATTTCGAGACCTCACGAAACATATAAAATAAATAAAACGACTGATCACATGTTCAAAGCTGGTGGGTCATTTGGCCGCGGTGACGTTACTCTCGAGCTCCACGCTGAGATTGGTATGAGGTCTAAAAAGACTTACGGCGAACCTATTATGTTACCAGAGTCAGACACTGTGGGAGTGGTAGGAGACGTGACCTAAGTTATGTAATGGGTTGGCTTAGAAAACTGGTTCGTAACATTAGAAACTTTTTCAGACGACGTAGAAAACCGAAGACTGATGAAACGTATCTGATGCATTGGTACACAACAAACCAGATCTATAAAAAATCTAACGCCCACATCGAGTAGAGTTTTTTGTGGAGGACTATATAGTGATGACTTCCATAGCGCCTCGACTATTTGATTTCGATGGTCATCAAATCACAACGGTTAACCACAACGGTGAAATATGGTTCAAAGCAAAAGAAGTCGCGAGCGCTCTAGGTTATGCTCGACCAAAAGATGCAGTAAACGACCACGTCGAACCTGATTGCAAAATGAAGATGGAGCAGGCCTCATTTATCAACGAACTTGGGGTCTACTCGTTAGTGTTCTCGAGTAAAATGGAGCGTGCGAAACACTTTGGAAGGTGGGTGCACTCGGAAGTCTTACCAAGCGTTAGAAAAAGTTTAGCTGGCGTTGGTCTCAAACACAATCAATTCGTAATGATCACCGAGTTCGATCTCCACACGAAAGTCGTCGGTTTTCTTAGGAAATATTATCCAGAAGCTATTTTGATAGCCGCTTGTGGTGAAAATCAAGACACTCCGAGTAAAAGAATAAATTCGTGGAAAAAAGGTTACCAACGTGGAACACCTGACTTAGTTATTGCTAATGCAAACCGACAGCACAGCGGACTCGTGATTGAGTTCAAGAACCCAGGTGGCACAGGCAAGACACCCAAAGAGCAGGAGTCTCTGCTACTCACATACAAATCCGCTGGGTACCTAACACTCTTGTGCGACTCATACGACGACGCTATTACCACGGTAGTAAAATATTTCTTTGACGTTGGGTTTCAGTGCTCCCAGTGTTTTCGTAAATTTAAAAATAAGTCAGCGTTGAGTAACCATGAGAGACGCTATTGTAAAGAGACTTTTTAGACAGCGAGTAATAAGTCGAATTAGCACTCGTTCTCGTTGTTGAGACGACACTTGAGGTGACAACTGCTCTAACGTTTTTAAAAGATATTTTTTTAACTTGGTAAAAATATCTGCGAAGATTTCTCTCTTTATTTCACGAACCCTCTGACCACTGTGTGAAAAAATGTTCTACGGTACATTGGACGCTTCGTGTGACCAATGTCTAAATTTAATAAAGTGGGGTATCCGAGAACACCCCTAATTTTGTGTGGAAGGATGATGACGTCTGCACACTGCACGATATTGCTCAGCGCCACCAACGAATGATGGTCCTGGGTTGTATCTCCAATTGAATGGTGCGTCAACAGTTGTGACCCTCCACGCGAAAACGTACCTTAACGCTTTAGCGAACGGCATGAAAATACCGTTCGCTTACCGTTTGGTAAGCGTTCGAACGCTTTAAGAAGCCGTTCGAACGGTTTGATAAAACGTTTAAAATTATTAACAGAGCGTTCGAACGCCTGTTATTAAACGTTCGGTGCCTATTATTAACCGTTCGAACGGCTAACTGAAACCGTTCGAACGGCGAACAGTTAGCCGTTCGAACGGTTTCAGTTAGCCGTTCGAACGGTTAGTAACAGGCGCCGGTTTTACCAAACCGTTCAAACGGCTTCTTAAAGCGTTCGAAAGCCTTACCGAACGGTAGGGAAATGAAACGGCATTTTCATGCCGTTCAGTGTTCGCTATTGGGGTTATTAGCGCGAGCGTTTAATCGGGTTTACATTGTATACACGAATTCAAACGCCGGATTATGACGAGTGACCGGATTATGACGAGTGCATAATGGTTCAGTTATAGGCGTAAGAATAGAGCGTTTGGTCGAACGCCAATGACAAGCCAACTAGGTCGTGTGCGGCTTGACAGGTGTGAGAACACGGGAAGACAGCTCTAACGTAATGCGAGATTATGTTTGTTGTTGCCAACACAGACTCACTTCATTTGACGAATTGCGGTTAAAGTACATTGGACGCAATTCCTAATCGCTAACTGAAACCGTTCTAACGGCGTTCGAATGGCTTCCCCAAAGCGTTCGAACGCCTTATAAGCAAAGATTTACGCAAATCTATAAGCAAAATGTGACAAGAAATAATTTTATATCATTCGAACGATTTCAACTAATCTACATAAAGATTATTGACGCGCAATTGACATTTTTCGCATGATCCCCATAGCTTTCCTTCCGGAACAACCGCGACAGCAATACAGATGATCCAAACTTCCCCGCGTTCTCTGGACTTTTCTGCTGCTGCAAAACTATGAAATTTGACAGTTTTCTGTTCGAATGGTTTGATAAAACGTTTAAAATTATTAAAAGAACGTTCAAACGGTTTCGTTAGCCGTTCGAACAGTTGTTAACTGTTCAAACGGTTTCGTTAGCCGTTCGAACGGTTACGTTAGCCGTTCGAACGGGTTTGTTAGCCGTTTAGTTAGCCGTTAGTTGTGGTCAACCGTTCGAACGCCTATTATTATCCGTTCGAACGCCTGTTATTACCCGTTCGACCTCCTGTTGTTAACCGTTTAGTTAGTTTGCGAAACCGTTCGAACGTTTTTCGAAACCGTTCGAACGCTTTTACAAGCCGTTTGTCATCCGTTCGCCGTCCATTTTTTTGGCCGTTTAAACGGAAAAGCGTTAAGGTACGTTTTCGCGTGGAGGGTCACAGTTGTTCCGTAAGTGTCGCGACAAACGGCGCAATACGCTTTTAGAAATGTGATGTCGTCTGCCATTGGGAACAACGTATCAAGTTCACCAAGTCTTTTTAAATGCTCTGTTGTTATGAGACCACAAATAATGACGTGAATGCCAGCTTTAATGTATTCACGGGTAATTGGGAGTAACCCAGAGTACCAATGGCCTTCATCAATGCCGATGACGTCATAGTCAGCTATCTCGGAAGAACTCGGAAGGTTGGTGATTAACTTCGCAGGTAAACTGTCTGATCCAACAACGATGGTCTGACGATGTGTGGAGAACGCGTGGTCAGTTCGCCTAGTGTCACCTGTGTTGTTCATGTAGAGGACTTTGAGCCCTGATTTACTTAACGCGATTAACCTACGAAGAGTCTCTGTTGTTTTTCCTGCGAACATGGGACCAATCACGATTTCTAGTCTACCGAGTTTCTTCATGATTACTATACCTCCAGAGAAATGTTCTCTCCTGTTGCGGCAACTGTTGTTCGTTGTTGAATATCCGCTGAAGCTCTAAGTTTTTAAGATGAGACTGTGAGCTCTCGTGTCTCAAGCGATACAGTGGGTCGTTGGCGGCCACACCGCATGGGTGACAGGTGTACACGTTTTCATCTCTCGCGAAGTGTCTGTGGGCGGGCGAGAGTACGTGGTCCCTGATATCATCCACACCCAGTATCTCATTACACCCCACCTTGCAAACGTGAACGTCGCGGTTTGCGGCGAGCTCTAGCCACGCTTTGGCTTTGGTTGGGCATGGTTTCCACATAAGGGTCGCTAAGAACACTTGGAGGAAATTACCGAGTAATGTAGCGTTGGACTCACAAGGGTTGTTCAAGTAGACATCACTCGCTAACATAAGGTATTTGAATGGTGAGTAACACCACACAGGGATTATGTCAGATAACATACCAGCAAGCTCGTTGGCTCTTTCCTCTCGAAGATCGATCCAAGCGTCGAGAAGATACCTCGTATGGCGGACCTGAGAGCCAAGCCGTTTTGGCTGCCCTTCAGGGTCGGGGTCGAACAGTGTGTATGTTGAGAAGTACTCGTTTAAGACGTTGGGTCCATTGTCGACTCGTGGGGTAGACACACTGACAAAGGCCGTTCTCAGCATGTTGGCAATATCTTCTTCGCTAATTCCTCGGGCTTGAGTCATTATGTTATACTCTCAGAAAAAAATCCTTTTTTATAATTTTTGGTTTGGAACTGTGAGATACCTGTGAGGTCATCTGTGAGACATCTGTGAGACAACTGTGAGTAAGATAACACGTGATAGTGTATTAGATGGTTGAGGACTCACAGACGGCTGTTGAAGCGAAGATCACAACTGATGTGAAGAGTGTTAAGGTGAAGGACCCAAAGCGTGTCGCTGCTGGTAAAAAGTTGGCTGAGATATCGAAAGCTGCGAAAGAAAAGAAAATGCGTGAAATGATAGTCAACGAAGAACAGGGTAGTGAGTGGAGCTATGGTTATATTGTCGGAACACTTGGTGTTGTCATCGCCGCTGCTTCGTTGTGGTACACAATTAGCAGTGAAAAAGAGACACGATTAGAGCCCGTGAGTGCTGCATCAGCTAGTGTGTCAGAGAACCACAAAACTCGTCGTCCAGCGTTAGACACATTTGATTCTTGAACAAAACACATGACAATGTATATGACTGCGATCGATCGAAAAGAACTTATGAACGAATTGTATGATGCGCTACTTGTCACGACTGGTGCTGTGGCAGTGAGTATGATTTCTAAAAAGGCTTTGGGAGAGCCATTGGGAACACCAGAGACAGTGAAAGGCACAGTGAAACTTGCTGCAGCTGTTGGTGCAGGAACGTTGTTAGTAAAATGGATGCAATCGAAAAAGTGGATACCGACAGACCCATTCAAATCAACGTAAGTTAATGGCGAGTGTCGTGGCTGGAGGGATATTTAATGCAGTGGCTTTTGCAGGCGCTGGCTTTATGTTTTCAAAGTTCAATCACACAGGTTATGAAGCTGAGATGAAAAGGCATAACCATGCGTTGGAGCAGTTAGCCAGCGCGAAAGAAGCGTGGTATGAGAATGAGGTCGCCAAGAAAGACAAGATCCAGCGTTTACGGCAAATGCTCTCAGATGCTAACGCTGACATCAATGACACAAACCATGCGTTGGAAGAACTTAGAAGCGTAATGACCATACAGTACAGCGGACGAGTGTTCACTGAGAGTCCGAGGGTTGCGGATTACTACCAACCGAGTGCGGAAATGAAGGAGTACCAATTGTTGTTTGTTAGCGCGCTAGGTTTGGGTAGTGGAATAGCGGTGTGGGTGCTAACTCGGTAAAAAAATGTTGGAGTAGTATAAGAGTGATGGACAAACTTATGAGGCAGATGAGTTACGGCTACACAATTGACGAAATCGCGAGTGAGACACAAGTCGAGTGCGGAGGCACCCCTAGGCTCTACTACTGCTCGGATTGTGACATTGTGAAAAATGTGACTGAATGTGGTGGGTACACGTGTCCAAAGTGTGGCGATATCGAATGGGGTTACGTTCAGAGTTATAGTGACATGAGACTCACGCGACCAAAAAGCGTTCACAAGCGGTCTTGGTGGATGGGGAGGAGACTACGGAACGTTGTGAAGGGTGAGCACCTTGAGTTGATAAAAGAGGACTTCTTGAAAGTTGTCAACGCATTGTACTCATGCAATTTGGTAAAGGGTAGAAATGTCAGCAGATACGGGTACTACATTATTAGGTTATGCCACAGAAGACGAGTCGAGACACTCAAGAAGGTGTCAGACCTCAAAGACGGGAAGGTGAAAGACTTGTTTGACGACAATCTGTTTGGGGTGGTGTACCCAAAGCTGGGATGGTGCGAAAGTGGTGATAATTATTACGACGAGTGGCTTAGGAAAAAAAACAAGTGTAGTATATAGAAGCCATGGGTGACGCCACAGAAAACCCACTTGTTAGAAATGGTGCAGCCGTTGTAAATCCACTAACAGGTAGAGCGATCAACGTTCACGGGCGAGTCTACAATCAACTTGTTAGAGATGGTGTTTTTAGTGACGCGACAAATGTCAATATTGTTAACCCGTTGACAAACAGGCGAGTTAACGTTGGCAGTCGGACACACAACCGTCTTGTTAGAGATCAGGAAGCGCGACCCGCAGTTGAAGACCATAGCCCACGGCTGTTGAGTCAAGCGCTGAGAGGGTTCACCAGGTCCTATGGAGTCGAGGTGGTTAACGATAGAGACATCAATCAGGTAAACGGCAGTAGAAGCGCTGTCATTAATCTTTTGAGACGTGAACTAGGTGAGACCAACGGAATGAAAGTGGTAGAGACAGTCAAGGTCACTTTTGAGAAGGCTTTAGAACTCGATAAGACCACGTACAAAACTGCCTACTTTAACAGTGAAACGTTTGTCGTCATTAACGAGCGTGACATCGAAGGTGCTGCCAACCGTGGGTCGGAACAGATCTTGACGCGGATAGCCGGGTGGTTATCTGAGGGGTCTGGGTGGACTATCGACAAAATAGATGCACACTACGTTAATATCACTATTTATAGACCTTTGAATGGGAGTAGCTACATTACGTTACCAAAGGAGTTGCGCAATAGTAAGAAGGGTTTGGTAAACGTGAATAACGATGATGACAACAAGTGTTTTAGATGGTGTCACCTAGCGCATAAGTTCCCTGTTGGAAAAAACTCTGATAGAACATCAAAGTATGCTAGGCATGTCAGTGAGTTGAATTATGATGGAATTAACTTCCCAGTCACACTCAAAGATTACAACAAGATCGAAAAGGCTAACGAAATTAGCATCAACGTTTTCGGGTATGAAAATAAGCAACCATTCCCTGTGTATGTTTCTAAGGAAGCGTACCCTGACCACATGGACCTATTGTTGATAACTAATGATGTGGGCAACAAGCACTATGTGTACATTCGCGATTTCAACAAGTTTATGTACCGTCAGACAGAGCATAAGGCTAGAAAACATTTTTGTAGACATTGCCTGCAGTGTTTTAGTCGAGCGGACGTGCTTGAAAGTCATGTTGAAGTATGTTTGGTCATCAATGGGAAGCAAGCTATTAAAATGCCGCAAAAAGGTGCGAAAGTGAAATACGAGAATTTTAGTAGGCAGCTAAACGTACCATTTGTGGTGTATGCAGACTTTGAGGCTATCACACAGAAGGTGCACACAGCAAAGCTGTCAAGCGAGTGTAGCTACACAAACGCTTACCAGAGACACGTTGACTGCGGTTATGGGTATAAACTAGTTTGTTGCTATGACAATGAGTATAGTAAGCCAGTGAAAGTGTATCGTGGTGAAAATGCAGTCAACAAGTTCATCGGGGAGATGTTAGAAATTGTTGAATATTGCAAAGAAACATCTGAGAGTCACTTTAACAAAGAAATGACGCTGACTGATGTCGATAAGAAGAATTTCGACGAGGTTAAGAGTTGTCATATTTGTGGCGTTGAGTACACCAGCGCTGACGTTAGAGTGAGAGACCACTGTCATGTGTCAGGTAAGTACAGAGGGTCTGCACATCGTGACTGTAATGTGAACTTTAAGTTGACTGATAAAATTCCTGTGATCTTTCACAACTTACGTGGCTACGATAGTCATTTCATTATGCAGGAGATTGGCAAGTTTGGTCAAGACATAAACGTGATACCGAACAACATGGAGAAGTACATGGCGTTCATGCTTGGAAAAAACTTGGTATTTTTGGACAGCTTTCAGTTCATGGGTAGTGGTCTAGACAACTTGGTAAGGAACCTACCAAGGGACGCTTTCAAATACACGTCAGAAGTGTTTCACGACGAGGGGTTGGCACTCATGACAAGAAAGGGAGTCTACCCCTATGATTATATGGACTCCTTTGAAAAATTCGATGAAAGCGAGCTACCCTCCAAAAAAGATTTCTACAGCATTCTGAATGATGAGCACATCACGGAAGAAATGTACGAGCGTGCCATCGACGTGTGGGACTACTTCGACGTTGAGAGTATGGGTGGGTATCACGACCTGTATTTGAAAAGTGATGTGCTCTTGCTTACCGACGTTTTTGAGAACTTTAGAAAGACATGTCATCGCGAGTATAAATAAGACCCTTGCCATTATTTCACATCGCCTGGATTGGCTTGGGACGCTATGTTAAAGATGACTGGAGTAGAACTTGAACTATTGTCTGACATTGACATGTTCCAGTTTGTAGAATTAGGTATGCGTGGTGGTGTGAGCTACATATGCAACAGACACGGCGTGGCGAATAATAAATACATGGAAGGGTATGACAAAGAGCAAGAGTCGAAGTATTTGATGTACCTTGACGCCAACAATTTGTATGGATGGGCGATGAGTCGAAGTCTACCTACGGGTGGCTTCAAGTGGTTGACTGAGAAAGAAATAAAAAAAGTTAATCTATGCGACTATCACAACGATAGTAAAAAGGGCTTACTGCTCGAAGTCGACTTGGAGTATCCAGACCATTTGCATGACCTGCATAACGATTACCCAGTGGCTCCTGAGAAGATGGAAATAACTGTTGACATGTTGTCGGAGTACTGCGCGAAAATCAAAAATAAGTTCAACGTGAGTGTTGGTGGTGTGAAGAAGCTGGTGACTAATTTGATGGACAAAAAAAAGTATGTGTGTCACTATGGAAATCTGCAGTTGTATGTGGATCTTGGATTAAAAATCAATAAGATTCATAGGGTCCTACAGTTTGACCAATCCAAGTGGTTGGGCAAGTACATCGACTTTAACACAGTCAAAAGAACTGCGGCTAAGAACGTTTTTGAGAAGGACTTCTTCAAGTTGATGAATAATAGTGTGTTCGGAAAAACGATGGAAAATTTGAGGAAGCGTGTGGACGTAAGATTAGTGACCACTGCGAAGAAATTAGAAAAGCTTGTCTCGAAGCCGACGTTTGTGTCTTGCAAAATATTTAGCGAGAATTTAGTCGCTGTCCACAAAGTTAAAGAAACGTTGACACTAAATAGACCCGCATATGTGGGTATGTGTAAAACGTTGAGTAAAACGTTGATGTACAATTTTCACTACAATTATATTATGAAAAAGTACTCTAGCGACACCTGTAGATTGCACTTCACTGACACTGACAGTCTGTTGTACTCGATCAAAACTGACGACGTTTATTCCGACTTTATGATGGAGTGCGAAAAGTTCGACAATAGCGACTATCCTGCAGACAGCCCATTCTTCTTTAGAGAGAATAAGAAAGTTATTGGGAAGATGAAGGACGAGTGCGCTGGAACGCCAATTGTCGAGTTCGTCGGGTTGCGCAGTAAAATGTACAGCTATTTGAAAGAGGGTGGAGGTGGCGGGAAAACCGCTAAAGGTATTAGAAAAAATATAATTAAAAAGGTAATCAGACACGAAGATTACAAAAGCGTGTTACTCGAGCAGAAACAGTTGCGACACACAATGAAGACCATTAGAAGTGTCAAACATCAGATTGGTAGCTACGAAATTAATAAAGTATCGCTGTCCTGCTTTGACGACAAACGATACCTTTTAGAGAATGGTATTGACTCCTACGCGTATGGCCACAAAAACATTGTAGTGAGAGATACCACTGAGAGTAGTGAACAAACAGACTAATTCGTAGAGTAGTTGGTTATTTGTTAGTCAATGTTGTTAGCCAATCAAAAGAGCACCATTTTGCTATCCATTTGGATAAACATCACCACTAGACTTGAAAATCTAGTGGTTTTTTTTTTCGCGCGTGAGTTGAGACAGCAGTAGTTTGTTGAAAAAAAATGTGAAAACGTTGAAACAACTATTTTTTAAATACGTGAAAATGTTGAAACGACACTTTCTTTTTTAAATATGTGAAAAATGTGAAACGACACATTCTATTTTTAAAAAAACATGCAAAAATATTGAAATGTCACATTATTAGCATATAAATCGAGTTTGTGGTCTTATTTGATGTATGTTGTAAATTTAGAATTACCGAAATGACATCGAACTTTTGGGGGTTTGGGATTTGGTGTAAATTTGGTAATGTTTTGATGATTA
Source organism: Chrysogorgia sp. JL179-B06 (assembly GCA_035772405.1). Classification (NCBI taxonomy): domain Eukaryota; kingdom Metazoa; phylum Cnidaria; class Anthozoa; order Scleralcyonacea; family Chrysogorgiidae; genus Chrysogorgia; species Chrysogorgia sp. JL179-B06. The sequence continues at coordinate 1,925,327 of JAYKKM010000038.1, forward strand.
TATTCGCGTTCAACATTGAATATGTAAAAAATGAGCTCGTAGCCCCACTCTCTATACTACTAGTATTTTATTGTTTCTATAGTGTAGCAGCTAATTGTTAAAATTTTAGGACGATTTCATGTGCTAAAAAAGCTTTTTGTTTATTTATTTCGTAGTTGGTCGTTCGGTATCGTACTTTGGGAGCTGTTTACTCTTGGTATAACTATATTCATTGAAAAACATTTCAGACGTTGTATTTATGTTGTGCTGTGCTTGCTTTTAAATTAGTGATTGCTAATACCAAAATGTTGTTGCAATAGGTGGTACTCCATATCCTAACATATCTCCGCATGAAGTTTCGGAATTCTTGGCAGCTGGCAATAGAATGGATTCACCCCACTTATGCCCAGACGAAATGTAAAATACTTTCTTTTTATATCTTATTCCACTGAGCGTCTTTTTCTAGTAAAGATAAAAAATAAATAAATATGATCCGACTGTTTTTTTTATTAGTGCTTCATTGATGGTAACATGTTGGCACGATGATCGGGATAATCGACCTACATTTAAAGAATTGGTTCAAATATTGGATAAAATAATCGAAGTAAACATTTTCTCCGAGGTAACTATATGCGCGTCCTTACGATATCAAAATGCTTCGGATTCATGAATCGTTTATTATTTATACGAAGAAATAGGCGTTTATGAGTAATTTCTTCGGATTGTTTAATGGCTTTTTGTCAATCAGAACATGCCTTTTCAAAATGTTTTTTCTAAATAAAGTCCTTGTTTACCCGTGACTACGAACGTTTTCAAGTCTTATGCTGATTTCTTTAGGAGGGATGCGGTTACCTTGAAGTTCACGGAGATGAAGGGACGAATGAATATTTAAAACCATCAGAAGTGAAATTACCACAATTGGATCCCTTCGAATGTAACACTCCTCTGCCACCAATTCCATCTCCAGGAGATAACGAAAGAAATTCTCTTTTTCAAGGGGACATAAACACGCGACACAACAAGAAGTTTAATTTTATTAAGTCTTCTAAAAATAGAAGAAGGAAGGATAGTGAACTTGAAGACTCAAAGGACTGTAATGAGGAAAGGTAAATTTGAATATGTTATCTCATATACTTAATTCAATAATTCCCATGAATTATTGTAGAAATAGGGTTTACATAATGAGATTAATTGGGCGGATTTCGCATCCAGACATTTGGACATTTGTTTGCAAATATTCCTTGTTACTTTCATTAAAGAAATACCTAATTGTTTCCGTGTTTGGATGGTCTGATCCAAACACGCGGGATGTTGCGAGACTCGAGAAAAGCGTAAAGAAACACGAGCCGCTGGCGAGTGTTTTTCATGTCCCAAGTGTTTGGATCAGGCCATCCAAACACGGAAAAACCATTAGGTATTTCTTTTATAAAATAATACGAACGAACGAGCAACACAAACTTGAGTAAAATTTTGGCGGTAAATTTCCGTGTTTGGATGGCCTGATCCAAACACGGGTATTGACCAATCACAGCTTGCGTAGCATACTGTACATGTTATTTTATAAAAGTACATCACATACATGTACCAGGACAAGATATATATATATCTAATTAATCGCAATATGTAAACGTAACATTATAATTCTCATGTGTTTTTGAGTAATGTGAACTTTACTCAGGATATTTTGCATTTTTCTGGCTTGATCCTGATTAATGACTGCACCGGTTTTTGGGACCATATTATATAGCACCTAATGCATACTTTGTTCCCTATTTTATTAGCAAGGGAAGTGATATTGATGGTTACATTGACACCAGCCTAACTGGAAAGGAGAAGACGAGAATAGAACGTGATCTTGAGAAAGATCGAGATTCCTCCGAAGAGCCGCACGTTCTGAACGACTACGCTTATTGGAAAAAAACAATCGTTTAAAAAAGATGTCGTGTCTGTGGTTGTTGCCATTTTCTTGGGTAAAAACCGCTTAAAAAGTATTAATCTCCCAATTGAGGGAGTCTGAGTAGGAGTCATGTTGTACAAATGGATCGTGGAAATATATTTTTATATATTAATTGAACAAGCCCCACTTCATCTGACATGTCGAGTCCCCTCGCAGTCATAAGTCTGGTAATGCCACAAAGTCATGATACATTGATATTCCTATGGAGGCGTAAATAAAATAGCTAGAATATGTCGTCCAAGCAGTTCGTTTTGTAAACGGTCGTTGCCAACAATTGCAGAGAAAAACTTGGGACAGAATTTCTTTCGAAAGTCTATTTCATTAACACTAACCCTCATAAACTTTTTATACTGACCTTAACCATAACCCCAACCCTAATTAACCCTAATTCAGTGATACTAGCACTAAAAGAAAGAAAAAAAAAAAAAAAATAAAGAAAAATACAAAATAATCGTCTTACGGGAATGGACTCTAGATCCTTCGCACCACAACCCAACACACTACGAAGGGAACTCTGACAAATCCAAACAAAAATCGTACTTAAGGCATTCTTACTCAGTTCCAGGTTAACACCGTTAGGGTTGGCAACGACCATTTACGAAACGGAAAATAGCGTCATCGAAGTTCATCAAATTATTATAAATCGAAAACAAAATTTAAGGGCTTAAGAAGCTAATTTAAAGGTGCGAGTATAATCTCAAAGCCTTCTTTAAAGGACATTGGACCTTTTAGATCAAAGTACGTAACTTAAATAGCCGGAATATAGTAGTTTGAGGTTGTAAAAATACTCGTAAGGCGTATCAAAGGTGAATTATGGAAAATTACCAATCACCTTCTGCCAAATGACCGTGACGTCATGTGCTGGGTACAGTGGATAGTGTTGTCAGACATGCAAATAAATTATGCTTGTTCTCAGTGTTATTTTTGTAATCGCTATTACTACCCAAACTGGGATATATATATGACCCACAATATGTAGCACAATACATCTTAACATGACGTGCACAATACACTGCACAATTAAAATTTCTTATGAGCATGTTCATAGGGCCAAACTGCTACTTTCCGACTACAAATCATATACTTCGATATAAAAAATTAGTCTTTTTGTTGCCAATGTCCTTCAAGTTGTAACTTCTCATAAGTTGTAAGATTGAGAGTACGCTTGATTATGCATAATTTACCATTACGAAGACGACAATTACAATGCTGGTCTCTGTAGTTTTATCAAGAAATGTGTAAGTTATAATATACCTTGTAAGCTCTATCTAACATTTTGGGGTAAAGCAATCTTGAATACAACGACTGTTTGATTGTTTTTATACCTTTTTTGCTTGATCAAATATTGGACGCGCGCAGTTCATGTATAAAAGTGTTGTGCTGCGTATAGATAGTGTTGAAATACGAATAAAAACTCTAAAAGGTCGTTGGTATATTGTCAAAAGAGTGATAGGAAGTCTAACGTTTCGAGGCAACAGATAAATCATAATAAATCATTGTAATATATCGTTATAATAAATCATTATAATAATCATTATATTCAAATCATAATAATTCAACATAATAAATCATTATTATAATTAATAAATTTAATTAAAGGCAACTAGCTGTGGCTAACGCGTGAATGCGATGATAATCTATTTTTCACACAAAAATTTAGTTTTCATAGTTTTGAATACTTATATGGGTAAATTATAGAGGCCGCAAGAATAGATAAAATATGAGCGGCCGATTTTCATATATAGTTTAAAAGACGAGCAGCAGTGTTTAATCGGGTGTATCAAACACGAGGCGATAGCTTTTGTGTTTTTAACGACTTCAAAAACGACTGCATCTAAATAACCATGTTTACCAACTACCGTAGTCTATTTCAGTGAAACAAGCCATTTTCGCCGAGAAAATCGAAGGGAGAGTTTATGTAAATCAGGACGAATCTTTATCACGTATAAAGACACGATACTGTCATGATTTTCCTTTGTGTTTTCCTCATGAATTATTAATGAAGTACTAGTAGTTACAACATGAGCGGCAGATGTTTATGGTCAGTTACAATGGCGAGCCGTTGAATATACTAAAGAATATATATGATGCATACTTTGTTTGGAAGTTGTAGAAACGGTACAAACAAATTATTTTAACTCCGAAAAAGCTCAATTTGAGCAAGTTAACTTTGATAAAACATTAATGTTTTATTAATCAATGTTTTATCCAGAGTTAGAGAATGACTGCAACCATTCAGCCAATCCACGTGGAGTATTTCACTACTCTATATTTCATAGTGTTTTAATTCATTCTATATAGTCCACTGAAAGATCTTTTGTTTTCTTTTGTCTCAGCGCAGTGGACTCTATGTAGAGTTTACTAATGAATTCAATAAAGCCACTAATGAATTCAATAAAGTCAATGTCTCCGGTAAATGTGCGAGGTAAAAAAACAATTTTATAGTGAAAGTTAAAATGACTTCGTGGATGCAGTCATTCTCTAAGACTGTTAGAGCATGGTCACGTGTGCTTTTACAAGGGCATTTACAATGGCGACCCGAAATCTGACTCATATAGAATTAGTGGACTAGAGTGATGAATACTTTACTTGAAATTCGTAGAAAGGTAAAAACAACCCAGGTTAAGCAACTATATAGTTTCTAGTTTCAACTACAATCATGGAAATTAATTCGTAGACTATCTGATAATTTCCCGAATGTTCCCCCCTCCCCCCTATACAATGTTGATGTGTGAATGAAACGACATCCAGAGGTTTATGTGATGATCAACATTGTGTTTGGGGGGAAGGGGGGACTATTTCAAACTATTTTGGCAGTGAATATTTAAATCTTGAACAACTGGCCTCCAACAATGCTAAAAGGACATGCTTTTTATAAGAAGTCTACGTATATTATTTCCATGATTGTAGTTTCTATTAAAGTGCCTATGACATGAAAATTAAGTTTGTTTTATTTGAAAGAACTTTTAAAATAATGAAGAATATAAATTTACAGTTCTTTCATATTTCACTTTGTTCTTGAGATATTTAGACTTATGTGATATTCAAATGAGATAGCTATGACGTCAAGGGGTTTGCAATACATTTTAACATATTAGAAAATCGCGTATATCTTTAAGATTATCAAACGAAATCACCTGAAACTTTGCATGTGGATACAAACCACTAAACTGGAGAACATCGTTCTAGTTTCAATGTTGCAATAGTAATAATATAGTTCCCAGACCTCTAAGTCTCTTTGTCAAAAATCTTTGTTTTCTGGCATAGCTATGTGTTGCACCAAAGTTAAACTTCAGTTTAGAATTGGTTAAGTCAGTGAAAATATGCTAAACCAGTACCAACCCGCAAATGTTTGGGACGGAAGAGAAAACAAATAATTTTATTTTAGAAATCAAGATGTCTGAAAACTAATTTGTTACCATGGCGACCATAAAACTAGAACGATGTTCTCCAGTTTAGGTGTCTGTATCCACATGCAATGTTTCAAGTGATTTCGTTTAATAATCTTAAAGATATACACGATTTTCCAATTGATTGTACAATGTATTGCAAACCCCTTGACGTCATAGCTATCTCATTTGAATATCACATAAGTCTAAATATCTCAAGAACCAAGTGAAATATGAGAAAGCTGTAAATTAATATTCTTCATTATTTTAAAAGTTCTTTCAAATAAAACAAACTTAATTTTCGTTTCATAGGCACTTTAACTTAAAGTGCCTATGACATGAAAATTAAGTTTATCTTATTTGAAAGAACTCTTAAAATAATTAAGAATATCAATTTAAAGCTTTTCCATATTTCACTTAGTTCGTGAGATATTTAGACTTATATAATATTCAAATGAGATGATCTATGACGTCACAAGTTGTGCAATCGTGTATATCTTTAAGATTATTGAACGAAATCACTTGAAACTTTGCATGTCGATACAGACCACTAAACGGAATAAGATCGTTCAAGTTTTAATGTTACAACAGTAATAGTATAGTTCCCAGAGCACTACGTCTCTTTGAAAAAAATCTTCGTTTTCTAACATAGTAGGCTTTGCAACCAACGTCAAACTTCAGTTTCAAATTAGTTAGTTAGTGCAAATCTACTCAACCAGTACCAATTCGAAAATGTTTCCCACCGAAAAGAAAACAAATCATTTTGTTTTGAAAATCAAGAGGTCTGGAATCTAATCATTTACCATGGCGACCATAAAACTAAAACTATGTTCTCCAGTTTAGTGGTCTGTATGCACATTCAAAGTTCCAAGTGATTTCCTTCAAGATATATGCGCTTTTCCAATATGTTAAAATGTTGTGCACAACTTGTGACGTCATAAATCATCTCATTTGAATATCATATAAGTCTAAATAACTCCACAACTAAGTGAAATATGGAAAAGCTGTAAATTGATTTTCTTAATTATTTTAGTAGTTCTTTTAAATAAGATGAACCAACTTTTCATGTCATAGGCACTTTAAATAAAACATTGATGTTTTGTATGTATGCGCCTAATATGGCAGCCACGTTTTAACTCGCTCTTGGTTTTGTTTATATTTTAATGAAATTTTTATCGTTACCTTTGATGTTAGTCGATAGATACGTTTACAGTTAAGTTTGATAACTTAATCATCATGGCATTTCCAAGACCATTTATTCATTGGAACTGGCAAAGTTTTGTTGGCTTCACATTTGACATAGCACGTTGTCGAAGGAATCAAACGCCTGTCGAGTGGCATTCTCTACCTCATAGAACTTCTCGACCTGAACAATGCATGCAGCCGTACAGACGATCCAGAGCAGGAAGCCACTCGTCCGTGAACGTTTATTGAGGAAACATAAACCGATTAGTGTTATTTGTAATACATTTCGCTATCGGCCCCGCGCTCAAGTGAAGTTTGTCGCTGAGCACCGCTCTAGACAACTTGTTTATCCCAAGATTTGCTTAGGTGAGCTGTCGACAACCATTATCGACGGTGATGGTTTACGATGTCCGGAAGATGTGGTTCATGTTCGTACTTTACCCGAATTTACTTCAAACTTGTGAAGTATTAGCGAAAGATTAAACTCGAATATTCAAGTGGATGATGTATTTACTATTCAAACAACAACACCTTCCGATTCCATAGTCGACCCATGGGACCACTCGCATAACTCAATCACTGTACAAGAACCCCTTTGTAAATTGGAACGCGTAGTCCCTCAGGACCACCAATTGGGTTCTTTTAGAATTCCACGTTATTCAGAGTCAAAGAAATTTCTTCATTTTGCTTGTGTCAATGCTAGATCTGTTAAGAATAAAGTTGCGGCTATTGTGGATCATGTTGTGGATGAGGATGTTGATCTTTGTGTTGTTACTGAAACATGGTTAAAAGACCACAACAGTACACAGTCAGCATTGCTGGTTTATCTCCGGACGGATATGTTTTTAAAAGCTTCCCCAGGCAGTCAAACAGGATTGGAGGTGGAACTGGTAATGGTAAAAACTCATTTAATGATGTAAACTTGATTGATGCATGGAGAAGAAAAACAATCGTTCGAATTCTCCGAGTGGAATGTTCGCGTGCACAACCGTGTCATCAAGGTTGTTGCGATATATCGCCCGCCTTATTCCCAACGTCACCCAGTTCCCTCCAGCGTTTTCTTTGACGAATTTACCATCTATTTGGAGAATATAGTGTTGTCGCCGGAAATTTTACTTATCACGGGTGACTTCAACTTTCATCTTGACTGTCCTACCGATCGTGATGCTAAACAATTCGTCGAACTATTAGAGACGTTGGTCTGATTCAGCATGTCTTGTTACCCACTCATTCATCGGGTCATACATTAGATCTTTTAATTTCTAGATCGACTAACGATATCAGGATTACTTCTCCGCAAACTACTCTGGTCCTTTCTGATCATTCATTCGTTGAATGCAAATTTAATATTCCTCGTCCCAATTTATCCAAGATTAATGTTCAGTTTCGCAAGCTAAAGCAAATTGACCTGGATTCTTTTAAAGCTGACATTTCGTCATCTAAGCTTTGTAGTACAATGGTCCAGTGTCGAGGAAGTGGCGAAGTGCTATGATGAGACCCTGTCCTCCATCTTCGATAAACACGCGCCTAATTTGAAGACGAAAGTTATGGTTGTGAGACCTAGGGTACCTTGGTTCAATGACAACCTCAAACAGCTCAAGGCCAAGCGCAGAAAACTCGAGAGAAAAATGCTAAAGTCAGGTCTTCAAAGTGACAAGGATGCCTACTACAATGTACGTGACAACTACTCAGCCCTCTTGAATGATGTCAGAAGCGCATATTATTCTGATCTTATTGATCAGTGTGCTGGCCACTCTAAGAGATTGTTCCGTGTTGTCAATTCCCTAAGTAAAGATCGTCCGGATAACTTGTTACCAGCATATGAAGATCCTTATCTATTGGCTGTTGAATTTGGTGAGTTTTTCTTTAAAAAGATTGAACTTATCAAGGCCGAAATAGAGAGCATTGTGGTTGATCCACCACTAGTCAATTTCCGTTCTCCTCAAATAGTTAAATTGGAAAACTTCTCTTTACTCTCTGAAGAAGAAGTACGTAAGATCATCATGGGTTCTTCCAATGCCTCTTGTTCATTGGATCCTATTCCAACATGGTTGCTCAAGGCACTTATTCCAGTTATCACTCAGATGGTGAATCTATCTTTGAAAGATGGTTGCATTCCTGAACATTGGAAATTGCACTGGTTTTCCCTCTCCTGAAGAAACTTGGTCTCGATTTGATTTTTAAGAACTTTAGACCTGTCAGCAACCTTCCATTTGTCGCCAAATCCGTAGAGAGGGCAGTGATCCCTCAGCTGTTCACTCACTGTGCAAAGAATGCTCCTCTGCCAGATAATCAGTCTTCCTATAGGAAATTCCACTCTACTGAAACTGCGCTGCTAAAAGTTCAAAGCGACATTCTTACAAGTATGGACAAGCGGGAGGTCACATTGATTATCTTCCTTGACCTAAGCGCCGCTTTCGACACGATTGATCACAGTATTATGATGGATATTTTGGTAAAAGACAACGCTTTGAAATGGTTTAAATCATTTTTAACCGAAAGAAAGCAACGTGTATAGTGATCGGACAGCAGAAATCCGAAGTTTTTAACTTAAATTCTGGTGTTCCACAGGGTAGCTGTTTGGGTCCAGTGCTATTCTTATTATATGCAGCGGGGCTATTCACGATTATCTCCAAACACCTTCCGAATTCTCATAGTTACGCTGATGATACGCAGTTGTATATCTCTCGTTTAAACCCGACTTTCCGTCTTCTGTGGAGAGCGCGGTTCAAATAATCGAGAATTGTATCACAGAGGTTCGTGCATGGATGATTTCTCACCGGCGCTTGCTGATCAACGACACTAAGACAGAGTTCCTAATCATCGGTTCCCGACAGCAATTGTCCAAAGTTCACATCGACTCGGTTACGGTAGGAGAGTCGAATATAAAACCAGTGAAAAGTGTATGTAACCTTGGTGCATGGTTTGATAGGAACATGTCAATGAATGACCATGTAGGCAAAGTTTGCAGTAAAGCATTTCGTTGTCTTTACAACATTAGACAAATCAGGAAGTTTTTATCAGAGGACTCAACAAAGATCTTAGTCCATGCATTTGTGACATCTCATCTTGATTATTGTAACTCCTTGCTTTATGGCCTCCCTCAGTATCAATACGATCGTCTGCAGAAGATATTGAATGCTGCCGCCCGTGTGGTGTGCTTGGTACCCAAGTTTGACCACATTACGCCTGTGCTTGTAAAGCGTCACTGGCTTCCAGTACGATAAAAATTCTTCTCCTGATGTTCAAGGCACTCAACGGCAAAGCTCCTAGCTATATTTGCTATTTCTTAATGGTTAAGAAATCGTCGGGGAGATATCATCTCAGGTCTGACGAGCAGGGAAAGTTGCTGATTCCACGTACTAACTGCAAAACATTTGGAGACAGAGCGTTTGCTAAAGCCGGCCCCACACTATGGAATCAACTTCCATTCGATATGAGATGTCTGTCCAACATCGAAGCTTTTAAGAAACGCTTAAAAACGCTTCTTTTTAGACAAGCTTTTAATGTTTAATGACTAACTTTGGTCGTCAATTTTATTTGTGGATATGTAATTTACTTTTTTATGTTTTTAGGCTGAAATAGTTTTATTTGTTTATTTGTTATATAAGTTTCAGCGCTTTAGAATATTTATAGTTTTAGCGCTATATAAATTAAATTAAATTAAAGATGCTGATTAAATATTAATTTCGTTTGTTTTTTCTTCATGAATTATTAATGAATTATAATATATTAAAAAGATGAATATGTTCTCGACATGATGGACATTGTTTAGGAGATTTATACGTCGGCCGTGTAAGTACTGAAAGCCTGCTCTTATCCGAATCATCGCAAAAACTTGTGCGCAGCTCGCTGCATGCGAGTGAGTCATCATTAGATCCCATCTGTCTCAGTCCTCACAAGGTAGCGAGTTACGACAACGTTCTTGAGATGACTGGATAAGAGGTTTAGAAATGAAATCTTTGAGGATTGTTGTTAGACGAATTAATTTCTAATGACTGTTGACGTTGCTAACCAATTAAAGCACAGTTTCAAAGAGCATTTGCAACAAAATATTGTGGCGCAGTACAGCTATGTATATGAACAGAATCTCGATTTGTGAAAAAAATTGGATGTCGATCGTTCTGTTTGTCCAGTTTTATGACGTAGAATGACGTAGAATTTCATCCTACAAAATGACAAGGACAAGGGAGGCCACGAGGTGAGACGAACGTCCAATGAATGTTGTTCTCACGCCTAAATTTTGCTGTCTCCAAATAAATCTCAATTTCAATGAGGAGAAAGATTCTCTTGTCAAGGTAAGATGAGTAGCATAGTAGTTCAATTGAACTTCAATCTCGTCTCCTGCAGATAGGGATACATATTGAATTTTGACATTATAACGCGCATTCTATATACATTATATTTATTAGATCCTCATGCTATAGAAAATTTCTAGCATTATTCTGTAGGCATGCCTGATCCTGAACACTGTTCCAACATCGTATACCCACTGCTCCTGTGTCAGCCCCGAGGTAGCATTTCACCTAAAAGAGTGATAAATCTAATAAACTAAACTAAACTAAACTAAACTTATAAGAAGTCCTAGTTTTATGTCAATCTTGTTCGTGTTGAATAACTCCATCAAGCCATCAAATGCATGTCCTGTTCTTTCTGACGGACCCTCAGTCTCATGGTTTGGCATGAACTTTTGCAGATCTGTACTAGCTTTCTAATAGCCCAGAGATCGACAAGCACATATTCTCCGCCTGCGCACTCAGTGATAATTTGTCTTCTTCATTAGTGTCAGTTACTAGGTTACTGTCAATTTCAGTATTTATTCCATCAGGATAATTAGCACATTTATTTTCGTGAGTAGCGGAGCTGACAAGCTGTATACTACTTCCGCCGAATGGAGCCCATGTGCAACTGATACTTCGGGCTCCGTGCTACTCTTGCCTGAAGTGTCACCGACAGTATCTGTGCCAGTTTTTGGAGCACGAGGTTGCGAAGTAACAAACTCAATTATACGCCGTGTTTTTGCAAGCACAATTGTGCATCTTTTTCGGCGGGCCCGTGTTCTTTTGCGATCATCCGCTTTTGCTAAGGAAGACACACGAGGAGTCTTGTGGCTATCTCTACTGCTGCACATCACCACCATGAACTAGCTATCAGTGAGTGCTCCAAATTATAACGTAAATTTACATCTACTCTCCGTAACTCACATAACTACGTATTATTCCCTTAGTGAGATACAAATGAAGGTTACTGCGTTATCTACTTCAATTTAAAGAAATATACAGCAATGTATACATTAACACAGAATAAATACATCTTGAGAACCCATATTATCATTAATTTTTTTGTTTTGTTATCGACTTTTGTGTGGAGGCCCCCGCACGAGCCTGTACCGACTACATCCTATCGATCGAAGCTTGTCAAAATATTGTCTTTCCGTTGGGTGCCCACCAAAACCGTTTTTTCCAAAAGCCCGAAAGACCTGTCACAGACAGGCTTCGTGCTATTATGTGAAAATACCACAATGTAATGCTTAATTTCTAAAAAAACATTTTAACTTTTCTAAGAATGCGGGCGGCCGCGTGAACGATAAGCCCCTGGAAGGCTGGGAACTAGGAAGAAACACGAAAATGTCAGACGAACGCTGGGGGAAAAATTCGGTTCTGAAAAGCAAACGATGCACTTTGGAAAGAGCAGAGAAATTTATTTCCGACATTTACTTCAATGACATTAATCTTTACAGCAGGTTAGTGTTGCTAGTTTTGGACTGGTTTTGAAATGAGTGTTTAAAAAATCACTCCGACGTGGCGACGCGTTACTTTGTTGTGTTTACACTATACTATAGGAGATCACTACGCTATGGTTAATTTCAACGTATCCTATCAGTGTAAACACCCAGATCCGTTTTAAATAATCTGCACGATCACAGATTGCAAGTTATAGGGAAGTGGTTTATGTATGTTTAAGTCAATTTATCCCAGGCGTTCTGTGACCTCTCCAAGCAATAGTCTTCTGGACGATCTTTTTTAGTATCCGGGAGAGGTGGGACGAAATGAGAGATTGTAAAGCTATCATACGATCGTACAGACTTGTATAATGAAATACATCGTGGAACTGCTAACCCCAAAACAACTTAGATCCTAACCCTAACCCCCCACCTACTGTAATGGGTTTTTTAACCCCCCCGCCTAATAGTTTTCTAACACTATAACCTTTAATACTAACAAAAAGATCGTCCAGAAGGCGATTTCTTGTCGGAGGGAGTCACCGAACGCCCAGGATAAATGATTGCGGATTTTTTTGTCTCGACACAAAATGTTTGGTGAGGACACGCTTGAAGTTACCTGCCAGTTACAGGTCCAACAATTTGTATGGATATTTAGGGTTAGGATTTAGGGTTTTTAGGATTATTTTGTCGCAATAATTGCATTTATATGTTTATATATAATTGATGTTCGACTGCGAGCATTTACAGGTGGGGTCTGGTGTTGGATCTGTATCCAAGGCAGAATTATATTAAATGCTCTGGACAATTTGTAGCGATACAGTATTTAGGGTTAGGAATAGGGATATTTAAGGTTAGGTTTTTATGGTTATTTTATAGCAATTGCATTTATATGTTTATAATAGTGATGTCAGCTAGACTGGGAGCATTTAGCCTATGGGGTCAGGTGTTCGCAGGCGTGGATTTAGAAGTTAGTCGCATAAATTAGACACTCCATGAACAACCCTATTGGTTATGCTTTTCTTAAGAATAATTCAGAACAACAACCTATCCAATAGGATTGTTATTCACAGGTATTTTGAATTGCAAATTCTAAATCTAATTTATGCGACTAACTTCTAAATCCGCACCTGGGTGTTCGACCTGTATCCACAGCCATAGGCATATGGGCCGGGAGGCTGTTGTTAGAAAAACGTATTTCTATTCGGGCAATAATGGTCTTGTCATTCGGGCAAAAAGGTCCTGTCTTAAATTTTTCTAATATTTGAATGCAACTTAATGACATTATACAGTATCGACATTGAGGGAATCTGGGATTTCATTGTTGTTCTTCGTTGAGTATAGTGGTCACTGGCATAGCCAGGCCTAGGTCAGGCATTGTCTAAACGTTATCTTGTATATTCAACTTAAGTATACCTAATATATTTTCCTTCTCTAATTCTGCCGTCGTGCAAGACTGAGCATAACATGCCCGAATAAATGATGTCAATATTAATCTATTTAATGCATTTTAACCCATGAAAAACACAAATTGCCATTGTTATATGCCTATAAGCATAATAATATACATGTACGTTTTTCGTTAAAATATGGACATGCATTAGAAACATTAAAGGGGTTCTCCCCCATGAGAAAATATTTGAATTTTTGATTCTCTGAAAGTGTATTTCCTGTAATTTGAGGGCACTTTTCTCGTTTTTTCAGCCACGACAGTGTGTGGGATTCAAAGTATTTAATTAGCTGTTAAAGTAACACAGATATTCCAAATTTAAACTGTGTGGATATGAGGAATGCATAGCAAATTAGTTATTGCCATTTATTATTATTATTTAAAATTATTTATACATGGTATAATGATCAGTGTATATATAATCCAGCCATGAAGTCGTCAATCGAAAAACAAGGCACATGGTAATGCGAGATTAAAAAATATTGAAATTTGACAAGCTTACAGGCATATGAGATCCACTCACATGCCAAGTTTGATTTGATTTCATAAAAAAACCATGCGATTGGTGGTATTTTGCATTTTCATGATGCTATGCGGGTGTGCGTGTTTTTCAACCTGATTTATGAAAATTAATGCTAATTTATATTAACATAATGTGTCTTGTTCGGGAAATTTCAAATTTAAAAGCACTGTTAAAACTGGTTTATTAGGCTTTCAGAAAATGTATAGCTTTTGCAACAGTTATGGTTATTTCCAGAGATATCAATAGAACAAAGAGGTGGTTCAATTTTGGATGTTTTTCAGCCAGACAGGAAAGAGTTAACTAATATTAACATTCATGCAAGAGTCTGCGGTAGCACCCCCGATAGCCCCGCGATTCCTAACCATACGCTGTATGGAACCGCACCTAATTGGGCACAGTGTCCTGAACCAATTCAACCTTTGGAGGGTGTAGCTCTGTCGGAGAGGGTTTTACGCTAATAGCTGAGGAACAGTTTACAGGACCCAAAGATCCACAAAGACGGGAGCGGTCTCATAGGTAGAGCAGCCCCAGGCAAGCCTAAACTCCCCAACTAACTTGTTACAATGTTGCCGAGAATTACCCTCTCCTGACCAGAACTACTGTCACACAAAGTGGAGAAAAAACTTACCGTATAGTAACAAATTACCCCTACTACAGCCTACCGCCTGCACAATGCCTGCAGGGAACCAAACAAGGCCGACCTTGAAGTTTGATCCCAAACCAGAGCCACATCAAGCTAGAGGATGGAAATGACTGGGTCATTTCCTATGGAGGATTGCCTTAGGAGCATTGCTGTGAAGAGAATATAGCTGCGAACATGCACAAGAACAGACGACATTTAAGTTGATGGAACAACAAAAGAGATTGCACACAGTAAACACATGCAGCAGAACAGGAGACAAACAAGCATTTTAGTTATCACCCAGGATAGCTGGGGAGCAGACCAGTTCTACTGGCGCGATTGTACACACTAACAGTAAAATATCACCCGGAGTAGCCGAGCAGCAATATTACTTTATACACAGTAAACACATGCGCAAAAAAACATAAATTAAAAAGACAAACATAAATTAAATTAAGTCACCCAGAATAGCCGGGGAACAAACCAGATGTACTGGCGCGATTGTACACACACTAACATTAAAATAGTAGCCAGAACAGCGGACCAGAAGCACTGGCGCGACGGTACACTAATGTTAATGGTTACATAGACAACACATACAGCAGAACAGGAGACAAACACAAAGGAAGTCACCCAGAATAGCCGGGGAATAAACCAGATGTACTGGCGCGATTGTACACACACTAACATTAAAATAGTAACTAAGCAGCGAATCAAATTTGCTGGTGCGATGGAGCAAACACATGCAGCAGAACAGGAGACAAACATAAAATAAGTTAGCCCGCAGATGAAAGCAAATACTGGCAGCTGCCGATAATATGCAAGCAAAGACATAGCGCAAATACAGTCCCCCAACCGCTGAACGATAAGCAACGTTGCAGAATATATGTACCCGCACAAGCGCTAGCAGCAGTTGAACCGGATGACCCCCCACACGACTGAGCAACAGCAGGGAGCACAAATAGAGTCCCCCAACGACTGTACGGCGGTGTTGCCCAGTACGGACCCAGAGGACCCCCCACACGACTGAGCAACAGCAGGGGGCACAAATACAGTCCCCCAACGACTATACGGCGACGTTGCCCAGTACCGACCCGCACTAGCAGCTAGCCAGTAAGCAACAGCTGAATGAAAGCAAAGTAGCACAGTCCGAAGCACGGGAGCACAATAATGAGCTATGTTAGACGAGGGTTGGGTACGACGGACAGCGCACGAATAAGCCCTGAAGCGGAGGACCGTCAGATGCCACGAGTTTTGCATTGACGTAATGCTTCAGTGCACACACCCTGAATACCTATAGGGTCCCACGGGACCACAAGACCGACAGCACACTTACTTTGCATGATGTTAATTATTTTTATTGCATAAATCCATATTACAATAATCCACCTATAATTACAAATACATTAAATATTTAATTATTTACAAGATTGGTTAGAATAGTTACTTAAGTTCATTAGAATATCATTATAGATCGTCAGCTCCTCTATATGAAAAACTTCTCTTGAGAAAATTGGTTTTTGGTTTTTCTAAAGAAAGTTTGATATTGTTATTACGCCAGATGAAAGAAGTACATGAACTATAGCGTTTCCAGTCATTGCAAAATCAACGATCCAAAATCAGCTTGCTACAGCTCAGGCCTATTTTAATGCAACCTCCAACGGTTTGAAAAAGAGTGATTTAGATTAAATAGAATATCATGCACCATTGATGAACACCATTTAGAAAGAAGAAATGGTAAAATTATCGCCTGGATATAGGGAAGAACATATTGAATACATGGCTACTGTAACAAATTGTGTTGCAATTGTTTCCAATAAATCAAAATACAACACCAAATCCATAAATTTATTATGTAATATATAATATATAATTTATTATTATAAATTTTAACCGAATTTTTCATCGCGGTAGTACCTTAAAATAAACGTCCTCAGAAGTAGACCTTACTGATTGAACCGAAATAAATATTTTCTAAACTCGATATACTTTTTCTTTGTGTTTTCTTTGTCTACCCTAGTGCTAAATTAAAGGCGTTTATTATTTATTGTTTGGACCTTGTGCGAAAAGCATCCGTCGTAGAACCCAGACTCTGTATACATTTATGAATTGGCGTTGGCCATTTGCATTGCTGTTAGATACTATTTAATTTCAATCAATGTCTTTTGACAAGGAAAACAACTCTGTTCCAATATGTGTGTTTCTTTGCAACATTTTAGTTCCGGGAGTCTGTTGATTGTTGGTGACTTTAATAATATTCATGTGAATGACAATACGATACACTGGCTAATATTAAATTCAATGATTTGTTAAATTCTTTCAATCTTCGCCCAAGAACAATTATACTTTAGATCTTATGATTACACGGGAGATGAGACGATCTTTGACAGCTTCTCTGTGCGCGATCCTGCTATTTCTGATCACATGACAGTACATTGTAAACTTTCACTTGTAAAACTAGCAAATACTAAACGTACAATCTCATACCGTAAACTTAGAGACATCGACTTCGATAGGTTTCGCTGAGATCTAATTGACTCTGGTATATTAACATCGTCTTTTTCAAACGCCACTGATGCTGCTAATCAATATGACCAGGTATTGTCTGTTCTGCTTGATATTCATGCACCATTGAAGAAGTAAGGTGACTCCTTACGTCACTCATCTCGCTGAGAAAACTATCCGCCGCAAACTGGAGCGCCGTTGCCGACATTCTCAACTTACTGTTAACAGACAGTCTCCGTGTAACCACTATGATACATGAGGCAAAGATGAATTATTATTTGAAAGAGACAAGACAGGAGGAAAGATAGTTAAAATATATTTATTTTAGAACATGGCGGTCCACTCGTGGTCACTCGAGCGCATTCGCATTACATTACAAGTTATTGCATAATTCTTATTGTATATGTGATATATAAGTGATTTTATTATTTAATATTATTATTATAATACCATTTATTCATTTGATATTTTCCCAGGCAAGGATATTTTCACCAAGGTAACTTTTAAAAGAAGAAATGTCGACATTTACTTTCCCGGGACTTAACATTGATAGGTGCATTGTAATTTGAAATGCAGCATTATAGATAGATAGATAACTTTATTTATACACGCTGACCCCGTCAACCGAAGCTGATTTCCACGAGGGGCGTGTGCAAAAATAGAAAAATGTTACATGAAGAATGATATTAACTAGCTATTTACAAGAAACTTAAATTTAAAAAGGTAGAATATTAAATTATTTACATGATAAGAACGTTATTTGAAATTTTTACAGGTACATCAATTTACTTGTTACTCCATGTCAATGATGTGAGCAGCGATTTTAGTTCGAAAGGAAGAAAGAGTTTTGCTTTCCCTAATTTCCTTTGGAATAGAATTCCAAAGGTGTGCTCCGTCATACATGAAACTATTTTTCATATTGTTAGTACGCGGTTTTGGTAAACTAAGACCACTTGAAATGTCCCGAAGGTTGTAGTTTGTTTTCTCACTTTTGTACGAAAAATTATTAGTGAGTGATTTGGGACCCATTTTATTTAATACTTTATACATCATTTTTGCCTTAGCTTTCTTCCTTTCTGTTTTGAGTGGCTCCCAGCCCAATGCACGTAAAGCAATAGAGTGATTTACGTCATTGCTCATGTTCAAAATAATTCTGGCAGATCTATTTTGGAGTCTTTGGAGTCGTTTTGATTGCGATTCACCAAACACATCCCATACTTCACAGCAGTAATCAAAGTATGGTCGAACAATAGCGTTATATATAGAAATGAGTGTATCTTTGTCAACAAATGGTTTGACTCGACGAATAGCAGATATTCCTGCTGTTATTTTTTTGCAAATATTCTCAGTATTACTTTTCCAAGACAAAATAATGCTGGTCAACTGTTACTCCAAGAGTTTTGCATTCATAAACCTGCTTAATTTGTTTATTTTCAATGAAAATATTCGGTTGACAATCAGAAATACTTTTTATCTTTGGCTTTGAACCAATTAACATAAACTCAGTCTTAGCTACGTTAAGGCTAAGTTTATTCGCGATTAGCCATTTTCTAAGGTTTTCTAAATCAGATATAGAGGATGTTGTGTGTAAAATAAACAGTAGCATGCACATACCTTCTTTATCCTCTCCACAAGCAACTTCTTTATCCTCTCCACAAAATACATTGTATATCAATGAAAATTCTCAAACAATGAAATCATTATAAAATAATAATTAATATGAAAGCTGCTAAGTTCTCAAAAGCTAAATATAACACTAAAAAGAGAAATATAAGAATATGTCGAAAAATACTTAAGTATAAGAGTACTTACGTGTTTTCATAGACGATGTTTCCGACGATGTGTCCTTCTTTAGGTCAGTCGTCTATGAAAATACGTATAAGTAATAATAATAATAATAACCTTTATTTAAAACTGTAAGACTCTTTCAGCTGTAAAAAGCTGGTACAAACAGGATGAACAGTATTTACAAATATGTTACTAAGTACACTCTTATACTTCATTATAAAAAGTTGCTTTTTACGCAAGCTCTGATTCTCTCGTACCCATGTTTAGATAAGAGCATATAAACATGGAATTTTTCTGCCTTTTTAAGTCTGATTATTTTATAAAATAAATATTTTTACATGATATAAACACTTGGGAAGTTGTGAGTCTTTAGAACATCCGCTTGAAAGCAATCACCTCCGGCTCATGTTTCTGTTGCGCTTTTCTCAAGTTTCACAACATTTCGTGTGTTTATATCACAGTTTATAAAATAACAAGTGTTTTACGTAGGGTCTGATTGGTCGAGCTTTATTTTCTCTGAGAGTATAATAGACTAAGCATCTTTCCTGTTGAAATGACGTCATTCATGTTCCTCTCACAGTACAGAGAAACGCAAGCAATTTTCTATTTGTCAAAGTGCCTATCCGTGGTTTGGGGATTTTATATATTTGTGATTATTGGAATCTCTTCATGAGAAGAATTGTAAAATATCTTGTCGTGTGAAAATTTCATCTTCATACCTTTTCCCCCTGCTGAAGTGATTTACTATTCACAGGAAATGATGTCAAAGCAGGGACACGCTAAAACATTGCACATTGATTCAGCAGTGAAATACAATGAATGTTTGGGATTTGAGCGAATTTTGTCTAAACAGGTGTGTTTAAAGTTCAGAGCCAAACTTTCTTTGTATTTCACTGTTGAATTAGTGTGCAATGACTTCGCGTGTCCCTGCTTTGACGTTATTTCCTGTGAATATTAAATCAACTTTAGCAGGGAAAAAGGCCTGAAGATGAAATTTTCTAACGACAAGATATATTACATTTCTTGTTGCTAGAACCCAAATATTACGAATATGTAAAATCCCCAAACCCCGGATAGGCACTTTAAATATAAGTAGTATAGAACATGGCGGTACCAGGCCACTTTTGTAAAATTGGATTTATTTTTTTTGGATCTATACGTTTCCCAAAATTATATTTGTTTTTGGCGGTACCAGGCCACTTTTGTAAAATTGGATTTATTTTTTTTAGATCTACACGTTTCCCAAAATTATATTTATTTTTGGGGGTACCAGGCCACTTTTATAAAAGTCAGGTTTATTCTAAAGTATATATATTTTCTCGTGTGTGGGTATATGATAGGATTATTGTGTAGTGGTGTTGGTACACAGTTAGGTGGTTACGTACTGTAACTTGGTTATGTTTGGTGGGGATTGTTACAGTTCAGTCAGGTGGGTCTCGATATTAGTTCAAATATATTTTTTCGATACGCGTCGTTTTACGAGTCGTCTCGAAATGTGCCGTTTTTAAATCGTCTCGAAATATGTCGTTTTACGAGTCGTCTCGAAATGTGCCGTTTTTAAATCGTCTCGAAATATGTCGTTTTACGAGTCGTCTCGAAATGTGTCGAAACGACGGGGCCTAAAAAACACAACCATACACAGTCTATATATCAGAACCAGGAGTGTGTTTCACATGAAAGACGACGAGAGCTGACACCCTAAAACAAGGCATTGGTTGGGAAACGTTTGTGTTGAGCAATTATTTTTTAAGAATAGCTGACCCCCTGTTTTAGGGTGTCAGCTTTTATCGCTCAAAAAACTGAGGTCTCAAAACGGGACCTCAGTTTTCGTCGTCTTTTATGCGGAAAACACCCCTGGTTCTGATATGAGTATCATGTTTGGTTGCAAGTTTAAAGGGGGGTCGGAATCGGACCCCCCCCCCCCCTTCAAACACCTCTCGTTTGACCTTATATATATTGTCAACGTGTACACTGATAGCCCACTTCGCGTTTTTATACCCTAGTGCCTTAGCGACTTCTTTTCCGTGGAACCGTATATTCAGTACACACAATGTATCCGGTTGTCAATAATGAATGAGACATATATGAGAGACTCTAGAGTTCTGCGCGAGTACTGCAATAGGAGATTCAAGAGTGAAACCACACTATCTAATCATCAAAGATACTACGCGTAGTACTCTATCTATGAGATAATCTGCGAGATAACTGTAAGATAACTATGAGATAACTGTGAGATGGTCTGTAAGATGATCTATAAGATGATTTATAAACAAGATACTACGCGTAGTACTCTGTCTATGAGATAATTTAAGATGATCTATAAAATGATTTATAAACAAGATACTACGCGTAGTACTCTATCTATGAGATAATTTAAGATGATCTATAACATGATTTATAAACAAGATACTACGCGTAGTACTCTATCTATGAGACGATTTAAGATGATCTATAAGATGATTTATAAACAACATACTACACGTAGTACTCTATCTATGAGACGATTCAAGATGATCTATAAGATGATTTATAAACAACATACTACGCGTAGTACTCTATCTATGAGACGATTTAAGAGACGATTTAAGATGATCTATAAGATGACTCATAAACAAGATACTACGCGTAGTACTCTATCTACGAGACGACTTAAGATGATCTATAAGATGATTTATGAGCAAGATACTACACGTATTACTCTGTCTACGAGACAATATATGAGATGATTTAAGATGATCCGTAAGATGATTAGATAGTGTGGTTTCACTCTTGAATCTCCTATTGCAGTACTCGCGCAGAACTCTAGAGTCTCTCATATATGTCTCATTCATTATTGACAACCGGATACATTGTGTGTACTGAATACACGGTTCCACGGAAAAGAAGTCGCTAAGGCACTAGGGTATAAAAACGCGAAGTGGGCTATCAGTGTACACGTTGACAATATATATAAGGTCAAACGAGAGGTGTTTGAAGGGGGGGGGGGGGGGGGGTCCGATTCCGACCCCCCTTTAAACTTGCAACCAAACATGATACTCATATCAGAACCAGGGGTGTTTTCCGCATAAAAGACGACGAAAACTGAGGTCCTGTTTTGAGACCTCAGTTTTTTGAGCGATAAAAGCTGACACCCTAAAACAGGGGGTCAGCTATTCTTAAAAAATAATTGCTCAACACAAACGTTTCCCAACCAATGCCTTGTTTTAGGGTGTCAGCTCTCGTCGTCTTTCATGTGAAACACACTCCTGGTTCTGATATATAGACTGTGTATGGTTGTGTTTTTTAGGCCCCGTCGTTTCGACACATTTCGAGACGACTCGTAAAACGACATATTTCGAGACAATTTAAAAACGGCACATTTCGAGACGACTCGTAAAACGACATATTTCGAGACGATTTAAAAACGGCACATTTCGAGACGACTCGTAAAACGACGCGTATCGAAACAATATATTTGAACTAATATCGAGACCCACCTGACTGAACTGTAACAATCCCCACCAAACATAACCAAGTTACAGTACGTAACCACCTAACTGTGTACCAACACCACTACACAATAATCCTATCATATACCCACACACGAGAAAATATATATACTTTAGAATAAACCTGACTTTTATAAAAGTGGCCTGGTACCCCCAAAAATAAATATAATTTTGGGAAACGTGTAGATCTAAAAAAAATAAATCCAATTTTACAAAAGTGGCCTGGTACCGCCAAAAACAAATATAATTTTGGGAAACGTATAGATACAAAAAAAATAAATCCAATTTTACAAAAGTGGCCTGGTACCGCCATGTTCTATACTAGTAATATAAACATGGAAAACTATTGTTGCTCGCGAATGCTCTTTGTTACTTTCATTATAAGAAATCGGGGCGATTATTCACATTGTTTAAACGCATGTTACCGCCATCCTGAGTACTTTTACGTTTACAGTGCGACGTTAACCCGTTACTTCAACACAAACCTTACAATAGTTTTAAAGGGACACTCCACTCCCAAAACAAGTGTTGCTAAAATAAAAGTTCTTTGTCGTTTTACATGAGAATAGGTATTAGTTTTC
The DNA here is from genome assembly GCA_035772405.1 of Chrysogorgia sp. JL179-B06. Taxonomy (NCBI): domain Eukaryota; kingdom Metazoa; phylum Cnidaria; class Anthozoa; order Scleralcyonacea; family Chrysogorgiidae; genus Chrysogorgia; species Chrysogorgia sp. JL179-B06. The sequence goes on from JAYKKM010000038.1 coordinate 1,948,516, forward strand.
TATTAATCGTTTTAGTTTTAGAAATTTGGGTTTGTTTATTGTATTTTTGTGATAGAAACACTTTGAAAAGAAATCCTTCACAATAGCGTGAATAGAAATCCTTCACAGTAGACTAAGACTGCACGTTATTGTCATGCTATTGTAAAGGGTTTCTTTGTGTAGTGTTTCTCTCACTCAATGACGTCAAAAATTAATGGCGCGATCGCATTCTCCCGCAATCAGAACAAAAATGGCAGCCTTCAATTTACAAATATACGACAAACGAAGCCAAATTTCTCTAAAACTAAAACGATAAGAAGAAAACTAATACCCATTCTCGTGTAAGGTGACAAAGAACTTTCATTTAAGCAACACTTGTTTTTTGGGGGAGTGTCCCTTTAAAAATACTCAGAAGTATTTTGGAAGTCATAAAACAAGCCGTTCAAGTATCAAAAACGTTAGTCAATTACCAATCATTTAAAATGCTAAAATACGTATTGCTTTTTAAACACTGTTGCCAGTCATCTTAAGGCTGACGTTTCACTAACCCTAACTCTTACGATAATGCTTTATTTTAGAAATAACAGCTGATTTTAATTTCGAATTTTACTACCGATAGTTCTATGTGACGTTTCATTTCGGGATTTATACGAAACTTCACCCCATCTTAAGGTCCCTATTGTTAATCTCATTGCCAAAGTTTTCTTAATGTAACCTATAATTTGTATTATATTTAATGTGGTGCTCAAACTGAACAATATTTAAAGCGTAATTGCAATCCTATCTAAGGTGAAACGTTTTCTGTTATACTATAAGGTTTCTGAAATAAGCTGTGTACTGTGATTGGTCAATTACCGTGTTTGCATAAAAGGCTATTTAAACACGATAATTACTGTACGTACTCAGATTGGTTCAGCTATGCTAAGGAGAATTTAGCATTTGATATGAAAGTTAAATTTTTTTCGTTTATTCTATTCACTTGTTATTGTACAGTTCATGTAATGTTTATTTACAAAATAAATAAAAACTGTTTTTAATGTTTGCATTGTCTGATAAATTTATTTGGAGATTTCGTGAGAACTCTCAAGCAGTTGTGTTAAAGCCCTCAATCATCACCCTCACACAACAGCTTTCGTGTTTTCCTAAACTCTTCCTCATGGCTTCATCGCGCGATGCAAATACGGGAAAACATGCAGTTTATATTTCTTAAAGTGCCAAATTTCTCCAAATAAAAATTTGCCGTTCCGATTCTGAAATCTGCTATCAGAACGAAATTTGGTTGAACAGAAGTGATTTTATCAACGGTTGAAATAGCGAAATATGCCACTTCGGATGCGAAATGTTCCAGTTGCTTTATTGGGCGCTGACGTCATAAGTGTGACAACTGGTCCGTCTCGTCGTCATGGAGGAAAATATTGAGTTGCTGGCCGTTCTATAAGCAAACTAGTTGTACTAACAGCCAATTTACAGAATTTTCTGTGTCATGAATTTTATGACGTCGCAAATGAAAACAAATGGCGGCGTTGAATTTCGCATGTAGAGACCAATGGGACTATTTCCCATTGAGACTATTTCCCATTGAGACTATTGCCCATTGAGACTATTTCCCATTGAGACTATTTCCCATTGAGACTATTTCCCATTGAGACTATTTCCCATTGAGACTATTGCCCATTGAGACTATTTCCCATTGAGACTATTTCCCATTGAGACTATTTCCCATTGAGACTATTTCCCATTGAGACTATTTCCCATTGAGACTATTTCCCATTGAGACTATTGCCCATTGAGACTATTGCCCATTGAGACTATTGCCCATTGAGACTATTGCCCATTGAGACTATTTCCCATTGAGACTATTTCCCATTGAGACTATTTCCCATTGAGACTATTTCCCATTGAGACTATTTCCCATTGAGACTATTTCCCATTGAGACTATTGCCCATTGAGACTATTGCCCATTGAGACTATTGCCCATTGAGACTATTTCCCATTGAGACTATTGCCCATTGAGACTATTGCCCATTGAGACTATTGCCCATTGAGACTATTGCTCATTGAGACTATTTCCCATTGAGACTATTTCCCATTGAGACTATTTCCCATTGAGACTATTTCCCATTGAGACTATTGCCCATTGAGACTATTGCCCATTGAGACTATTTCCCATTGAGACTATTTCCCATTGAGACTATTTCCCATTGAGACTATTGCCCATTGAGACTATTGCTCATTGAGACTATTTCCCATTGAGACTATTGCCCATTGAGACTATTTCCCATTGAGACTATTTCCCATTGAGACTATTGCCCATTGAGACTATTGCCCATTGAGACTATTTCCCATTGAGACTATTTCCCATTGAGACTATTGCTCATTGAGACTATTTCCCATTGAGACTATTTCCCATTGAGACTATTTCCCATTGAGACTATTGCTCATTGAGACTATTGCCCATTGAGACTACTTCCCATTGAGACTATTGCTCATTATTGAGACTATTTCCCATTGAGACTATTTCCCATTGAGACTATTTCCCATTGAGACTATTTCCCATTGAGACTATTGCTCATTGAGACTATTGCCCATTGAGACTATTTCCCATTGAGACTATTTCCCATTGCTCATTGAGACTATTGCCCATTGAGACTATTTCTCATTGAGACTATTGCTCATTGAGACTATTGCCCATTGAGACTATTGCCCATTGAGACTATTTCCCATTGAGACTATTGCCCATTGAGACTATTGCCCATTGAGACTATTTCCCATTGAGACTATTTCCCATTGAGACTATTTCCCATTGAGACTATTTCCCATTGAGACTATTGCCCATTGAGACTATTGCTCATTGAGACTATTTCCCATTGAGACTATTTCCCATTGAGACTATTTCCCATTGAGACTATTTCCCATTGAGACTATTGCCCATTGAGACTATTGCCCATTGAGACTATTGCCCATTGAGACTATTGCCCATTGAGACTATTGCCCATTGAGACTATTTCCCATTGAGACTATTGCCCATTGAGACTATTTCCCATTGAGACTATTGCCCATTGAGACTATTTCCCATTGAGACTATTGCCCATTGAGACTATTTCCCATTGAGACTATTTCCCATTGAGACTAGCTATTTCCCATTGAGACTATTGCCCATTGAGACTATTTCCCATTGAGACTATTTCCCATTGAGACTATTTCCCATTGAGACTATTGCCCATTGAGACTATTGCCCATTGAGACTATTGCCCATTGAGACTATTGCCCATTGAGACTATTGCCCATTGAGACTATTGCCCATTGAGACTATTGCCCATTGAGACTATTGCCCATTGAGACTATTGTATAATGCTCCTAATACGTCTTTATTATTATTATGTAGCATCTAATTTCAGACAAAAAATTAAACCATTTTAATTTATCGGACGAAGCCCATCGATACATCAAATTACTCGCAATTGATTAGATTAAATACAATTTAGAAATTAACATAGCAACCTACATAATGTAGCATCCTGTATACAGTAAGGTCCTTTTGGCAGTGAGAGCAAATAGGAGCAATGTCTGATTTAGGTCCAATTCAGGTTTGTAATCTGGAAAATACACGTTGTTTACTGTACAATAATTGACGCATAGTTTTATTGGGAAATATAATTCTAATAAAATATTAATAGCCTTTTATCTCGGGCTTTATTGTATATTAACAATTAATTAGCGACTGGGTATTGATTTAGCTCTATTTATCTTTTAAAACTTATCTATATAGACTTTATCCAAAAAAGATTTGTGCATCGAGCCTTCTACACTGTGCTGTGGATGGTCGTGTAAAGTATGAAGAAGCTGTCAAAGGTTCATTTTGTCCTGCTAAATTGGGCGACAAGTTTGGTCCAAGGTAAATTAGAATCAATAAATAATATATTAATACATTAGCTTGATATCATTTGTAAAATTAGTACTGACAGTACTGCACCCAGTAAAAAAATAAAACAAATTTCAAAACATAACATCTCGTGAACCCAAGATTTGCCTAACTCGAATCTTGGGTTCACAAAATGTTATTTTTATTTTACACAGTTTGTTGAAACTGATAATGGGTTCTCAGAACAGAAAATTTGGTTATCGACCAACTATATAGTGGTCTATTACAAATTCGGAATTCTAATTGGCTGAGCTACTATAGGGTCTATTGGTGATAGACCACTAGTAGCGTTATCCAATAACAAACCTTATAACTGGAATATTCCTAGCCTGACCAATCAGAAGCCACGACATATTCACGCTGCAAGCAAAAGCTGAAATCTAGGTCAAACATGGCGTCCGCTAAAATTTATATACGAGTGATGAAATCATGAAAACATTGGCCCGAAAGTAATGGAAAATTGTTCAGTTTGACGTTTTCGAATAAGAAAATGAATTCGTTTATGCCTATGGAATATATATGCCTATGGAGTACTGTATATTGAAGCAAAGTAATTACAATCTAATTGTTTTTTGTTAGCGACTGTTTATCATGTGCCACCGAGCTATTCTACATTTTAAATGGGGAGACTTTTACAAACAAAAAGTTGAAACTATCTGAAAATTTGGAACAATGTTTGATAAGACTTTTACGTTAAAGAAATGTTGTTTATGGTTGATACTAAAACAATTAGACAACTTGGGCTCGTTGTGTAATTGTTAACTATGGTTCTCCCATTTGGTTTACCTCGCGAGTTTTCTTTGACTGAATTGTTGAAATTTAACTCCTGACTTCAACAGCCAGTGAATGAAAATCAAAATTAACCAAGATTAACCGATTATATTTAAAAAAGAATTTGAAAAAGCACCTCAACCTAAATATACATAGTCAACCTAGATATAAATACTCAACCTAAATATAACTATAGTCAACCTAAATATACATAACCTAAATATAAATATAAAATAACCTAAATATAAATAGTCATCCTAAATATACATACTCAATTCCTAGATAGATATACATCATATATATTACATGTGTAAATGATATTTTGATCTTCGAAAAGCTTAGTCAGAATGGGAGTGGTACTATGCTTACTTCACCCGCTAATTGTAAGTTCTGGAAAATAATGTACTTATAGTTGGAGCACACATTGGTTTAAAGTAACTTTTCAAGTCCCTGAAGATTGGATTGATGAGGAAGTAAGGTTCAGGTGGAACTCCAATTCAGAAGCAATGGTAAGCATTTGAGAAATGATTATAATCTGTAATATAATTTTTCGAATTTGTTTCAATGGGCGTGGACAATGGCTTGAAATCGATGTTGGATATTATTACGAGCTATTAGGATCTGAATGTACATTATACAATTGCCAAACTCTACCTAATTACATTAGCATACATGTTGATCGCTCGCGTCCTTGGCAATGCTTAAAGGTTGTGTGAATTTATACATAAGCACAAAATCTAAAAGAAAGGTAAATAATATTATCCCTTTATAAGTTTGAAATGTGGAAAACATAAATGGTAGAAATATAGTGTCAATTTATATTAACTAGATAAATTGGGTTTTGTAAAACAACAGCTAATTATATGTTTACACCGCCGTTCTTAGCAAGTTGCACAAACAGCACGGCGCTCTACCATACCCAAGCTGGACCTTCCAACAAAAACGCAAAAAGGCACATAAAAAAACATCCTCGTTTTTTCAAAATACCCTTACTTTCACTTTACAACCCATTCTCTCTAACTTATTCCCATAACACCACACTTTCCGCAACCTAATTTATTCACTCAGATTTGCGTGCGGTATTAACAGGAAGAAACATAAACTACAGGGCATCCTGCAAAATAGTATTGTACAGTACTTATACCAACAGGGGCGGATTAGCATGCTGGATCGGGTCCGGGATATGCATCACAGAGCCGCATTTGTGACGTCGTCATCATAAGGTATATATAATTATGTATTTTACATGAGTTATAGCACATACTATAAAACTACAAAATAAAAACTCGCGTGTTCAATTGAGGCATCAATGTGTGTTAGCGGTAATAATTAACGCGACAACATGAGTCTCAGAAATTCTGAAGAATGTAGGCCTACTTTAGTATCGATAATTCTCTCTTCGAAAGCCAGTATCGCTTTACTTGGCCATCCACGTTGTTTTGAAGGCTAGCATGCGAAAATGCCGACGATATAGCTCCTTGCTGTTGCTTTAATCTTCGTTTAGCAGCATCGTAGCTGAAATGATCTTTGCGAGGCATGACGATACGTTTGGTGTACTTTGATTGGTAATACATGTACCCCTATGCCACTTGCTATACAGAGTTCATCATTTTAGTATTCAGTAGTATAGAAGGTAGGGCTGCGAGCTCAATCGACCTCAACCGTGAATATAAATACCAAAACATCACCAAATTTGTGCCAAGTCACGACTCGACAAATTTGGCGATGTTTTGGTATTTATATTTACGATTAACATCGAATAAGCTTGCAGCCCTACCTTCTATACTACTACAGCGATCGTTAGTCAATCTAGACACCCCTCACACGTTTTCTACTAAATTGATGTCAAACACACGCGAGACTAGCGAAACAATACCAAATTTATACTAAATCGCAACTCTCGCTAAATTTGGCACCATTTCAGCCACATTTAAAAAATAGAAAGTGTCGTTTCAAAATTCTCACAAATTTATGTCAAATTACATTTAGGAAAAAATAGAAAGTGTCATTTCAACATTTTCGCGTGTTAAAAAAAATAAAATGTGGTGCGAGCCCACTCTCACATATTAAAAAATAGAAAGTGTCATTTCAACATTTTCACAAATTTGTCGAATCACATTTAAAAAATAGAAAGTGTTGTCTCAACATTTTCACAAATTTGTCAAATCATATTTAAAAATAGAAAGTGCCGTTTCAACATTTTCACAAAATTTGTCAAATCATATTTAAAAAATAATCGTTTCAACATTTTCACAAATTTGTTAAATCACGTTTAAAAAATAGAAAGTGTCGTTTCAATATTTTCACAAATTTGTCAAATCACATTTAAAAAATAGTCGTTTAAACATTTTTACAAATTTATGTGTTGTAAAAGTGTCTCACGCGTGATAAAATTGCCACCTGTTATGCAAATTAGATTATTGCCACCTGTTAATAATAGATTAGTCCGTTTGTTCACTATTTTCAGCGTTTGTTGCACTTCTAAAATGGTGATCGTACACATATTTCGACGTTGTGATTCCTCCCGACAACAAGCCCAAGAAAGGCACGTACGGCGTCACAATCGCGACAATGCTTTCGACGTCTTTTTTTAATAACGGGTCTTTTTGCAACTCGTCATTTAATTCCTCAGGGTTCTCAATAGCGTTCAACCCATCCAGTAAGCTAGCGAATTTGTTGATTAGCAAGTCGGTGAGAAAAGCGTTTGCGATTTCCATTCTCTTCAACTCATATTGGTGCCATATCTTGTCGATGACCTTTGCGGACGCTTTTTTAATATACGCTTCAGATTGGCTCACCACACCATCACCAGACAGTCTAATAAGTTCGGATCTCCTAACGTCAATGTTGTCTTCCACAGTCGAAGTGTCATCAGTGTCCTCAACTAGTTCCTCAATCGTGGGGTTTTCTTCACTTTTGCGTTTCACCATCACACTATTACTTATACCCATATTTTATTGCGGAATAACAACTTCGTGACTGTACGGGTAACGCAGTGAGATTTCAAGTCTAGCGTATTTATTATTTTTTAATGCGGTCACAATCGCCGACACTTCTTCTTTGCTAATGTGCCCAAGGTAATCGTCAATAACAACCTTCATATCACTTCTGCTCGGACAGTAAAAGCAAATGAGCTTACTAATGTTTTCTCTATACGGTTTTGCGATCGACGTCAGTTGTTGTGTGATGACAATAACGCTCAACATAAAATGTCGCGCACTAAAAGCTAAGTTGACTAATTGACTAGTCCTATTCTTGACGTCCTGCCCACTTGCACAGTCGTCCAACACAATCAGAGTGTTAGTGCCTTTAAAAACATTTGTTACACACTTGAGAATAGCGTCAACACTATCCTGCGCACAGTCTATCGCTAACACGTCAGGGTCGCGCACATATTTCCAATCTTGATACGCTTTGTTCCACTCAAAAGTAGGACAAATCAACACAATGTAGTCAAATTTGCCGCGATACTCAGATTCCAGTGTGTTGAGTAAATAATGCGTCTTACCACAAGCTGTCATACCAACGATTAACATATTAAACGGAGTTTCCATTAAATTGTGTTTGATTTAATTCCAGATTGAATGCAACCCATTGTTCACGAAGTTGACCAACCCATCACTCATCACAAACAACCTACACATAACATTTGCAGTCGTCGCTTTCTTAGTGATTTCAAGAAGCACGCCGGATTGTGTGTTTACAATGTTCTTGCCAGTGGCGATATTGCGATTATCTTGAACACTCCTCAAGTCGATGACTAACGCAAAGCCATCTTTATAGAACTTCTGTATGGTCATGAACTGAGCGTGTTCTTCACCCAACCCAAACAGTCGCTTCGCTTCTGCGTAGAACTTCGACTTTGGAATACCCTGTGAGTACACGCTATTTGGCACGCCTTCGATTGTGACTCTAACACTCTCGATATTTGGGTAAAGAAACTCCTCACTGTCTGTTCGCACCTTATTCGTGAATAGCAACACAATTGCCTTCATGCTTTTTCTTGGAAGATTAACATTCTCGTTCACAATGGTCGTGCCTTTGTCCCATTCGGTGGTTTTCATCAACGTGATGTGCTCATATGACAAACTACGACCACTTGCATAGCCTGACGCTATTTCGTCAGCGAGCTCCTGGTTATCAATCGTCTCATACTCAAGCTCGAGGTTCTCCAGAGTGTATCCGCCCACAGCGCTACCGGATTGCGCCACCATGATGTCTGTGGCCTTCGGAAGTGTGATCACATACTGCAAGTTGTTGTTCATGCTAAAAGGAGCGTACAACCCATGGTCGTTCATGATCTTACCGAGCTTAATCCGCTGCTTCGTCCCAATCACACCAAACATCAACGCGTCACTAACTTTAGCGACGTTCCCACTCGTCGCACCACTGTCGTCCTTAGAAATTAGCTTTCTCAAGTTCTCACCACCAATACCATAGTCAATCATTTGGTCTCGCGCAGTAACACTTTCCCAAAGGTCGCGATAGACACCAATGTAATTTTCCCCATTGTTGTCATACACAGTTTCCCCAGCTAGTCTCACAACAAGTTTCTCAACCAACAACTTGCTAACATTATTCAAGAACCAGCTTTTGGCGTTCGCATTCTTAAAGTCGAACACTAGACCCAACGATCCAGGCACCAAACAGCTACTAACCTTGAGCTTCGGTATGTCAATGTAGAGTTCCTCGCCAGGACTGGCCTTATTAGGGTTCAACGTGATTACGTGTTGCGTTCTCGCCCCTTTTATGACACCCATGGTCGCTCGTCTAAAACCGGGGCTCAACTCTGCTGACGTGACGTTCATATACTTTACATATGTTTTATCACTACCGTTTTAGTTTGTAATAATCATACACAAACCACGCAAGTACCACCGCAAGTATACCCACAGATTTTGAGCCAACCATGCGAGACCCTTCGCACCCAACGTCAACGCATTATAAACTAAATTAGCCAACCCAACAGCCCATGGGCCCATCTTCGTTATCGCATTCTTAACAGCCTCTGCGAACGACTTTGTAGCCATAGCGCCCCTCATAACAGCGGATCTACCAGCGATAATAATAGTTGTTATAATCCCAGCCACTGAAATTGCCACAGCGCTCAACCCAACCATATTCTCTTTAGCCCATTCCTTAAATTTCTGAAACCTGTCAATGTCGACTTCCTGCTGCTCTCTAACCTCTTCTATTTGGCGCTGTTCAATAGTTCTGTCTCTGGCTTGCTTGAGTCCTGACTCTCTTTCAAACAAACCAGCGTACTCCCGCTCTTCGTCAGGTGTGAGACCAGTTTGGTTAGCTTTTTTATCAAGCTCTGCCAATCTCCCACTCGTCTCATCTATCGTCTCTTGAAAGTGGTCTACCTGCGCTTGCAACGCACCAGTGTTACCTATTCTTGACTCACGCAACACACTCTCACTTGGATTAAGCACGCCATTATGTTCGCGGTTTTCGTCTGGTGTTAGCCCAGGTATGTCATCATAGCCCACTCTTGTTTCGATTACTGGGAAGTCATCTGGGACTACTTCTGTTGTGACAGCTGTTGTCTCTGTACTCTCAGGGATTTGACTAACTAACTGTTTGAACTGCTCAATCGCGTTTTTACTACTCGCATCTTTACTAAAGATCAAACCTTTTCTCCCAGGTTTTAGAATTCGTTTGGGACTTCCATATTTACCATCTTTGTTTATCGGTTTGAAAAAAATAGCCCCTGAGTCCGCGACCTGCGACCTGTTGGCTATTTCCCTTGACGTGTCATCATGACCGAGTTTTTTTTTATACAACTCACGTATTTTCTTATTTATTAGCTTGACTCTTTTCACATTGTTTTCTGCTAGCTCTTTGTTGGGCGCTTTTAGCTCACCCATTCTTCTCTTAATTTCCTCCTCCTCTTCAAAAGCTATACTGAAACTTACGTCATCGACGTCACCATATAACCCCTGTTCAACAAACTCTACCGCTGGGACTTCTGTGTTAGTTCCCCTTATTGTCACCGTTTTACCATCGTCAGCGTCGATAAACGACGTCTCTTTTTGCCCACCTCGCCTCGCGTCTAGTTCACTCGCTATCTTTTTCGCATAGTCTTGATAGTCGTCGTAATTAACACGGACGTTCATCGACATGTTTTTTACAACGTACTTAGTGTCTATGTCTTTGAGCCACTCCTCAGTCTTAGCGAGCTCCTCTTCTAGTCGCTCGTCACTCATGTCTTTGTATTTGTCGAGGTTTTCCATCTCAAAGTCGTCGAAATCTCCCCCACCCTCAGCCATATTACATTAGCTCACATTTTGAATGTCGCTTTCTGGTATCCACGAATTATGTTTGCTTTCATAACCCAACCATTTGACCAACGCCATCTTCTTCCCTCTGACTTTCTTTCTTTTCAACACCTTTTCAACTCTGTACACATCGTCGCCATGTTTCTTATTGACCAGCGATAATTCCTGTTCATAAAATTTACCAATAATCTGTTCACCGGTGTGATCCTCAATTTCGTACACATTCGGATCACCACGAATAACCTTTACCACTTTAAACAGCTCCTCAGTGAAGTTGGCTTCATAACCCTTTGTGAACACACTCTTGTACTTACTAATTCTCACTGATTGACCAACTCTAAACTTTGGCAATGGGTTGTCTGCAAATTGGTGACCAAACAAAGTAGTCCAAACTTCGCCTTCGTTTGACTTATCAACATCCTTTGGCTTCATCATAATACTGCGATTCACACTGCTATTGTAATTGCTCACGAACTGGTCCAAAGCGTCAATCCATTTGTACGTCCCATGAGTGTAAAAGTACTTCCACATAATACTCTTCAGACTTCTATTAAAACGCTCAACAACAGCGGCCTTTTTATCGCTCTTAGTGCTGAAATATTCAACACCGTGTTTTTCCAACAAACTTTTCACACCAACGTTGTAGAACTCAAGTCCATCGTCAAATTGCGCTAACTTAGGTGTGACCCCAAACCGATCTTTAAAGTCAACCAACAATTTTCCAACAGCCTCAGTCATGTTCTTAGACTTAGTGTCTTTTCTATAAACTGCAATTCCAAAAGCGTATCTACTCAATATTTCAATGCCTGTCAATATCCAATAGTACCCTTTGTTCTGTTTTGAGTACTTACTCATGTCCACTAAGTCCATTTGGAGCTCTTCACCAAGAAACCCAACAAAAGTCGCGCGGAATTTATGTCTTCTCACAATAGGTTTGTACCTAGTGTAAGTGTCCTGCGCTGTCAACCATTCTTTCACTGTTTTTCTAGTTACTTTCAATCCATCTCCCAACGCACTTCGATACAACCTCTCTACACCACTGTACCTTGTCTTGGGGTTGTAATAGATGTCTCTCAACCCTTGCTCTGTCTCCACACCAAGCTCCATATAATTCACACAATATACAGTTCCAATAACACCGCGCCAACGTCAGCGTCACCATTGTTTGGTTTGACGCGAAACGTCATACTTGAGTAAACACCTTTTTTAATTCTCACCTTGGAGTCAACGTATACGTAACGTTGTATCCCCCCATCTAGAGACTGCTCGGTGGGCACTGGCAATGTTGTGATCACATTACTACGCTTCCCATCAGTGCCCACATTGCTCTCCGTCTCAACAGCGTCGCACGAGACTTCTACATACTTTAGACCTCTGCTCATATCGATCTTGTTTGGACTGTCATGCCACTTAGCATCTGGTGAAATTCCTGCGTCCTTCGCAAAACCAAGCAAAAGCCCAATGTCACCCAGCCTAAGTTCGTATACAGTGGTGGCACCAAACCTCAAAGGCAGAACTTTGACCCTACTTTTACCTGTGGTTATCAGTTTCTCCACCACGAAGTCTACATAAACCACCCTGAGCGCGTGTCGTAGAGCTCTAACCAACGCGTCGAAGTCGTAGTAGCCCCTACCCACTCGAGTTGGCCCGGCTATCGACGATGGTCCTCCTGTGGCAGCGAGTACGAATTGAATATCGACATCACTCGCCACGTTATTGTAGCTCCAAAACACAGTGGCTATCTTGACTACAATGTGTGGGTTATCGTGTGTGGCCACTACACTGTAGTCAAAAGTTACAACTTTCTCCACACCTTCAACGAGCACCGTCAACTTTTGAGGACTGTCGTCTACACGTCGCTTTTCAGTGTAACCACCAGAGTCATACCCGTAGTTTAGACTCATTACTTTAGCATGCGTTTAACGTTAGCTACTCAAGCGTCGCATACAAGTCCAACAATATGTCACCAACGTTAACACCACTACCATCTTGGTCAGTCACATTAAACACCAGCTGCGTAAAAACGCCTTTGTTTATCGACACCTTCGACTCAATGTTGAAGAAGTGTTGAACGGAGCTCTTCAGTGGTTGGGTGGTGGTCAATGGTAGCTCGACGATAACCTCGCTTTTGCTACCACTAACAATGTTCTCAGGTCTGTTCACAATGCTACAACCTACTTGCACATACTTCAACCCTTTGTTAACATCCACAACATTAGGGCTGACCAAACCACTAGTGGTTATCGTTGTGTTATCGTTGAACCCTAAGAGTTCTCCAAATTTAAACAGCTCTAATTGTTGGTCAGTTCTTATCGCACACTTTGAATTGTGTTTGTTGGCTACTAGCTCGATAGCCCCTAATCCTCTCAATTCGTCAGCAATCATTTTAAAAGTGTGGTACCCAGACTCAAAAACGTGTTTGTTGCTGTTGTAACTTATTTCATCATTCACACCGGTCTCCACGTTAACGTAGTCCCAAAAGATGGTCGCTTTTTTCACTAGTAAGTGAGGATCTGAACCAAACGTCAAAAGTGCCTCTGGTAGATCCACAGTTTCCGTTGAGCCTCTAATCAATACTACAACCCTGACCATATATAATGTAGCATGTGTTATGTGTAACATATGGTATATTATATATGCAGAAAGCCCTTCACGACTACTATGGAAAGTACTACAAACGTGCGATGGCGAACACATCGAAGGCTACACACGACGCAAAGGCAGACCTCATCAAAAAGTACCCTCACGCCACTTTAAGCAAATTCGAGTTCTATCCAAATATTTCACAAGATGGTAAAATCATGAGTGTCGACATATATTTCAGAAATAATGACATCCTCAGCACAGACATAACCAGCGCAACTTTCAAAAATGATAAAAACATGTGGAAGTGGCTACACAATAGTAAGTTCCCAATAATATGGCAAGGTGGTGGAACTATCCAACCACTGCCAAAAGGTCATAAAAACCACTGGGGGCTTTGGGATGGCTATCCAACAGAAAATGTGTTAAATTATCCAGTGAATAACTTTAAAGTCTTTGTTAACCAAAATAGCTACTTCATGTCGAAGCTACCAGTCTTACAAATCACCACGTCAAAGACCGTGTCGAAGTGGGACGACAGCGAATCTTACTATCGTGTTGTGTTTGCGACGTATTGTGCAAGTTTCTGCTGTGGAGTGTCGTTGCAACATTTATCAGTGTCACAAGAAGTTCACCCTGTGGTCACAAGTGTGATGAGATTTCATTTGTACTTCACCATTAGAAGACTTCTCAGAAGAATGGAGGGTGGTGAGACCATGAGATCAATAAGTAGAGAGTTCAACGCTTCCGAATTGTATGGCAAGATTTCCAAAATCCCCAGAAAACATTACTACCAGAATAAAGTCCTGAGCGACGGCACAACAGGTGAGACCAGAGTCTACACACTCAACGACATTCATAACGATTACAGACGATACATCGCGCGGTTGTCAGATGGCTTTACCAACATTGGACTGCAATATCTAAATCAGAGCATAGAAGCCTTTGTGTACTCCACACTTGGTGCGCAAGCGAGAACACGTGTATCTGTCGTTGGTGGTTCTGCAGGAAGTCTAGAAACCCAACAAGAATTCCGCAAGTTGTTTTCTGACAGTGTTATCAACTACGGCGTGTCGACGTGGATTCTCAACATGAACAAATCGATTAGAGACACCAACGTTGTCCAAAATCTTGCAGTGTCGCCAAGTACGTGGTTGATGCCAAGTAACCTAGTGATCCTCAAGAATAAAATCGCTGGGTACAACAACTTATTAAAGATTGCCACAGAGTCCATGAAATTTGGGGTGAACACTAGCTTGAATGCAACAACACCAACAATTACGGCTAAAAAAGTCCACCAAGAAAATGTGGTGACTCACTCCCTAGTAGTACCAACGACCGTGAAGAAAAAAGCTCACCAAGAGAATGTGGCGGCGCCAACTAATCTCGTGGCTAAAAAAGTTTACCAAGAAAGTGCGGCACCACTTCCCATGAGAAAAGCAGTGGCCACAAGTAAGTCAGACATGACAACGTTGGTGATAGTGTTAGGGTTCTCAGCAGTCTCTGGCTATCTACTAACCAAATACACCTTGAAGTAGTAATGAGTCTAAACTATGGGTATGAGTCTGACGACCCTCACGATAAAATACTAAAGAGAACGAAAAGGCATCTGGACGAAGATCCTAAATTAAGCGCAACCGGTGGAAGGATGTCTGGGATAATAGACATGCAAGGCTCAGCGATAAAAAACGTAGCAGACCCAGTCGATGACTCAGATGCTACCAATAAAAGAACTCTAGAGCAATTGTTAGCAGGTTTCCTCAAGAGTCAGTCCTATAATGTTGTTCTAGACTTCAACGTTAGCACACACGCCTTGAAAAACGTGGAATTTCACACCAATGGTTCAAACAAAGTGAAAGCCATTGGTGAAACAAGCAAATTAGTGCAAAACAACCTAGCTTATGGCCCTATTATTGGCATCAGCGGTGTAAGTCAAAGTTTTCTATCCCCCGTGTTAACACCACTCCCACTTGAGTCAGGTCTCCATTTTAATTGTCCCAGTATGCAATGGTGTGATCTCTCTATTTTTGTTGTGGTGAGGTTACCTATGAGAACCGCTGGATCAAATTGGGAGACAATTATATCAAACGACGACGGCCAGTGGGATAAGTTCATAGGGTACAAGACTGGCATGACTAATGGACTCGCATATGGTGGTAGCATCCCAGCGATGGAGAGCATATGCACTATTCCAAGTGGCGTTGACATAAGTAAAATGCATATGATATCAATACACTGGCAAATGGACAATTCACACGTCAGGGTCAACAACGTCAAGTCAGCCGATTCAGACTTCGTAGCAAATATGAAAAAGATAGGCACACCCTATGGAACGATTTTTGGAATACATCGACCAAGAATACCACTCGCACCTTATGCATACCCATCGTTGATAGAATTCTACGGCGTGAAAATTGTGAGTGGCTACATGACGAACCGAGACATCATAATCATGGGTGGAGAAATGATGAAGGAATATGGTGTAAAGTAAATGGGAGCGTGTATTTCGAGACCTCATGAAATATATAAGATAAATAAGACGACTGATCACATGTTCAAAGCTGGTGGATCATTTGGTCGCGGTGACGTTACTCTCGAGCTCCACGCTGAGATTGGTATGAGGTCTAAAAAGACTTACGGCAAACCTATTATGTTACCAGAGTCAGACACTGTGGGAGTGGTAGGAGACGTGACCTAAGTTAAAATGGGTTGGTTTAGAAAGCTGGTTCGTAACGTTAGAAACTTTTTCAGACGACGTGGCGAACCGAAGACTAATAAAACACATCTGATGCGTTGGTACACAACACACCAGATCTATAAAAAAACTAACGCCCACATCGAGTAGTTTTTTCTCGTGGAGGACTATATAGTGATGACTTCCACAGCACTTCAACTATTTGATTTCGATGGTCACCAAATCACGACGGTTAATCACAACGGTGACATATGGTTCAAAGCGAAAGAAGTCGCGAGCGCTCTAGGTTACGCTAGACCAAAAGACGCAGTACACGACCACGTCGAACCTGACTGTAGAATGAAGATGGAGCAGGCCTCGTTTATCAACGAACTTGGGGTCTACTCGTTAGTGTTCTCAAGTAAAATGGAGCGTGCGAGACACCTTGGAAGGTGGGTGCACACAGAAGTCTTACCAAGCATTAGAAAGGGTTTAGCTGACGTCGGTCTCAAACACAATCAGTTTAAAATGATCACTGAGTTCGACCTTCATACGAAAGTTGTTGGTTTTCTTAGGAAATACTATCCAGAAGCTATTTTGATAGCCGCTTGTGGTGAGAATCAAGACACTTCGAGTAAAAGAATAAATTCGTGGAAAAAAGGCTACCAACGTGGAACACCCGACTTGATTATCGCTAATGCAAACCGACAGCGTAGCGGACTCGTGATTGAGTTCAAGAACCCAGGTGGCACAGGTAAGACATCTGAAGAGCAAGACTCTCTGCTGCTCAGATACAAATCCGCTGGTTATCTAACATTGTTGTGCGACTCGTACGATGACGCTATCACCACGGTGATAAAATATTTCTTTGACGTTGGGTTTCAGTGTTCCCAGTGTTTTCGTAAATTTAAAAATAAATCAGCGTTGAGTAACCACGAGAGACACTATTGTAAAGAGACTTTTTAGACAGCGAGTAATAAGTCGAATTAGCACTCGTTCTCGTTGTTGAGACAACGTTTGAGGCGACAACTGCTCTAGCATTTTTTAAAGACGTTTTTTAACTCGATAAAAATATCTGCAAAACTTTCTCTATTTATTTCACAAACCTTCTGACCACTGTGTGAAAAAATGTTTCTATGAGACATTGGACGCTTCATGTGACCAATGTCTAAATTTAAAAAAGTGGGGTATCCGAGAACACCCTTAATTTTGTGTGGAAGGATGATGACGTCTGCACACTGCGCGATATTGCTCAGCACCGCCAACAAACGATTGTCCTGGGTTGTATCTCCAATTGAATGGCGCTTCAACAGTTGTTCCATCAGTGTCACGACAAACGACGCAATACGCTTTTAGAAATGTGATGTCGTCTGCCATTGGGAACAGTGTGTCGAGCTCACCAAGTCTTTTTAAATGCTCTGTTGCTATGAGACCACAAATAATGACACGAATGCCAGCTTTGATGTACTCGCGAATAACTGGGAGTAGGTCAGAGTACCAATGGCCTTCATCAATTCCTATGACGTCGTAATCAGCTATCTCAGAAGAGCTTGGGAGGTTGGTGATTAACTTCGCAGGTAAACTGCCTGATCCGACGACAATGGTATGACGATGTGTGGAGAACGCGTGGTCAGTTCGCCTAGTGTCACCTGTGTTGTTCACGTAAAGGACTTTGAGCCCTGACTTACTTAACGCAACTAACCTGCGGAGAGTCTCTGTCGTTTTTCCTGCGAACATGGGGCCAATCACAATTTCTAGTTTACCAACTTTTCTCATGGTTACTATACCCCCAGAGAAATATTTGTTTATTGTGGTGGAAACCGTCGTTCCATGTTGAATATCCGCTGGAGCTCTAGTCTAAGTTTTTAAGATGAGACCTCGAGCTCTCGTGTCTTAAGCGATGCAGTGGGTCGTTGGTGACTACACCGCACGGGTGACAGGTGTACACGTTTTCATCTCTCGCAAAGTGTCTGTGGGTGGGCGAGAGTACGTGGTCCCTGATATCATCCGCACCCAGTATCTCATTACACCCCACCTTGCAAACGTGAACGTCGCGGTTTGCAGCGAGCTCTAGCCACGCTTTGGCTTTGGTTGGGCATGGTTTCCACATAAGGGTCGCTAAGAACACTTCGAGGAAGTTACCGAGTAATGTAGCGTTGGACTTACGAGGGTTGTTCAAGTAGACACCACTCGCTAACATAAGGTATTTGAATGGTGAGTGACACCACACAGGGATTATGCTAGCTAATCTATCAGCAAGCTCGTTGGCTCTTTCCTCCCGAAGATCGATCCAAGCGTCGAGAAGATGCCTAGTGCGGTTGACCTGAGAGCCAAACCGTTTTGGTAACCCTCCGTCGGGGTTGAGGTCAAGGAGTGGTGAGCATATTGAGAAGTACTCGTTTAAGACGTTGGGTCCAGGGGCGTCTTGTGGGGTAGACACACTGGTAAAGGCCGTTCTCAGCATGTTGGCAATATCTTCTTCGCTAACCTCTCGGGCTTGAGTCATTATGTTATACTCCCAGAAAAAACCCTAATTTTTTAGTGCGTTTGGTTTGGAACTGTGAGATACCTGTGAGGTCAACTGTGAGTAAGATAACACGTGATAGTGTATTAGATGGTTGAGGACTCACAGACGGCTGTTGAAGCGAAGATCACGGCTGATGTGAAAAGTGTTAAGGTGAAGGACCCAAAGCGCGTCGCTGCTGGTAAGAAGTTGGCTGAGATATCGAAAGCTGCGAAAGAAAAAAAAATGCGCGAAATGATAGTTAACGAAGAACAGGGTGGTGAGTGGAGCTATGGTTACATTGTTGGAACACTTGGTGTTATCATTGCCGCTGCTTCGCTATGGTACGCAATTAGCAGTGAAAAAGAGGCGCGATTAGAGCCCGTGAGTACTACAGCAGCACCTGTGACCAGAGAACCACAAAACTCGTCGTCCAGCGTTAGACACATTTGATTCTTGAACAAAACACACGACAATGTATATGACTGCGATCGATCGAAAAGAACTCATGAACGAATTGTACGATGCGCTACTTGTTACGACTGGTGCTGTGGTAGTTAGTATGATCTCTAAAAAGGCTTTGGGAGAACCATTGGGAACACCAGAGACAGTGAAAGGCATAGTGAAACTTGCTGCAGCTGTTGGTGCAGGAACGCTGTTAGTAAAATGGTTGCAATCGAAAAAGTGGATACCGACAGACCCATTCAAATCAACGTAAGTTAATGGTGAGTGTTGTGGCTGGAGGGATTTTTAACGCAGTGGCTTTTGCAGGCGCTGGCTTTATGTTTTCGAAGTTTAATCATTCAGGCTATGAAGCTGAGATGAAAAGGCACAACCATGCGTTGGAACAGCTAGCCAGTGCGAAAGAAGTGTGGTATGAGAATGAGGTCGCCAAGAAAGATAAGATCCAGCGTTTACGACAACGGCTCTCTGACGCTAATGCTGACATCAACGACACAAACCACGCGTTGGAAGAACTTAGAAGCGTAATGACCATACGGTACAGCGGACGAGTGTTCACTGACCTCCCGAAGATTGCGGATTACTACCAACCGAGTGCGGAAATGAAGGAATACCAATTATTGTTTGTTAGCGCGCTAGGTTTGGGTAGTGGAATAGCGGTGTGGGTACTAGTTCGGTGAAAAAATGTTGGAGTAGTATAAGCGATGGACAAACTTATGAGGCAGATGAGTTATGGCTTGACAATTGACGAAATCGCGAGTGAGACGCAAGTTAAGTGTGGAGGCACCTTCAGAATTTACTACTGCTCGGATTGCGACGTTGTGAAAAACATGACTGACTGCGGTGGGTACGCGTGTCCAAAGTGTGGCGACATCGAATGGGGTTACATTCAGAGTTATGGTGACATGAGACTCACGCGACTAAAAAGCGTTCACAAACGGTCTTGGTGGATGGGGAGGAGACTACGGAACGTTGTGAAGGGTGAGCGCCTTGAGTTGATAAAAGAGGACTTCCTGAAAGTTGTCAATGTGCTGCACTCATGCAATTTGATCAAGGGTAGAAACGTTAGCAGATACGGATACTACATTATTAGGTTGTGTCATAGAAGACGAGTCGAGACACTCAAGAAGGTGTCAGACCTCAAAGACGGGAAGGTGAAAGAGAAGTTTGACGATAATTTGTTTGGGGTGGTGTACCCAAAGCTAGGATGGTGCGAAAGTGGCGACAATTATTACAACGAGTGGTTTAGGAAAAAAAGTGTAGTGTAAGTATAAGCCAATGAGTCAGACTGTGAAAAACCCACTGACAAAAAGACGGGCGCATAAGACGAGTGCAGCCGTTGTCAATTCACTAACAGATGAAGCGACCAACGTTCACGGCTTCTTTAGAGATCAAGAGGGACAACCTGTAGTCGAAGACCTCGCACCGTCAACGCATCTGTTGGATCGAGCACTGAGAGGGTTCACAAGGTCCTATGGAGTTGAGGTAATTGACGACAGAGACATCAATCAAGTAAACGCTAGTAGAAGTGCTGTCGCTAACCTTTTGAGACGTGAGCTGGGTGAGACCAACGGAATGAAAGTGGTGGAGACAGTCAAGGTCACTTTTGAGAAAGTTTTAGAGCGTGATAAGACCACGTACAAAACTGCCTACTTTAACAGCGAAACGTTCGTCGTCATTAACGAGCATGACATCGAGGGTGTCGCCAATCGTGGGTCGGAGCAGATTTTGACGCGGATAGCTGGGTGGCTATCTGAGGGGTCTGGATGGACTATCGACAAAATAGATGCGCACTACGTCAATGTCGCTATTTACAGACCTTTGCATGGGAGTAGCTACATTGCGTTGCCAAAGGAGCTGTGCAACAGTATGAAGGGTCTGATAAACGTAAATAATGGGGATGATAACGAGTGCTTTAGATGGTGTCACCTTGCACACAAATTTCCTGTTGGAAAAAACTCTGACAGAACGTCAAAGTACGTCAGACATGCCAGTGAGCTGAATTATGACGGAATTGACTTCCCAGTCACACTCAAAGATTACAACAAGATCGAAAAGGCAAACGATATTAGCATCAATGTTTTTGGGTATGAAAATTTGCAGCCATTCCCTGTGTACGTTTCTAAGGAGGTGTACCCTGACCATATGGACCTATTGTTGATAACTAACGACGTGGGCAACAAGCATTATGTATACATTCGCGATTTTAACAAATTCATGTACCGTCAGACAAAGTATAAGGCGAGAAAGCACTTTTGTAGGTATTGTTTGCAGTGTTTTACCCGAGAGGACGTGCTTGAACGCCATGTGGAAGTATGTTTGGTCATCAATGGGAAGCAAGCTATTAAAATGCCGCAAAAAGGTGCGAAAGTGAAATACGAGAATTTTAGCAGACAATTAAATGTACCATTTGTGGTGTACGCAGACTTCGAGGCTATCACACAGAAGGTGCATGCGGCAACACCATCAAGCGAGTGTAGCTACACAAATGCTTACCAGAGGCACGTTGACTGCGGTTATGGGTATAAATTAGTTTGTTGCTACGACAACGAGTACAGTAAGCCAGTAAAAGTGTATCGCGGTGAAAACGCAGTCAACAAGTTCATTGGGGAGATGTTAGAAATTGTCGAATATTGTAAAGAGACGTCTGAGAGTCACTTTAACAAAGAAATGATACTGACTGACGACGATAAGAAGAACTTCGACGAGGCCAAGAGTTGCCATATTTGTAGCGTTGAGTACACTGACGCTGACGTTAGAGTGAGAGACCACTGTCACGTGTTAGGTAAGTACAGAGGGTCTGCGCATCGCGACTGTAATGTGAACTTTAAGTTGACTGACAAAATTCCTGTGATCTTTCATAACCTACGTGGCTACGATAGCCATCTCATTATGCAGGAGATTGGTAAGTTTGGTCAAGACATAAATGTGATACCGAACAACATGGAGAAGTACATGGCGTTCATGCTTGGAAAAAACTTGGTATTCTTGGACAGCTTTCAGTTCATGAGTAGTGGTCTAGACAACTTGGTGAAGAACCTACCAAGAGGCGCTTTCAAATACACGTCAGAAGTGTTTCATGACGAGGGGTTGGCACTTATGACAAGAAAGGGGGTCTACCCCTACGATTACATGGACTCCTTTGAAAAATTCGATGAGCGCGAGCTACCCTCCAAAAAAGATTTCTACAGTATTTTGAATGACGCAGATATTACGGAAGAAATGCATGAGCGCGCCATCGATGTGTGGGACTACTTCGACGTTGAAAGTATGGGTGGGTATCACGACCTGTATTTGAAAAGCGACGTGCTCTTGCTTGCCGACGTTTTTGAGAACTTTAGAAAGACATGCCATCGCGAGTATAAATTAGACCCGTGCCACTATTTCACATCACCTGGATTGGCTTGGGATGCCATGTTGAAGATGACTGGAGTGGAACTCGAATTGTTGTCTGACATTGACATGTTCCAGTTCGTAGAAATGGGTATGCGTGGTGGTGTGAGCTACATATGCAACAGACATGGCGTGGCGAATAATAAATACATGGAAGGGTATGACAAAGAGCAAGAGTCGAAGTATTTGATGTACCTTGACGCCAACAACTTGTATGGATGGGCAATGAGTCGAAGTCTACCCACGGGCGGCTTCAAGTGGTTGACTGAGAAAGAAATAGAAAAAGTTAATCTGCACGACTATCACAACAATAGTAAAAAAGGTTTACTGCTCGAGGTCGACTTGGAGTACCCAACCCATTTGCATGACCTACACAACGATTACCCGTTGGCTCCCGAGAAGATGGAGATAACCGTTGACATGTTGTCGGAGTACTGCACGAAAATCAAAAATAAGTTTAACGTGAGTGTTGGTGGTGTGAAGAAGCTGGTGACTAATTTGATGGACAAAAAAAAGTATGTGTGTCACTACGGAAATCTGCAGTTGTACATGGATCTTGGATTAAAAATCAATAAGATTCACAGGGTCCTACAGTTTGACCAGTCCAAGTGGCTAGGCAAGTACATCGACTTTAACACAGTCAAAAGAACTGCGGCTAAGAACGCTTTTGAGAAGGACTTCTTCAAGTTGATGAACAACAGTGTGTTCGGAAAAACGATGGAAAACTTGAGGAAGCGTGTGGATGTAAGATTAGTGACCACTGCGGAGAAATTTAAAAAGCTTGTCTCAAAGCCAACGTTTGTGTCTTGCAAGATATTTAGCGAGAACTTAGTTGCTGTCCACAAAGTTAAAGAAACGTTGACACTAAATAGACCTGCATATGTGGGTATGTGCATACTAGACTTGAGTAAAACGCTGATGTACAATTTCCACTACAATTATATTATGAAAAAGTACTCTAGCGACACCTGTAGATTGCACTTCACTGACACTGACAGTCTGTTGTACTCAATCAAAACTGACGACGTTTACTCCGACTTTATGATGGAGTGCGAAAAGTTCGACAATAGCGACTATCCTGCAGACAGCCCATTCTTTTTTAGAGAGAATAAGAAAGTTATTGGGAAGATGAAAGACGAGTGCGCTGGAACGCCAATTATTGAGTTCGTCGGGTTGCGTAGTAAAATGTACAGCTATTTGAAAGAGGGTGGAGGCGGCGGGAAAACCGCTAAAGGTATTAGAAAGAATATAATTAAAAAAGTGATCAGACACGAAGATTACAAAAGTGTGTTACTTGAGCAGAAACAATTGCGACACACAATGAAGACCATTAGAAGTGTCAAACATCAGCTCGGTAGTTACGAAATTAATAAAGTGTCGCTATCCTGTTTTGATGATAAACGATACCTTTTAGAAAATGGTATTGACTCCTACGCGTATGGTCACAAAAACACTGAAGTGAGAGGCGACAAACACTGAAAATAGTGAACAAACGGACTAATCTATTAACAGGTGGCAATAACCTAATTTGCATAACAGGTGGCAATTTTATCACGCGTGAGACACTTTTACGATACACAAATTTGTAAAAATGTGATTTGACAAATTTGTGAAAATATTGAAACGACACTTTCTATTTTTTAAACGTGATTTAACAAATTTGTGAAAATGTTGAAACGATTATTTTTTAAATATGATTTGACAAATTTTGTGAAAATGTTGAAACAGCACTTTCTATTTTTAAATATGATTTGACAAATTTGTGAAAATGTTGAGACAACACTTTCTATTTTTTAAATGTGATTCGACAAATTTGTGAAAATGTTGAAATGACACTTTCTATTTTTTAATATGTGAGAGTGGGCTCGCACCACATTTTATTTTTTTTAACACGCGAAAATGTTGAAATGACACTTTCTATTTTTTCCTAAATGTAATTTGACATAAATTTGTGAGAATTTTGAAACGACACTTTCTATTTTTTAAATGTGGCTGAAATGGTGCCAAATTTAGCGAGAGTTGCGATTTAGTATAAATTTGGTATTGTTTCGCTAGTCTCGCGTGTGTTTGACATCAATTTAGTAGAAAACGTGCGAGGGGTGTCTAGATTGACTAACGATCGCTGTAGTAGTATAGAAGGTAGGGCTGCAAGCTTATTCGATGTTAATCGTAAATATAAATACCAAAACATCGCCAAATTTGTCGAGTCGTGACTTGGCACAAATTTGGTGATGTTTTGGTATTTATATTCACGGTTGAGGTCGATTGAGCTCGCAGCCCTACCTTCTATACTACTGTATTCTACGAATTAAAGGCTTTCGATTTTCGAAATCTCGACTTTCAGACAATATTGCTCAGATTGTTAAAGGTAGCCCATTTGGCTAATTCGCCCCTGCTTACCAAATATCAGTACAGAAATTCTTAATTGTTTCGCCAAATCTGTTGTGGGGGTGCATTGTTACTGGATTAAACCTAATGCTCAACTTCTTTCTTAGGTGTGGAAAGATGGAAAACCAATTCAGGTAGGTAAACGCATCTCTATATAATGCAACTTTGGTTCACTTTGAGGCGGTTTTCTTTGCAATACATAATATTAATTAGTGTGGTACGTTGCTGAACTTTGGGAAGACATTTGATATTTACTGGGAGAAATTGAGTTAATGACGGCGACTTACTGCGAAACTGCTTACAGGAGTTGCGACCACTTGCAGTTTTGGACATTTTAGATGAGAAACTTACAGACCAAATACCGCGTCCCTTGGTGTTAAGCCAGGCTGGGGATGAAAAATTAGACACTGGTAGGGTACAGGGATAACAAATATGATGAAATGTAAAAAAACATTAAAGATTGCTACCATGAATGTACGAACTCTATACGTGCTGAAGAAAAACTGGGTGACATACAGTCGCAACGGAATACCACATCGACATCATCTGCGTTCAAGAACATCGATTATGCCATGAAGACACGATCAAGTATAATGACTTAGGTAATGGATGGACATTTGTAACAAGCTCTGCAGATAAGAATTCAGTCAATGCATCATGAGTTGGAGGAGTTGGAATTCTGCTAAGTCCATTTGCATCTCAGACACTGAACAACATCGAATCCATAAATTCCAGGGTCATGATAGCTACATTTAATGGGAATCCTAAGACAACAGTAGTGTCTTGTTACTGTCCAACTAATACGTCCGATCCGGAACTAGCAATCAGGTTTTATGAAGACCTATTTTAAAAGTGATTGCTGGGGATCTGAATGCGCAACTTGGACATGAAGACATCATGGGTTACACCTATAACGCCAACTCAAATAGAAACGGACGATTACTGTTAGAGCTAATAGAGGAATGTGGGATGATAACAACAAACACAACTTTCGAAAAGCCTAGGAATAAGCTGTGGACCTTTTGATATCCCAATGGGGCAAGAGCGCAGCTAGACTACATCCTTGTTAACAGGAAGTGGAGAAATAGTGTGATGAACTGCGAGGCATACAATTCATTCAACTTGATTGGTTCCGACCACAGAATAGTAACTGCACGTTTTCGACTAAGTTTGAGAGCCAACAAACCCAAGACGAGCAAGCGTAACAACTATGACTGGACGAAACTTAGAACAGGCATTGCAGTAATAGAAGCCTACACTGTGGAAGTTGCTGACGGTATATATCAGAATATAATAACTGCGCACAATGAATCATCCAAGAAACATATTCCATGGCAGGATGTTGACGTTACTTCTAAGAGAGATGCTCTGAGAATAGCCTATCAAGAAAAAACGAAACAACCAACCTGCATCGCTAACATCGAAAAGGTGGAGCAGGGCAAAAAAAGCTCTTAAAGAGGCCTACAACATCAGCCAGCAGAAATATACAGGAGAAAACCGAAACAATAACAGCTGCACATATACAACGACAATCCAGGCTTGCCTGGGAAACAGTAAATGAGGTTTCACGACGGAAAAGCAGTCCCAAAGGGCGATTAAAAGGTGATTCTCCTGAAGATCGTGTAAAAACATGGAAAGATCATTTCTGCAATTTGCTTGGACAATCACCAAACATCGAGGATAGTCATACAAGAATAATAAATGACAAGACATTATATACCAATACAAACAGGAGACTTTACAACTGCAGAACTCCAGAGGTGTATTAACAGCATGTCCAATAATAAAGCTTCCGGGTTGGATGAAATCCCTGCCGAGGTATGGAAAACAGGGGCATTGAACAGGCCGTTACTTGATGTGTGCAACCTGATGTTGAAAGGGGATAATCCATCAATTTGGACCAAGAGTCAATTAATAACACTCCCAAAGAAAGGAGACCTCGGTGTACCAGAGAACTACCGTGCAGGAATCAGTCTCACTGTTATTGCTGCCAAAATATACAACAAAATGCTTCTGCTTAGAATACGTCCTCACATCGAGCCAATCCTGCGTAAGAACCAAAATGGATTTAGACCTACTAGATCAACAACTGCTCAGATATTAGCACTACGGAGACTTATGGAAGGAATTAAAGCGAAGAACCTCTCTGCAGTTCTGACCGTTGTCGATTTTAAGAAGGCTTTCGACTCAATTCATAGGGGTAAAATGCTGGAAATCCTAAGAGCTTATATGGAATACCAGAAGAAATCGTAGCAGCTATTGGATTGTTATACCGTGAAACTGAAGCTCAGGTAATTTCTCCAGATGGTGAAACAGAGTTCTTCCCAATACTAGCTGGCGTACTACAGGGGGTACATTAGCGCCGCTACTCTTCATAATAGTATTAGTATATGCGATGAGGACAGCCATAACTTGTGAGGATCTATAGGGTTTACATTCAGCAACGACGCAGAAGTAGTAGATACCCAGCTGTAACAATTACAGACACTGACTTTGCAGATGACATCGCTCTTCTTTCTAACACACTAACAGACGCTCAACTTCTGCTAAACAAGGTAGAATCTGCTGCAAAGGAAGTAGGATTGCATATAAACGCCTCTAAAACGGAATACATTACATACAATATTCATGCAAGCTTAACCACCATTGATAATGATCAACTAAAGAATGTTGATGACTTCCAGTACCTTGGTTCATGGATAGACAGTAGCAGAAAATATATTACGGTGAGGAAAGCAAAGGCATGGTCGGCACTTTCAAAAATGGATGCCATCTGGAAATCAGACCTTTCACGACAGCTCAAGATCAAGTTCTTTCGCGCAACAGTAGAAAGTGTACTTCTGTATGGAAGTGAAACCTGGACAATGACAAAGTCGCTTGAGCAGCAAATCGACGGATGCTACACCCGACAACTAAGGGCAGCACTGAACATCAGTTGGAGACATCACATGACGAATGTTGAGCTTTATGGAACAATACCACCCTTATCAACAACATTACATGAGCGCAGACTACGATTTAGCGGGCACTGTTGGAGAAGTAAAGATGAAGTCATATCAGAGTTACTTTTCTGGCAACCAGCGCATGGCAGACGTTCTCGTGGAAGACCAGCTACAACATACATTGATAAACTGGAAAGTGATACTGGACTCGGGAGATATGAAATGGCGAAAGCAATGGAGAATGACCGAAAGGTCTGGAATAAACTCATCTGTACTGTCCGAGCTCGCTCGCTCGACCTAGATGATGATGTTGAGATGAATAGTTCATATACGACGAGAGCGAATATTGTTTTATTATATAGCGAAACACTTAGTTAGTTCGGGGTTTCTTTATTAAACCCCATCGATTTCAGCTTTTTTCGACCTAAAAAAACATGCTGCCATCTTGTTTTTTCTCTACTGCTAAGTGATATATGAGGTGATTATAGCCCTATAATAATAAGACGTATTTGGAGCATTATATACAACAGTCAAGAGCATTGATGCTCTTACAACAATATATTCTCAATGTTACTTATAAAACTAATTACAGTACAGTTTCATTATAAGATAAAGCCTGCTACAAAAAACTATTAATTATTAGCCTAGTAGTAGAGCCAATGAAATTGCGAGATAGCTAACATCCTATACTAGTAGCTATATAATAATTGATTTTATTTGTCATCCCTGTAATTTTATCTTTCCTAAAATAATAATAATAATAATAATAGCTTTATTTGAGCAAATCGTAGTCCAAGACTAAATTAAATTTACCCATTACAATGTTACTTAAGAATAATAAAAAAGAAACTACTACTAACATTATAACTAAGAATATATGCTAAATTATTTACACTAAATTCTAAAAGGTCATAAATATAAAATGCGTAAAACTATGCATTCCCTAAATTCTTCCTAACCGTATTGTTCCATTTCAAAGCAGATTTGACAATACAATTGTTCCGAGATCTATTAGTTTTATAGGTTGGCAACTGGAATTGCATTCCAGAGGCCTGGGATCTAGTGTTATAATGGTTCGCATAAGAAGGTGGTAAAAGGTCATGTTGTTTATGATTTTGCTTCATGATGTTGGAGAAAAACATGTCACATAGGTGTTCCAATCTCACGCATAACTGTGGGATACCAGCATATTCTAAGGCATCTCGATAACTAGTATCGGGGAAGATTATTCGCATGATCCTGCGTTGAATGGATTCCAATTGTTCTCTAAGGTATTCAGTTGTACTGTAAAACCATGCAGGACAAGCGTACTCCAATACTGTTCTTACACATGTTGAATAGAAAATAACCAAGTACGTGTTTGCAACGCCAGCCCTTTTCAGTAATCTCACAGAGTATATTCGCCTTGCAGCTTTCTTTGTTATCATATTCACATGCTTATTCCACTTAAGGTTTGATGACAAATTAACCCCAAGCAATTTGTAGGTACATACCCGTCTTCCTCTAGTCTAAACCCTCAGTATAAAGCACTATAATTACTAACTAAGTTACTAGAATTACTATACATAATGTTGTCAGCATTAATATGTATAGCATAAAAATAAATAAAATAAAATAAATATAAACGTAAATATCCCAACGTTTTTTAGTGTTTTCATTATTTTAAACGGAATGTTTCTGAAGAACGTCTTAATTTCTTTATTACGCGACAGCGCAATTGCTTGCAGATTGTGATCAATATTTTGCTTGAGCTTGAATTATATAATGAAGGTAAGGATTGCTAGAAAGTATATTTCAAAATCAGTTGCTTGAAAGGTTAGCGCGAATAATTTGTTTTCAGTCCCCCGCGGAATCCTTTTCCTAGAAGTAAATAATCTTGAAAATTCTATAATTTAATTTTATAGGAAATAGAAGTAACTGTTTGAGGTAACTGTCAGCAGTAGCTGTTTTTCCATCCTCGTTCACGATGGAAAAAGAGCAACAAAGCCGACAATATTTCTTGATGTCCTTGTATCCAAACGCAAAGCTCTACTTTCGAGACCTCTGTATTCTATAACAGTGACACCGGGTTACTCATGAAGTTTGTTTTTCTCATGTGAAACCCCAGCTATGTACGGCTCATTATATGAAAATGCCCTGAAACAGGCCACGAAGGTGCGCATGCACCTGACGATATGGCGTCAGAATTGCAAAGCGAGTCCCACTGGGCTCCAACTGTATAAACAGTCAATCAGCATTTTAGTACAATATATATTTCATTTCTATCACATTTCGATCCCCTTCAATCTTACAATGCAGCTCTATGAACAACTAACACGTAATTACAACCAATTATAGAGGTTTAGCTGTAGAATTTCTTTGTGGGAATTTAAAACTTGAATTTACTAACTCTATCAACAGGGACTTTCTGGTGCAGAACGTACTGATTTTATCCTCACAAAAACATCCGTTCCCGGAAAAAGGTAAATCGTCATCGTTATCACAGTGTATACTTTTGTAATTTATCTCTTACCCGCGGTAACTTTAACGCCTTGATTGCGTACATTTACTTCCGTTGGCCTATCGTAGATAAATTAGTGACGTTTTTTTCTTTAAAGGTGCCGTCCAGTCCGTTCTGCGCATGTGTGATATTTCGAACGTGCGGGACCCGGAATAGATTTGCGACAGTTCGAAAGCGAGTATTCGTCAAAGGTTGCGAAGGCGCGAGTGGTAGTTTGATATATTATCCACATTTAGGAACAGAACAGCTTCTAAAAACACGCTTTTTAGGCGGAAAAGCTCAAGCGTGGAAAACAAATCCGCAATACTTCATGTTCAATGTTTATATAATGCAATGTAAACAAACGATGTAAACAGAAACGTGAACATGCGCAGAACGGACTCGACGGCACCATTAAGTGTTTCAGGAGCCTCTTTAATACTGACCATCTAATTACTCTGAAGATTCCTTTCTGTAGGACTGAGTCCTTTAAAAACTCCTACTTTATACGTGTCTGTCGTTTATGGAATTCTTTACCGTTATGTATTAGAGAATAGCAGCTTTTATCTACTTTTTACGATTCAAACGTTTATAATAATTGTTATTTATTCTTCATTTTGTAAATAGTGTTAGTTCATTTATGCTATGGAATCTTGAATTCTGTTTTAAACTGTCCATTATATAATGTACTCAACATAATAATGTAAATTTGAAATTAGATTAAATAAACAAATAAAAAAACTTAACGGCGCTACAACGGATTTTCAAAATTTATGAAGACCATCAGATTTATATTCACTGCGATTCCTCTTTCAAATTCCCGTCATTGCCGTGTTGCAGAAACACGATTGTCACTAGCAGTATCAATGACTGAGGAAGAGCGTCGAGTTATATTATTCGGAAAAAGCTGCTGCGTCCCAAGGTGCAAATTGACCCATAACCTTCTGATCACCGGTGAGATCCATTGTGCTACTCTGACTCAGATGGCAG
Source organism: Chrysogorgia sp. JL179-B06 (assembly GCA_035772405.1). NCBI lineage: Eukaryota > Metazoa > Cnidaria > Anthozoa > Scleralcyonacea > Chrysogorgiidae > Chrysogorgia > Chrysogorgia sp. JL179-B06. The sequence continues at coordinate 1,979,884 of JAYKKM010000038.1, forward strand.
AGCGAAGGTTATTTTGTGAGGTGACTTTGCGTAGACATTCGTATATTGCTATAATAATTAACAATTATTGGATGAGGTGAAGCATGATATCGAGAATTATCAAGGCCGAGGTTTGTGTTGTTTGACGAAGTTGAAGGCTGAGGCGGATCATGACACAAACCGAGGCCTTGATAATTCTCGATATCATGCGAAAACCGAATCCAATAATTGTTTTATTATGCATATGATAAGAAGTGCTAATGTAATGCGTTTGGCGAATCTTTGCGAGGAACCCGCTATTTTCCAATTTTCTTTCGCTGTAAACAAGCTGGCAACAGCAAGCTAGCAACAAGATATTGGAATAATGATGTGATAGCTACACTTTTTGAACCATAATATTGAAACATTTACGTCACATGAAGATAATGTCACGAATTAGCTGTAGGCCAACAGCCAATCAAAATCGAGATAGAGAATGCATAATTATACCTAATAACATGCCTGCGTATTATTTTAAAATGTCGCTCTGCTATCTGAGTCCGAGGAATTCGATGTTGGAGCAGCTTACTAGCGATCAGAAGTTTATGTGTTCGATTCTCATTTGACACTGATTGATTTTGTAATCCGAGGTAGTATACCTTCAAACATTCATACAGAAATCTGTTATTTTATTTTATAGACACTGCTTGTACGTCGAAATGGCATGTAATGGTATGTTTGGCATTGGTGAAAGTACGTTGATTAGCCCGCCTTCGTCATCACGTTGTTTTGAGTTATCCATGGCTGAGATTGCCGTGTTTGATCGAGATTGTTATCAACTCATTGTCGATCTTACTGTTTTAATTGGAATGGCTAAAGTATGTTTATATGTCCATATATAGTATTGTATATGTGTACACAATATATAATCAATCCATTGTATTGCAAATAATGCTCATAAGGAAAAATCTAGGATCGAACTTTGTTCATACAGCAACCACTCGCTAGCAGAATGATTTCCTGTATTGGATAAGAAGATGGATAGGTGTTCCATTATACAGTACTTAACGATCTGTTTTCGATGGATAACGTGTTATTTTATAAAAAGTAACAAGCGACGTACATCTTCGTTTTTGATTGGAGAAACGACAAACATATTTATTTTCTAATTTTAGTTCAATTTTTTTGCAACTCAAGATATTATTATTAAATATTAATTATTAATATAATCTTTATCGAAGATAGCCGTATAACCATGAATAAAACAAATAAGTGATTTTCATAAGGGTCCTCAAACAAAAAACAAACAAAAAGACTAGAAATACAGGATAAAATAACAAATAATATAAAAATGCTAGTTCGCTAGCTAGATTTAAATGCTAGCAGTAAAGTATGTGCTCATTTCCCATTTCACATTTATGTTCAGCATCTCCCTGAAGACAATTTGCGAGGAGCACGAGCCTTATTCGTTGCCAATGACGTCGTAAACATGTGTGATGTATTCAACCGGAAATCATACAAACGGTGAGAATGTCAGTTTCAGTATCGTTGACGTTGTCGTTAAAAATGTAATGGACGTGGGCATTAGAATTAGAGCAACAAAAATAACAGAAGCAGAAACAACATCATCAAGAATAACATCAACTTCATCAGCGGCAACAATAAAAGCAGCAAACAGGAGCCTTACGCACCCACTTTGATTGGGGGTGTCTAGTTAAAAGTCCAAATGTTTTTTTATAAAATTCCTGAATCATATTTTACGCGCATTCACACGTCACAGCTACAAATGTTGGTATCTGTTGGCATAAAGTTTAATAAGTCTAGGAATCACATATCACATTGAACAACATATTCTATGCCACTCTAAAAACATTATTTACCTGGTCACTTGTAACAAGTGTGATATTCAATATGTCGGGTCCACAAGCACTGAGCTGAAAGTTCTTTTCAACAACCACAAATCCACTATGGTTAGCAAGAAAAGGACATGCGAAGTAGCTGTTCACTTTAATAAAGAGCCACACAACCTTTATGATTTTAACTTTTCTGGTATCGAACAAATTAACAACGCAAGCGATGCAAACAGCTGCGAGTTCCTTATATAAAGGGCTATACCACCGCCAGATCATGATCTGTATTTTCTAAACAATACATAACCTGGAATGGTTATTTCATCATCATGAATAGCATTATACAATCTAGTTTCATTTGTACTTAATATATAAAACGGTCTGTTCACCATCAATACTTTTAGTATGTTCAGATTCCAGCTGGGGGTGTTTCGGCGCCAGCGATATCCTTTCCACACCCACCGCTGGACGAACTATAAGGACATTTAAATTTAAGCGAACTATAAGCACATTGAAAAGGTGGCAAACTGCCAAGATTTTTAGTGACGAAATATTGACGTTTCGAGCGGAGCCCTTCATCAGAGTAAGACGAGATGAAATAAAATAAATAGGGCTTATATATATATGCCAAAAGGGTGTCACAAGTAGAAAGTAGTCAATCAAATGCACGGGAGATACATAAATACAAACTAATAATTAATGAGATACGAAAAGTTAAATCATTTGCTATTTGTACAGTCGATCAGCAGAGGGAGAAATGACAGGTCCAATCTTAGATAAAATAAGGTCAAACAAACGTAGAGCATGATTACTGATCGACGGTATAAAAGGAAGCAAATTGTTCGTGACGTAGCTAATTCAAATTATGATACTAAATTTGATTGCATTTATTATTCAGTTGATTGATAATTTTACATTGACAAGTAGGCGAAGCAAAACATCTTCTTTCAAATACCATTTCATTTCATCTCATTGTGGACATGTTGCATCAAATGCCAGACAATGAACATATGAAAAAATATCCAACGAAAGCGAACGTAAACATCAATATACCTTTGACACCAGTTTACCTTGGACATGACACATTGCTCGCGAATAAGTATACGTCATTTACTTCTCAAAGTCAGAAAATCAAAACAAGACATGTTTACCCCGAATTCCATTTCTACTTATCATCCTTATTTATTCCTTGCCGTGAGTAGAGTATTCCAATTTGGCGCGCCGCGTTTTTCACATCACTACGTTATTAAAGCTTTCCATAAATGAACTATTTTCCATCTAGAATCTGATTTTTTTAGAATTGATCCAAGCCAAACTTTTATTAATATATTTACAAACCTTTTTATGTTTATCGCGTCGAAGGTCGAAGCGGTTAAATAAACCTTACCCCATTATGACGCATGAATCTATTAGTGACTACTATACCACCACAATACCTTTCGGTATATATTTTTGTGATGTTTCTTCTCGTATAGTTAGCTCAGTCATGACAACTATGGTATATCGGGGCTACTTTCCTTAATTTGGTGGTGTATATAGATCAACCAGGTCTTGCATTATTTCTTCATTTTCTTGTGGCTTCATTTTCTTAATATGGTTATTCATATCCTCAGTTTCCCCGGCAAACTTCTTATAATAACTTATAACTTTGTGATTTGAACTTCGGCTATTTCTATCCTGGCGGAGTCCTTTCACGATTGGAATCGCGCCCACTACAATAGTTGATTTAGGATTTCTTGTCGTTCGTTTTGTACTCATGTAATCCTTTCCGTTATGATGTTGTATAGATTTTTCAGGATATGTGCTTTCTATTTCCGTCATTTTAGCTTGACCTTGAGGTTTTATGCAGTTGGCGTTGTTGTCATTTTTATCGTTGTAATCTCTTAGGCCAGTAAATCTGTTATATAGTATCTATGTTGATTTCACATGAAAGATTATTTGGTTTTACAGTAATTCGCTAACGTGAGTTTTTCTTTAATGAATCAAATGTTCCGTTCCATTTCATACGTTTGCCATCGCAATCAAGATCGCGGGCAACCTTTGTGAAGTCTAATAGCATTTAAATTTAAAAATTTAACATAAAAATTGAACTCAAGCCTCGGCTCAAGTAAACATGACGTTCAGCCATTAGTGAAAATACATTGAAATTTATCCATTTGTGGACTGTGGTATTCCTGCACTTATTAATATATACTTATGCTGTGAAGCTTACAGATAATCCAAGGGATTATTAACTTGTCTTTTTTGTGTAGTTGTCATGAACATGCTCAAACGTTTCTAAGAGAGAAGAATGGAGAAGGTCAACATGAAATTCATGCAATGGGACACTGCCATATTGACTCGGGTAGGTGTGATAGTACTGTATCTCTATTGCATAAACAGGTTACTGTCAGACGTTTCGAGCGAGAGCCCTTCATGATGAAATTAGTGGTAACGAGTCTACCGAATAGGATTTTGTCATACAAGTTCGACATATTTATTCTATAAAGCAGAGGTGGAAAAAGTATCGGATCCTGGGATCCTAGTTCCCAGAAGTTATGTTGGATCGAAATTTTCGCAGAAAATTTTACAGAAAGTTTAGAGGTTTTATAGTTAACGGCAAAGTATTTTGCAGAACTCTGTAGTCTGTTACTCAGTAAGTGTATTAATTATACAATTATAATTAAATACTGTACCGACAACTGGCAACAATCCAATATATTGATCAATCAACGATGAATGATATTATAAATCGATCTGATTGATTTATTTTTCAAAAATATTTTCTGGGAAACAATATTCCTCAGAAAATATTTGATTTGTGTCAGTTCTTCACAATCTTGACAGCCAGTGTGAATTAAAAACGAAATACATACAGATCGTCCATAATTTATCTGCTTTCAGTGTAGCAGTGAATTTAGTATTTGCCTTCGAATGTTTAGTGAAGTTAAATCCAGGGAGAAATCGAAGACCATTTTAAAACTTACACACACTTCACACTTTATTGCTACTTCATGATACATGGACAAAATGGTTTGGGTAAGGTTTATTGTTGTCCAGAAGCGAATATACCCTGTAGATCAGTCTGTGAAAATTTGCACGATAGCTTGTCGACCCCCCACCGAGCTACTCAAATCTAGTAGTAGATTCTGATTGGTCCAAAACGCATGTGACACATAACAGTTTATTTGATTAGATTGTTGCGAATATATTGTTCCGAGTGAGCACTATGAAAAAAAACCTTTTGGCAAAAACCCTTTGGTCATCGAGAAATCATCGTCTCTAGAGGAATTGTTGTTTTATAGTGATCGTATAATTTAATAACTTTGTGCTAATATATGTCCTGATATTTTTTATAAATGTACTGCGTTGTTTGCCATCAAAATATCCAGGAGAGTAACCAGCCTTCCTTTTTGTGAGCATGTGTTCTCATGTCTGCGAGTATCAAAAAGAACGTCCCGCACTACCTCATAGATTATTTTACAACTAGACATCGCGATAGACAGGACTATAATACCAGGAATAGTGATCACTTTATTTTAAATAAATTAAAGTTAAAATGTACCCAACGCTCCTTTTTTATAAAGGGCACGTATTTTTAATAGTTGTAACAAGAAATAATGTATATACTTATATATATATAGAATCTTATTTATTGCTGCCTCCCTGACGGGAGGCAGCACACTAAATACTTGACGTTTCGTGTTAACTCGTGCCAGTCCCTTTCCCGAGCTATGTATATCCGACCAGAATCTCGATTTGTAAAATTTTTGCCGTCGATTTATCGAGATGTTAGATCATGTAATCTCTCAACTCAACTGGCTCAAGTGCGCATGTCCCGCTAACACATTGTCAGTTGTTTTCGATCGATCAGTGCTTCTTTAATTGTCTACTTCCGAAGCTAAGACGTTGTCAGTTTTGTCTACTTCTGAAATTTAAAGCCTGTGCACTGTAGAGCCTGTGGACAAGAATCCCGATTACCCGATATTTCGATAACAAACGCAATCGCTGTATGTTTCTTATTTGTATCGTCCTTAATCGACGGCTTCAGCACTTTACTAGGAGTAATCAAGGATTAATATATGTATAAGTGCATTCGACACATGTGGACCAGCAAATGGTGAATGAAGATTGGTTTATAAACATAAAATTATGCTGTAACGAATTATGAAAATACAGCGTCTAAATTGAAGGTTAACATCAATGTTTTTGACAACGGTGATCCCGCATTTCCCGTTCGTTAGTTAGATTTGAAATATGACCGCTCGACCGCTAGATGAGTCAGCCGCAAATATTACAAACGTGAAGTTCGATTTGGCAAACGTGTCGCTTGAATGGAAAATTTATAGTCGCGAGGCTTGCTCGTTTCAAGTAAATGTTGTTCGAATTAGATGTATGGCGTTCAAATGATCACATTGAATTTTGACATTGTAAACGCGCCATATGATCACCGTATGTTATTTTAATATTACAAAGGCTAAGCTATATGATCGCCTTTATTGGTTTATATTCTACATTCTATTTATTTGATCCTCCATGCTATAGAAAATTTCTAGCATCATTCTGCTGGCCTAATCCTGAATACTTCTACAGGCAACCTCGTCGCGAGGCAGCATTTCACTTCTGATAAGAACATCTGTTTTAGCTCTTTATATTTTAGTTTTATCTTTGTATTTATATTGTGATTATCACTGCAGGACCTACATTGATAGCAGTGTTTTTAACTGAAGTAGTTATCCTGTTAAAATATGTTCTTAATAAAAAATTTAAAATAAATAAAGTCGTGCAATAACAAAGTTGCAAAAAGGCAAAGTTATTAATATAAAAAATAATTATTAAAAAGCGGGAAATGAACTTCTTCAGGAGTTAGAGAAGTTGATAACATCATCTACAAACAAAGAAGCAAGATGAAGATATCAAAGCATCTGCAACGTATCTAGTATCACAAGACTCTGATGTAGCATTGAATTAGAAATGATTTTGTATAGGTTTTCCAACAACTATTTCACCAATAAAGATGTGCATAACGGAGCCAGGACGTTTTTCTGCCCCTCTAACAGCCCCTGGTTCATCCTCTTCTCCACCAATTAGCTTGACGCCAAAAAAATTACCTTTGTCTTCAAGCTCTTCGATGGTACTGGTTAGCGTGAAGGTTCAATGGCTGAATAAAACAAGAGCGAAATCTTCCCAACGACTTATAAAGTTTAGGAAAAATCCAATCAAATAAACCGTTGTGCATCACATGCGTTTTGGACCAATCAGGATCTACTATATTTAGTTTTGAGTAGCTCAGCAGGGGGTCGACAAGCTATCGTGCAAGTTTTCACAGGTTAAATTCAGGCTGTACATAGGCTAATATTAACCTTAACAGTAACAAGGATACTAGACCTACAATTAAGGCACAACACGCTTGTTGCTAGCAAGAAATTGGCTGCGCAAAGTAAAATTAAGATATCTTGTCAATGTACGCAACTGGTATAATCGAGTTGTCTTAGTATTTCACCCTCTCATAGCATCTAATTTTATGTTTACACTTTACACATATAAACATATTTCTTTAATGCTTAAGACAATGCACGTTAGGTAAAAACAATGATTTTGTTATTTTGCCAAATTTTTGCAGAAATTTTTTAGTCCTAAACCAAGTATCCCAGAAAGAAAAAAACTTTTTCCACCTCTGCTATAAAGACTGGTTCATTCTTCCAACCGAGGGTGTTTTTACGTCAAGCGTAATCGTGATATCGGTCTGTCTTTGAACAGATGTTTTGCCAACTGAAAATGAAAACCACGATAAACAATTACCATGTCGCATTTCTTTTTAATTTTTTTTGTTTCCACCTTTCTCGAACAAGGGTAATATTGCTGAGAGCAGATTGTTCTGTACTATTTGCCTTCATGAAATTGTGTTGTATTTTATTTCTTTTCTTTCTATACAGCGTGGCTATGGCCCTATGATGAGACTATTAGAAAGTGTGGAAGAAGTTGGTCATCAACAGTTCAGTTAATGAAAATGTACCCAGAGTTTACGTTCACTTGTTCTCAGGTAAGTTTTTCTTTGAAGCTCAGACATTAGAACATAGAACTGGTTGAATACTGCAGAAAGCAAAATAATGTGCTGCTTTTATCAATTCAAAATTATGCTCAATATATTACACAGATTCACATGTATCTTAAAATAATTCCTTCCTTAAAATAACCCCTCCGCTACCCCCTGGTAAGACCCTGGGTACGAGGTTGCTCTTAAAGTGTCTGTGAAGTGAAAAAATCGCGAGCATTTTGTGCCTTTAAATAATGAACAGTAAAGGACGGCAGGAGCATTCACTGAAAAGTTCAAGTGAATTTGACGTGTATAGTCTTGGAACTATAAACTTTTAAAGTTTGACGTAGACCGAAGGTAGAGCCTAATATTGCAAATCGAGACTTAAATATTTTGTAATATTGGGCAAAATCCAATAGGTGTTTTATTATATCGAACAAAATATCTTAACACAAAGATTTTTCTTCGCACGTAAACAGTCAAAAGGTTGCTGTCCAATATGTTGCTGTCCTACATCGTAAAATATTGGACTGTCACGTGATGCTAATAGCGACAATTGATTGGACGATTATATGTGAGGGTATAACAATAGTCCATCTTCGTACGTCATCTCTTTAAACTACGGCATGGGGAAAACTTTGACATTCGCGCGATATCTCGAAAAGTACGAACATTTATTTCATTTTTTGGGCTTTGATTTTATTCAAAATATGAGATCGGAATTTTTACTTCACAAACACTTTAAAGTTGTTCCTTGGTCGATATTTAATATCGTCTTTGCCATTGATTTTGAAATTGTTTTTCCTGTCTTAAGCTAAACTTTAATTATAATTCCTATTTGCTCATATATTTAGTATTTACCTCTCAGACGTATATTAAAAGAGATTATAATTGTTTTTAAAATTGCTTAGTAATTTTATATATCCAGGCTCAGCAATTTGAATGGGTAAAGAAACACTATCCTACTCTGTATGAAGATATTAAGAGCTTTGTTACGAAAGGAAATTTCATACCAGTTGGTGGAACGTGGGTGGAAATGGTAAGGCCATTGTGAAAGCTGCTAATATCTAGTTACATGCCGTGATTTAGTCATAGTTCCTGTACAAAGCACAAAGTAGGTCTAGTAGCAAATAACACATATTAATCAAGAAATACATGCTGTACACACAATACATGAAAACAAAAATAATGGCTGTACAAATTAGCTATATAAAACTAAGGTAACAATTATGTCGAATAATAACATATGTAATATACAGAGATTAAAAGCTACATTAGCCTATTAGTGGCCTCATTTGTGAAATGTGCTTTCAATTATTACGGTAAAATTCACGATAGTCCTTGCAGGTTCTGGTGTTGTGTGGAAGATTATTAAATACATTTTACGTACATTTAATGTACATTGTGATTACTATTGTTCTGTAGTCGTAGTTCCTGGTACACTATGGTTTCTGCAGAGTAGGTCTATACAAAAATCGTCTAGTTACATGTTACGACTATGTTCTTTAGTCGCAGTTTCTGTACACTAAGTACAACGTATAGGTCTACAAAAATCTTCTAGTTACATGTCACGACTATGTTGTGTTCTGTAGTCGTAGTTCTGTACTTAATAGTACAGTGGTGTACGTTTTTTTCAATGGTTTACATTTAAAATAATGTAGAGTGCTATTTTATAATGCAGTATTTTAATATTGCAAACTTGATTTAGGATGGTAACATTCCTAGTGGTGAGTCGTTTGTTCGACAGTTTTTGTTTGGACAGACATTTTTCAAAAATGAATTTGGTTCATTTTGTCAAGAGGTAAACTATACTTTTCAACCTACATTTCACAATATTTTTATTCTGTACATGCTTATATTCATTACATTTCCTAGTAATTACTTCTCCTATTTAACTATTGAACAACAAGGCACAATAATTGTTCCGGTATAAATTTGTTATTCAACCCTTTGTCAAAATTGAGCCCCCCCGAAATTCGGGATCCGGTAATATATTCGGTCCCAATGAAATTATACTGTCATAGGACATTTGGGTACTTGTCCCAGCCATCGGAGGGCGTACCCGACACGTGGCTATAATGAAGTAGTTTGTGTAGACAGGTCCATTTTCACCAAAATCAAAAATATGTTTCACTATACTCTTTGGATACAATAGAAATATGAAAATAATAGTTTCCCCTTTATTTATCAAGACTTCTTAAATTCTTCTATTTTTAGTTTTGGCTTCCCGATACATTTGGTTATTCTGCGCAATTACCGCAGATTATGGTTGGTGCTGGTATCAAGTACTTCGTAACCCAAAAGCTGAGTTGGAGTTTGATTAACAAATTTCCGGTACGTATCCACTATGTATTACCATCAGTATGTACGCAATGCATGCATTAAAGTTAACGTATGGATTCATACAAACAGATGCATACATGGTGTGTACGTATACGGTTGTGTGTCAATATACGTGTGTTAATGCTAGAGCGTGTACATGTATATACCAGAAATAATCTAGTCAATTCTGTAGCAATTATACACTATCGTATATACAGCTTAAAGTGCCTATAACGTCTGTGGGGATTTAAGATATTTGTAATCTATGGATTCTCCTGAGATAAATTGTAATGTATCTTGTCAGCTGAAAATTTCATCTTCATAGACTTTTGCTGTTTATGTTGACGGAAATGACGTCAAATCCCGATTTGACGTCATTTCCGTCAACTTTAACAGCAAAAAGTCTATGAAGATGACATTTTCAGCTGACAAGATATATTACAATTTATATCAGGAGAATCCATAGATTACGAATATGTTAATTCCCCACAGGCGTTATAGGCACTTCAAATACGAAATAGTTATACGATATGGCACAATTGCGGACAATTTTAATTTTTTAAACGGTATTTTTTAAAATTAATTAGAGTCTTAGCTTGCGAATTTGGATCACCTTATAATTCCTTCAATTTGTCCCTACGAACAAAACACGTAAACATTTTATGTTTATTTCTTTTCATCAGCCATGTTTAGTTTAATATTTTCCATTTAGATATATGTTTGTTTTGTATTGGATTTTTGATAGCTCCGAAACGCTGTAATTTAGAAATGTTTATTTTGAAAAACATACACTGTAAAAACAGATTGGTTAAAACAACCTATTCCATTCGGTTGTCTCAGATTCATCAATTGACCATTTTTTACGGGTTGAAACATCCAAATTTATTGGTTGAAACAACCAAACTAAGGTCATGTCATGAAAATATTTAGTTATTTTAACCATTCAAAATTGGTTATGAATCGACAGCCTATCAAACTTGTTGTTTCAACCAATCTGTTTTTACAGGTATGGATGTAGCTATGATTTTTGCAATCTTTAGCCTCTTTTCCAGTTATCGCAAAAATTTGCTAACAGTTCGCTGCGAGTGCATGGATCAGCATTTGATTCCATACGCACAAGGTTCAAAATCAAGAGAGGCCTGATACAAGCTTTGTTATCAGGCTTCGTTATCAGGCTTCGTTATCAGGCCTCGTTATCAGGCCTCGTTATCAGGCCTCGTTATCAGGCCTCGTTATCAGGCCTCTCCATTTTGGAGCTTAGTTGGATGGGATCTAATGCAGCCAGCAGCGAGCGAGTTCTTGCGATAATTGGAAAAGAGGCTTTAGGTGTTGTTTATATGAGCCGGGCTAACAAACTTACCGTTTTGCGAAAAAATTTCTTCGCCGATAAAAGATAATTGAATTAACTTTAGACTGTTCCTACAGCCAAACTGATCCAAATCTACTTTGTAAATTCATTTTGGTTGTCTTTTACTGCCGCGGTAAGATGTTAATTAAAACGAGTCAGCACAGTTCATGTAAACAGCCCCTAATCCCTTAACAGCCCCTAATCACAGTCAGTACATAATGAACAAATGTCCCAAGCGCACTTGTCTTATTTTCTTTTTTAGCACAATTCCTTCATATGGGAGGGAATCGATGGATCGAGGTATTTAGCTGGAATAACGTAAACCTAACTGAAATAACTCTCCTTTGAAAGCAGTGGCGTAGCTAGAAATTCTGTACGGGTGGTCAAACGTTCTAAATGTCCGACAATTGGAAGTGTCCAAAAGTGGGCGTGTCCATATGGGTGCTATTATTAAAGTTGTTGTATCCGCGTTTTTCTTATATTTATACTCCTTTAACTGCCTTACATTTTTCTAAAGGATTGTTTTGCGCACTCTTTTGTTAATTGTTTCCAGTTCACTTTATTTGATTTCTTGATAAAACGCAATGTTTTGCACCAGTTTACTCTCAATCAATGGCCCGATGTTTCCGACAGATGTAAAAGACAGCATCGAAATTTAAAGGGACACTCCACCCCAAAAACAAGTGTTGCTTAAATGAAAGTTATTTGTCACCTTACATGAGAATGGGTATTAGTTTTCTTCTAATCGTTTTAGTTTTAGAGAAATTTGGCTTTGTTTATCGTATTTTTCTTCTGATTGCTGGCGAATGCGGTCGCTGCCATTAATTTTTGATGTCATTGAGTGATAGACAAAGAAACCCTGGACAATAGCATGACAATAACGTGGTCTTAGTCTATTATACAGGATTTCTATTCACGCTATTGTTAAATTTCTTTTCAAAGTGTTTCTCTCACTCAATGACGTCAACAATTAATACAAAGCTAAATTTCTCTAAAACTAAAACGATTAGAAGAAAACTAATACCCATTCTCATGTAAGGCGACAAAGAACTTTCATTTAAGCAACACTTGTTTTTTGCGGGGTGGAGTATCCTTTTAAATACCGATACTTAGTTGTTGTTTATATTCTGTATACTGATTCTCTTCTTTGTTCCAGATGTCTTGCACATTTTCCTCCTGGAGATACATATGAATCTATGGCAGGTGTCGATGATGTAAATATCCAAGAGTAAATTAATATGTCAAACACGAGGAAGAGTGTTTATCAGCTATCCGAATATCAAAACCAGTGTTGAGTTTATTTGACATGAGGGGCATGGATATCAGATTAAACAGTAATTCTTTTGCGAGCGTTTTATACAACTACAATTGTTGCAGAAATATTGGGACACTTCTCCTTTTCAACCACATTAAGCCCCCTTTTCAATGTTGTTGTCGTTCAAATGCTAGCGTACTCCAAGACGAAGTAAACATGTTCTTTATATTAAAGGACATTGGCAACAAAAATTAAGTTTGTGTAATATGAAAGAACTCGTAAAATGATAGAGTAACACCTTTTACAATTTTTCTGTATTTTACTTCGTTTTTGAAATATTTCAGTTTGTGCTCGGTAGAGAATTTTCACTCATTAAAATATTAGTTTAATCTTCAAGTTTGTTCCCCAAATTTACTTGAAAATATGCGTATAATAACTCCTCATGATAATGAACGTTGTAAACTTAGCAATCACTGAGATATAAGACATTTTTTAATTAGTGAAAATTCTCTACCCTGCACCTGACGTCATCTCATTTACATATCAAACAAACTGAAATATTTCAAAAACGAAGTAAAATACGGAAAAGTTCTAAAAGGTGTCAGTTACTCTATCATTTTACGAGTTATTTTATATTAGACAAACTTATTTTTTGTTGCCAATGTCCTTTAAACAACATTGAATTTGGCAAGAAGGAGCGCCGAGAAGAGAATGTTTTCCTCGCCACACCTCCAAGAGGTGGAGGAATTTTTTCAAACTAATTTTTGCACAGATTGTAGCTTCAAACAAATCCGTATTTTAGAAGAAAATCGAAAAGATCAAATTTGGGTTAATTTACAAATGTTTTTTTCATCACATATACAAACGTTTTTCATGCAACTTGATTTCCTTTGTTTCTCTTTATGATTATTAATGAGTTGAAAAACTTACATCAAGTTTTAATTTTTGCAAACACCAGATATCATTATAAACTGTGATTTTTTCATTTGACTCACTAGTCAAATCATGATCACGATGTGATGTACTGGTTATAGTTTGCTTGATCGCTTTTGACACTGGGCGTGATTGCTTTAAGATTGTGAAAACGATAAAAAACCTCAAAGACAAAGGTCGCACAAATGTTAGCATGCTATTGTATGGTTACGGTGATGGTGGTGGAGGACCAAAGTAAGTTATAACTTCGAACAATCTTTTTGTACTTTAAAAATTCCTATATGTCGCCAAATATATTTTCCTAAGAAGTAAATAAAGAACATATTAGATCCCCCTTGGATGCCAGGGAAGAGCTAGTAACTCATGTAATGAGTAAGAGTTAAACTTTTTATCAATATTTAATCTATTCTTCTTGCCAAACAACCCACTTCTGCACCAAATTGTTAGTCAATTTCAAAATATTAACTTTTAAAACCATTGCTGTCGATAACTAACTAAGAAGTATTCTTTCATCATAAATCCTTAGAAATAATAAGTATCACCTAGTTAATAAGCTTTTACGTTTACTTAATCTCTCATTTACTTACTCTCTCATTCACGTGAATAACATTTTGTTATTTTGAAAGCAAAATCCAGGCGTGGTTTGATTTCGTATACATTCTTTCACCATAGCGAAGATATGATTGAAAAACTTACAAGAGTGGAAGATACCGATGGTTTACCAAGGTGACTATTTTTTCTCGACGTACTGACATGCAGACAGACACTTATATAGCTTACGGTAGAGGTGTGCTGTGGATGGATAGGGAAAAGAGCGTGTACTGTGAGTTACATATGTATACACACATACATGTATAGACGTGCATACATATTTATACAAACACACATATACATGCATGTATACAGTACAAGACATTCAAATATAGTTTGCCAGCTAGATTAACTCATGCGACTGTTTTAGATCTAACTAACAAACAAGATGCATCTTGAACATCTGAAACGCACGGTGCAGTATACCATGTTATTTCACTCGCAAACCGTTTTTTAGTATGTATTGCTTTAAGCTAGGAGACCACATGTAGACACCAACCAATTAAATTAACTAAAATCAGTAAACGAATGTTTATATATTCATATTATAACAGAGTAATTTTGTCGACGCCCAAGAAATTTTTTAAGGCCCTGGATGAAAGAGACTCGTCCAATCTCTGCACATGGGTTGGTGAACTTTACTTAGAACTCCATCAGGGGACATTCACAGTGGAAGCTAAGGTAAATGTTCTTTATGAGTGATATAAAAGTAAGTAAGTAAGTATTACTAAGTAAAGCTTTATTTAACCACGCTAACCTCATTCAGCTGAACGCTGGTTTCCAACAGGGGGCGTGGAACTTTAACAAAATTACAAGAATACTACAATTAATTACAATACTACAATTAATTACAATAAATATCTAAACTAACAAAATACAATAAAATAGTTTTAAAAATATGCACTTGTGTACGCGGCGGCGCGTTTTAATACAGACCAATTGATAGTGAACGGTTTGCCATTTATTTTCAAGTTCCAAACGTGCTTCGAAAGTTCAGTCTCGTTTGCATATTTCTCGTCACGGAAAGATTTCTGGTGGTTATTAAGCGTTGTTTGAAGTTGTTGGCCGTCACCGGCAGACTAGCAGATAAAGCCAGAAAAGATCTGACCAAGATTTTTGAAGAATTCGGCCTAAAGATCAAAGAACACGAAAAAGAAATATTATTTGGTTTAACCCCCCCATTTAGCAAGAACGTAAAGACCAACATTGGACATAAATTCATTAACCTGATTGACCACCACTTCAGACCCAATAACCTCCATAAAATATTCAACCGGAACACTATAAAAATCAGTTACAGTTGTATGGAAAACATCAAGAGCGCTATCTCAAAACACAACCACCGCATCCTGTCGAAGAAAAATCCCGAGTAGAGAAAGTGCAGCTACAGAAACAAGACCGAATGCCCCTTGAAAGGGAATTGTATGGTAGCAGGTGTCATATACAAAGCTGACGTTACAACAGCAGACAACCGAGACTCGACCAAACAAAAATATAGGAATGACGGCCAACAACTTCAAACAACGCTTTAATAACCACCAGAAATCTTTCCGTGACGAGAAATATGCAAACGAGACTGAACTTTCGAAGCACGTTTGGAACTTGAAAAGAAATGGCAAACCGTTCACTATCAATTGGTCTGTATTAAAACGCGCCGCCGCGTACACAAGTGGGGCAAACCGCTATAACCTATGCCTCAAAGAAAAGCTTAAAAAAGCTTAAAAACTTATTATTAGTATTTAAAAAAAAAATTATTATAATTATAATTATTAAAATTATATTTTCAATCTATAGACGGATGTAACCTGTTCGTTGATCTTCCTGGATTTGAAAGCCCCTCAGTTATAACTGGAGACGAACAACGCCCAGATTTACTTCTTTCCAC
Organism: Chrysogorgia sp. JL179-B06; assembly: GCA_035772405.1. NCBI lineage: Eukaryota > Metazoa > Cnidaria > Anthozoa > Scleralcyonacea > Chrysogorgiidae > Chrysogorgia > Chrysogorgia sp. JL179-B06. The sequence goes on from JAYKKM010000038.1 coordinate 1,996,042, forward strand.
TTCAAACAACGACCTTTACATCGTTGAACTTACCGTAGGATTTGAGTCTAACCTTACCAACAACGTTAACCGGAAGAAAGCTAAGTACAAAGATCTAGTAAGAAAGCAGAATGAGGACTTCACAAGTGTTAAATTTGTTAATCTCTCCATCAGCTCACTCGGAATTTTCGATAAAGAATGCCATACTTTTATTGAAATGTTAAATGATTTAGGACTCGATAACAAACATCAACAATACTACATCCGAAACATGATCTCTATCGCCATTAGAACGACGTATTATATCTTCTGTAGAAACAAAGAATGGACCAATCCTGAACCACTAAATGTTTAATTATAAATTTGTTTCTGTTGTTTTAGAAATATTAATACTGTATATAATCATATGTGATTCAAGTTAGTCAATTGTAAATTACCTCAAGAAGTGAGATTTGCAATTGTAAATATATAAGAAAAATTTATATTAATAAAGTTTCCATTATTATTATTATTCTTATTATTCTTATTATTCTTATTATTATTATTATTATTATTATTATTATCATTATTATTATTATTCTTATTATTCTTATTATTATTATTATTATTATTATTATTATTATTATTATCATTATTATTATTATTATTATTATTATTATTATTATTATTATTATTATTATTATTATTATTATTATTAATCAACCAAGTTATTCTTATTAGGATTATTCTTATTATTATTATTAGACTTCAAAATATTAATTATTATTCTTCTCTATTATTATCACAAAGTTATCTATCATCATCTTACGAAGTAAATATTAATAAATCTTATAACATTTAAATCACTAATAAATCATAATAAATCATAAATCTTGACCGCCAAAATTTAATGTTGGGGTATTAAGTGCTGTAAGTAACTTCCCTTTACTAAGTAACGAAATTACAAGTAATCGTTACTTTTTAAAGTAACTATATGGGTAACTAGTTAAACATTTTGCGACGAACTTAACTGTAACTGTAACTAGTTACATTTTTGCTAAAAATGGAACTAATAACGAGTTACATTTGTTACTTTTGCAGCGTTAACGTTACTTTTGTTACATTCTCACGCTCACTTCTACTACAGTCAATTGAAGCAGTGTTGGTATTTCCGTAACATTTCAATATTTCATGTACGGCTACATAACGTCCTCGCCAAATTATCAACGCCAATCTGCTGACCACTGATCACGGGCGCATATTAGTTTTGTAATGCTTCATATAAAAATTTTTCAACGACTCAATTTCACGAGGCTTCACCATGATTTTCGTTCAATAAACAGAATAATTTTCATAATTTCATGCGCTATTGAGTCATGACTTCATGCGAGGCATCCTTGGCCGTATTTGGCGGACATGTTCGAATGCAAAATGTTTAATGTTTTTGAAATACTGATTCACTGTATCTCGTTCTTTAAAGAAGGTATAAGGTCACTAAAAGACAGTACTTGTAAACTTACCTGAAGCGAGATTTGCCATTGTTAAATAGTAAAATCTGGGAATGTAAATTTTAACAAGTTTCCAAAAATGTCAAAGTAACTTATTAACTAGTTACAAAAATCTTAAAGTAACTTTGTAACGGTAACTAGTTACATTTATTTCATGTAACTTTTACCAGTAACTAGTTCCTTTTTTGAGCATGTAACTGTAACTGTAACTAGTTCCAAAAAAAAAGTAACTTTTACAGCACTGGATTAACTATATTACCTCGTTTAACATCACCTTCATTTGAATTTTAACACTGGCTCAATGTGCTCGTAGGATTGGAATAATTTTTTCTGAACTGAAATTTTCCTTTTATTCGGATCGTACATGTAAATGTTCATTTTTGACCTATATTTACTTTTTTGGGTCGCAGTAATTGTCTATATATTGCTGTTGTGGATCCGCTCGGTTGTATTTTCCAGTTGTTTTTGTATATTGATTTGTATTATATAGGTTTGTAGTTAATTTTTATCTTTGTATATGTATTGAAATGGCTAAGCTAATAAATATAAATGTAAATGTTTTCCCAGATAAAAGACGGAAATCGAAGATGCGAGTTTCTTTTACACGATGTAGAATTTCTGTCTTCGATGGCTTTGGCAATGGATAATAAGACATCAAATAAAGGTACCCGAACATGATACATCTTATAATACATCTTATGAAATAAATGTTCAGAGTTTTTCATGAACTCCCCAGCAAATGATCTGTTTTAAGTCTTACACAGCTTGAATTTTGGCACCCGTTTTTATTGCATTATATATTTGGTGTTATAAAACGGCAAATGTGATCGATGAACTTATAGTCTGGCCCGTTTGATAAGTATTGCTTGGGTAACCATTATATATTGCATTCACGAAGAAGCGAAATTGTCATGATTAACGAACACTGTAATTGAAAGACTGCATATCCTTACGGATAATCGTTGTTATCGCAAGAATATCTCGTGCACTTAAATTGGATAAAACAAGAGACCGCGGTGCCCCAAAGGTGCTATTTCGAATCCCACTTTTTATGCTCTTTCACTTATAAGAACATTAAATGAAATGGTAAATAACTATATTTACAAAAAAAGAAAGGAGTAGTTAAATATAAATTATTTTATGTTCGAGCCTGGTGGCTAAGTTAACCGTGAGCAACCTCGTTCCCAGGCCCATTTTGGCCTGGGAACGAGGTTGAACCGTGAGGTTTTCGAGCTAGCCATCAGTACCATTTTTCAGTTGACTTTATAGTAGTCTTGCTTCATCTAAGTCATTTACCGTGGTTAGCACTAGTTTCCATCTATGAAATTGACGTGACATTTATCAGCAAATGCCGAATACTAACCCTTGCCCTACCAAAAATATAACCCTAACCATAAAACTTACCCGTTACACCCTAAAAAGAAGAAAATGAAGCACAAAATGAAGTCACGTCAATTTCATAGATGGAAACTAGTATTCACCTTATCGTGGCACGAAAAAGTGCCTATATATCGACAATTATTTTCATTAAGCATGTTTTAGAGCTGAATTTGTTTAAATAATTTACTACTTTAGGGCCTGTTTATAATATAATTTACTGTTATTTTCGCAGTTGCGTTTATATGGAGACCGGGACATCCCGCTTGACCGCGATCCCGGTTGAAGCAACCGAGATCCCGGTACACCGGGACAGATTTTTTCCATATAAACACAACATCCCGGTACACCGGGATGAAGTGAATTGAAATTTAAAACGTCGTCTGAACCCGGTAAAATATCCAAAAAGTGACAAAATAAAAAAAACATTCGTTGGGATGCTTTTTATGCGAATAAAATTATTTTTTGTTTCATTGAGAAATTATTATCAATTATTATCAACATTTTCACGCATCCCGGTCACCCGGGACATCCCGGTGTACCGAGATCATATAAACATGGGATGAAAACGTCTCGGGCAACCGGGACATCCAGGTATACCGGGATCATATAAACAGGCCCTTAGAATATACTAATTACGATTCAGACAAATTCCCGATCCGGCAAGCTTTTATTTTTACCAATTTTACGAGCGATGCATTTTTAAATTGCCATTGTTTGAATTGGATCACATCTCGGTTTCAGTGTCTCTGTTTCTGTTAACTCTACTGGGGATAGTGTTGATGTTTGTATTACAGTTATAATTTTAGGGCGATGAGATTTAATGGCGACTTTGTTGACATGGCGAAAAGCGGTGATGTTTTCCTGGCTTGTGTGATTTATTTTGATGGGAAAGAAAGGAAAGAAGATGAAAAGAGCGAAAAATACGTTATTATATATTGATGAAATACTGCAGGTTTTCGCCTATTCAGAAAAAGTGATATCTTCACATGTGAAGTCAAAAGTGATATGTTTCGTCTGCTAAAATATCACCATAGCTATTTCATCGATTTCAATATAATGAACAGAACATTACATGGTCGCTTGGAAATACGAATTTTATCTTCTCGTCTTGGTAATATGGACAGTAACTTTTAAAGTTACGTTCAGGTTCAAAAAACTTTTTAAGCTAGAGTAGTTTAAAGGGAAAATAGCTATGACGCATTGTTACGATTGTGTGACTCACGTGACCGTTTATAGTCGAGAGACATTTTGTAGATTTTTAAGGCCGCTGAGACGTTCGCCACGGGTTCCTCTGGTGTTAAAAAGTTTTAGTCGGGGGTTTTACCTGTGTGTAATCCAGCATACGAATAATGACTACATAACCCAAAACGATCCCGTAACAGTAGCATCAATCTATGTCTGATTGTCGAAGTATTACCATCACTCGAAGATAAAATTCGTATCTCCGCACGGCCATGTGATATCCTCTATCCAATGCCTAAAACAACAGAATTTGACTGGAACCATTGAGATTTGATTGACTATCCAAATCCAGACCAGAAAATATTTACTTAGGACATGCAGGTATTTCATCATCTTCTGGCTCACTAAATTAGTACATGTTTTGCTCAAATGTTGTTTTATTTGTAAATAATATGGACACAGATATACGATTATTACTTGTAGGATTGGTAGTGATATATAGTGATCAAACTCTTATCAAGTATCTAATGTATTAAAGTGCCCATGACCCCAAATACGATATTACTGATATAGATTCTACATGAAGTGAAAAGTTGAATGCCAAAATATTTTATGATTTGAGCTTTGCGTTGGTGTTCTAGAAAGGTTTGTTTCAACTGAAATTCTAATGATGTGATGTCATTTACGGCATTTGGCTTTCTTTTCTGCTTTCCGTGTGAAAAAGTTGATAAAAGTTGATAAAATCTTTACTATAGTGGTCAAGTAGATCATCAACGTTTGAGTTAGATTAATTTGCTTTAACAGTAGAATATTGTATCCGAAATGATGCCGTAAATGACGTCACACTCAATAGCATTTCTGACAAACAAACCTTTATCAAACATCAACGCAAAGCTCAAATCATAAAATATTTTTGCATTCAACTTTTCACTTCATGTAGAATCTATATCAGTAATATCGTATTTGGGGTCATATGGGCACTTTAAATAAAATATTTGCTCGCGAATAGGAATTTTATGTCTTCCGTTTTGTCGGTGTTTGGAGTATAGAGATTACTTCAAGTGCGTTATCCTAAAAAATGTTAAGTACCTATAATTTAGTTAATTATTAATTTAATTTAATTATTTATTATATTTATTTATTATTATTATTAATTAAATTATTTATTTCATTAAATTATTTTTTGTATTAAAATGGACAATAAGTAAAAGTTGAATGTAATATATACCATGCATTTCTTTGCAACTTAGTTAATTTTGAACCCTATAGTTTCCCTAAAATATTGCAGTTAACTCCACTATGCTGATTATATGTAAATCTATCCAGTATATAAGCTTTTTCATGTATGTGTTGCATTTATTGACATATCCATGCAGAATATACGCGAATGCTCCTTAGATCTTAGAGACAAAAGGCACCAAGATATAATAAGATGTATCTTTCTTGGCAACAAAGAATTAGGTTAGACAGCATATATTAGTGGGATAGATTTTGAAAGTCGAAATTTTGAAAGAGGCAGCAAAAATAGGGAATTATTAACTCTTTCCTGACGTGCTGAAAAACATCCAGAATTGAACCACCTCTTTGTTCTATTGATATCTCTTGAAATAACCATAACTGTTGCGAAACCTATACATTTTCTGAAAGCCCAATAAACCGGTTTTTACTTGTGCTTTTAAATTTCCCCGAACAAGACACATTATGTTACTATAAATTAGCATTAATTATCATAAATGTGGTTGAAAAACTTTCATTTTTCTAGAAAAGGTCATCTTGCACGCCCGCGTAGCATCATGAAAATTCAAAATGCCACCAATCGCAGAGTTAGTTTATTAAATCAAATCAAATTTGGCGTGTGAGTGAATCTCATGTCCCTGGCGCTTGTCGAATTTCGATTTTTAATCTTGCGTTACCGTGTGCCGTGTTTTTCGATTTACGACTTCGTGGGTCTTCTATTAACCAATTTTGACTGGGCCGGACAGGAAAGAGTTAATATTCAATGGCCGATATTTTTTCGCATTAATAAATTTTATATTTTCGCCTGATTTTTTCATCACCGTTCTAAGTCGGCTAAAGAACACACATATAAAAATTTAAGCCAATTTGGTGAACTATTTCCTACATTTCTAAACACGGTGATTTTTGTTCACTGGCTGCCACAAATCATGACCCACATGCATATAAAGTATTGTATTTGTGGTGTATAAATAGCTTGCATAATATGTTTAATAGTATGAGCTCCTGTGTGGGTGGACCGGTGTGGGTGGGAACTCTGCTACTGTTTTTCAAAATATGCTAACATTTCCACAAACAACATTAATTGTTTTCATGGTTGATTCAATGTTGGTCCAATAATGTTTGGCTAATTTGCGAGACACTTTAGACACATTTGGTGACCTGGCTGCCTCTCACAGGTCTTTTTCACTCATAAATCCTGACAGTGTGTAACTTTTGTTGTACATTGTATTGTTGCTTTCTGGCTCTAAGTAGCATTTGCATACTGGACATGTTATAAAGTTTCATGCATATTTGGAAAAAGCCTACATTGCATAGATAAACGTCGAAATAGCATCTGGCGTTGACGCTATTTTTGCGAAATGTTAGGGTTGAAGTCGAAACATTTTACTTTTACTTCTTTTTATCCATTTTCCTTCATAATTTATTAAAGGATTTTGACAATAGAGAAATGGTAAATTTAGAAAAACTACCAACTCTACAAATAATAATCCGATACCTGTCTTCCTGTTCTTTAAAACTCAAGCAAAACAGTTTGTGCAAAAAATTAGTGAACCAGATTCCAGAAGATTATGAAACAACTGCACGTCCTAAAATCTTTCTTGTGGTTGTTCTAAGCTTGGACTCTGTTAATAATATCTTAGCTTGTCAATGATTCTAGTCGAACGCTTTTGTTTTAATAGCATTGAATAAGGTCTTTTTTGCTCCTTCAACCTTCATTTCAATCTCTTGATACGTACTATACGTGAAATTTTGATAACAAGTGAGATTACAAATACAAAATATAATCTGGTAATCTTGTCGACGGAGGGAACTCAACGATTTATTAACATTTGCAGTAAAAATGACTGTATGTTCGAGTAGGCTAAGTCATTCATTGCCCTAAATCTTAACTGTAATACGAACCTCGACACTAACCTCAATAGATGTTTTTCATTCACATGACAAAGATCCAAAAACAAAAGAAATGGCGGCCATGTTGGTGTACGTAACAAAATAAGTAATTTAAATTATATTCCAACGTGTTGACTATGACGTCACATGAAAAGGACCCGTAGTAGCTAACAGAAACGAAGGCAATGAGGTCGAGTGCAATTTCAGAATGGCGCATCGCTCGTAAAATTGGTAAAATAGAATATGAATTTACGAAAATACTGCGGGTTGCCGGAGGAGAACTCTGTGGAATCGTATATTCAGCATATTCGAAAGTAGTAAATTATGTGAATAAATTCAGTTCTAAGACATGCTTAATGAAAGTGAACTATACGGCGCCACGGCGAATAACCTAATAATAAGAGCGGACTTGAGGAAGAAAGAATTTGCTGCTGGCTAGCGTATTCACATCCCCGCATTGTGGACTCGTAGGGGTTGAGGACAACAAGTTACAACAATATTTGGAAACCGGTGGTTCCAAGTGCCAATCTGCTTTGCTAAATAACAAAATCACGTTTTAGTTTATCATCACAAGTTCGTTTTCTTGACGTTACGTTCTTTCAGCAAACGTCGGAGTCAAGTCGTCGTTTGGCATGCGTACCGACGTGAAGCTTAACCTCCCTAAAATATAAAAGACGCTATATACACTGGTCGCACATTTAACCTGTGGTTATTCCTAATTATAGGCTGTAGTAATAGCTCGGGGTAATTATGTTATGGGTAAGAGTATGGAGTATTGCTGTACTTGCCTTCTAACCAGTATAATCTGTTTTTAAATATTAGCTCATTACCCTGAGGAAGAGCTAAAACGATTATGGAAGCTTTTACTTCTTAATCAATTTCATGATGTTCTTCCTGGGAGCTGCATTAGTGATGTAAGTATGAGCCAATTCTTCCACTCGATCACTGAAAACAATCGTGTGTAGATTAAATATTCTTCTGACTGCAGGTGGGGAGGGGACAGCTGTTGCAGTTAGTGACCGCAAGTGTAGGGGGTCCGGCGGTTGCCCCAGGAAATGTTGAAATCTAGAACCTCGGAAACACCATTTGCAGAAATTTGAACGAACTTTTTCATATAATTCTACAGCGAGTATAATTCTAATTTTACATAAAGACGTAGACATTAACACACCTTACAGGTTGCCAAGATTCAGCGCTGTCAGTCCATGATTCAGGAAATTGAAGCCTCGACAGACGACACTTCACAAAAGTGAACTTATATTTGGGGTTGCGTTACGCCGTTCACTTTGAGATTTTGAGTCGCTTAATCTTTTAATAATTGGGCTTAAATCAATACATACAAACTCAACTGCATGATCCAAAAACAGCACGGCGTGATTCATTTCGATGAATACATTATTCGACTACTTCTTCAATGTTCAACATGTCCGTCATTCCTTTGTGTCCGTGGAGAATCATTGAATAATTCAACCTGCTAGCACCCAACGTTAATCTCAGGTATGTTTTTACACTTGGCCAGAAAAGGACCTTTCGCATACTGCATTTGTTGCCGGTAACACCAACATCAATTTAACAAGCTTTATAATTAGCCCTAATATCAGCAGCCATAACACGAGGTGACACATTAACTATGCCATTAACCAGGATACTCAAGCTTTTTCGTATTGCAATTCCAACTCCATACATGCGTTTCGTCTTCATACCGTTCCAGTATAGATTATATCCTTCATGACTGATGGAACCATCACCAATGCGCCTCATTTCTTGGATGCACACTATGTCTAGGTTAGCGGATTTACATTGCTTTAGCATTTGATATAATCTAAAGTCATCTGAACAAGATTGAATGTTGATTTGTCCAGCTTTCCATTGATGGAATGTTCTTATTTTCTTGCTGCATGTTGTGTTGTATGATGTGTTGTATGATGTTAGGTCTAAATTTGAGGTTTTGCTCTTTGGTCGATTTTGATTTCTGATGGTGTGGTGGCTGACTAGACCTTTCCAAACCAGTAGCATATTTTCCGATCTCAGCCTGTTGGATCACTGAGGGACGCGCTCCTTTGTAACCCGCGCGACGAGCGATGCGGTATCTTGATTTTTGATGTACCATGGAGCATGCTAAAGATGCGTTTTATAGTTTCCGCCAACATCATCCTTGGCCGTTGAGAATGGAGCTATTTCCAGTTCTTCTTCCGCCCTTTAACCGTTGGGGGAATTCTCCCCTCCTCCGCTAGAGGTGAAGGGAACACCTCGCTCATATGCCTGAAGCTAGGCCGGATGCAGTTTTATGTCTTGCCGCGTGCCCATTATAAACTTTACCCCGCTCTAGCCAATAGTCTGTTCGCTCTCAATTTCTATGAGATGACAGACGACTCTGCCTTCGCCATTTATCACATCATGATAGGAATCTCGAGCTCATAATCTTTAAATATAAATTCGCCATCGACAATCATAAAGGAACGCAGGCTCTGAGTACGAGATTGATTACATATTTATCAGAGCATATTTCAAGATCAAAATTCAGAATAATTTCCAACTGACATGAAACCAAAACGAAACATAAACGTATAGATGTAAACTCATATTAGTGTAGGAAACGACTTACCAATAAACCATTAAAACGAAATCGTTTGTTGGTAAGTCGACACATAAAGTTGTTACGCTGGAAGCGAAACGACAGTTTGTGTTACATACTGTAGCAAAACGACTTCTGGTTGTAGCGAAACGACATGTCATTGCACACATTACAATGTGCATGCGAAGCATGGCAGTCACGAATTTTTATAGCGGTCGTTTTAATTCACAGATGAATAAAATAAAGATTTGATGAGTGTTTTTTAATAAACACAGAGCGTTCATATAAAAGGGTACCAACCATCCGTCCACAACCCTGATGTTTTTAAAAAATATATGGCGCCGCGTTATAATCAAACACGGAGTAAAATTTATATTAAGCCAGTGTCTGAATTACTGACTCAGTCATTACTTATGCGCAACTCTCATTCACTCTCATCATTGATTGATCCAACCACAAGGCTCAAGTTCATACATTCTTCGTATAAATGTGATTTGTTACATTGGTTAATCACTCGGGGTTTTCCGAACCCGGTAATAGCTTCCGACAAAATTTCCATCGCAATCGAACGCGTTCAGGAAAGCGTTCCGCAACGCGTTCCGCAACGCGTTCCGGAACGCGTTCTGGAACGCGTTCTGGAACGCGTTCTGGAACGCGTTCGGAACGCGAAGGGAACGCGAAGGGAACGCGTTCTGGACGAGAACGCAGCGTTAGGTTACTTCTGAGCAGTACTGTAGCTGCCTCATTCAATTTTTGTGATATTTTAATAGTAAGTATTTTTGGTTCAAATACAGTTACTATCATACATCACCTCAGCAATCAGTAACTTTTCTGGAGTACTTAGCTTCTTTACACATTCTGAACTGAAAATAATTAACTAAATAAATAACTAACCCTAACCCCAAACTCAGATAATTAAGGTAATCGATATGCGGCACCTTAACTGCATCCAGTTCTGTAACTCTCACCTCTTATTGCCTTGAAGAATAACTCTTGAAAATGAACGTATTTATGATAAGAGCTGATCAAAAACGACCAGTAATAGACGCGATTACGTTATCATACGCCTGATAGTAGATTGAACGGTAAAGATCTTTGGCGGTTTCCGGATAGTGATTGGTATCACTCGGCCCGCGTATATAACAACATGCATGCTGTAAGATTATTGGGAGTTTTCCGTCTTGTGGCAAAACGGGTTCAGGAACATCCACTCCATCTCTACGTTTGAGCACGAATTCTCAGAACAAATTGGCACTCTCCTCATTTCGACACTTCTTCAGTGACTTTAGTACAAGGTGTTTTTCTTAAATTTAATCAACCAATAAGCAAGGAATAAAAATTAAACAAATGGAAAGTAAGTTTTAGCCCTTAATTAACAACTTATAGACTTACTGAAATTATTATGTTGACCTACGTGGCGCGCGTCCCCCATTTAAAATCCCGCAAACAAGTGTTTTCTGTTTTTTACCATATGATAAACGCAATATTATATGACCGATTATAAGCACAATGTTTTGGTAGCTTATGGAGCTGCCTAAAGGCTAAAGTGTATATATTGGTTCCGTACTACTTCTGAGTTTATATATTAAAGTGTTTCATAATCTTGATGCCCTTTGTAATCGTGCATTTTTAGCAACGGATTTATTTAGATCTATTGGTGTTACACTTTGGAGATTTCTTCACAAGCTTGCATATCTTCAAGAAATAATAATGAGTTTTAGAAACCTTAGATACAGTCAAATATTTAGCGAAACTATGTGAAATTATAAGTTAGAAAAAAGGACTTCTAACTACAAATCATTAATAAGTCAAAATTAATAATTATATAAAAATAATTCAGCAAATTCTGCCTCACTTGTTTTACTTACACACTATAGTTCCGCGCAAATTCCGCCATGAGTTTCGAAAGCTGAGTCTACCACAAATTGCAATTCAGTAAGCGGTTATTTGTATAAAAAATTGGTGTAGCATATTACAAAATGTACACAAATTTATTTAATATTTCGAAGATATAAAATCTTGTATCTTGCAAAGCATAATGTCTCCAGGTTACTTTCTGTTTCACTGTAATTTAAGCCAAATAAACCAACTTTTAAGAACTTTATCTGACAGTGAGTAAAGAGAGTGGCACTAATAATAGCAGCAAAATAAGTACGCGGAAACAGCCATGCTCATTTTCTATATTTTTGTCTCAATTATTATAAGTAATGTCATGTTTGTCAAAATGTGTGCATGTATTCGTTAGTACTAATGGCAAGAATGACACAGTTTACCAGTAGTTTCCGCATGTTTTGTCATTTTAACATCAAGTGGAACCTGTTTGTTGACGACAGTACAGCTATTATCGAGATTATTCCAAGATGTTCTCCTAGCCTGTTACCTATTGGTAGACCAAATTTAACCGTGAAGGAACTGGGACTTGAACCCTACACCACCAGCATAATCCTCCTACCTAGAATTACCAATAATCAGTAAGTGTGCAATGGCGCAGAATTACCAATAGCTATAAATTGTTGGATTCTAGAACCCAACCCCAACACAACACCAATCTATAACCCAACCCCCGCTTTAAGTGTCTTCCTAACCCGTCTCCCACCTCATTGTAACCCTAACCCCCCCCCCCCCCCCGCCGTATAACAATAATAACATTTTATTTAAATAGGGTAACGGGATTTAAAAAACGTAATAAACTTAGCAATATGTCCCTTGAAATATTTCTTCCTTCCCAATAACACCTTCAAGTAAATAATCCATTGAATAAATCTCTTGTTTATTATTTTAGGTTGTTGAAGACGCTCTTAATTATTATTCAGGTATTCGTACTGTCCAATATTATCAATCGGAATTTTCAGATTTTTCAAAATGATCCTGAGACGTCAGCCATTTTCGCCGATAACCCTTTGGTATCTTTTCGCCGTAATAAAAACATTCGTGACTCCTTAGTACATAGTGCCCTTAAACAAAATACCTCGGCACCAGTTCGGAACATTTTCTTGCGGCCGTTCCCGCTGCTACACATGCCCTTTCCTCCATCCCACCACAGTTATTACTGTCCCCAATCCGTCATACTTTTTCATGCACGTCCATCAACATAATTTATTGTATTTCTTGCGATAAATGCCCTAAAATCTACATCGGTGAAACTCAGGGATACGCCTTTCAGACAGGTTTTGCTGAACATCTTCGTTTCATGAGGAACAATGATGTTGACAAATCTGTAACCCGCCATTTCAACAGCTCTAACCATTTTGTTTCAGACATGAAAGTCTGTGCCATCCTTCCCAAGAGAAGCGTCTTCCGCACCACACATCCCCATGGCCTTAACGAACGTTTTATTTTATTTTATTTCGTACAAGTTTTTTTGTTATTTTAGTTATTATTATTAGCTCATGTACTTTCATTCCTTTTCAGGTTTTTGTTTCTTACCGCTTTACTATTGCATATAGTCCCCTTGAATATTGTACCTGTCATTGCACCCTTGATTAGTTCTCCCTCCCCCTAAAAATAGCAAATGATTTAACTTTTCGCATCTCATTAATTATTATTTGTTTATCTCCCTTGCATTTGATTGGCTACTTTCTACTTGTGACAGCTTTTTGCATATATATAAGCCCTATTTATTTTATTTCATCTCGTCTTACTTCGGGCTCCGCTCGAAACGTTAGTATTTCGTTACTAAAAATCTTGGCAGTTCACCACCTTTTCACTTTGCTATATATCCAAAACACTGCCTACCCAGCACTCTACTTTTTTACTACTCTGGGATATTCGTACCAAAGATTTTTTTCGTGAAATAAATTGTTTTAAATAACCTAGATTTTCTGTAGAGCCCAACGTTTCACTGTTTGAATCTTATACGAGATATATATACGTGAGTGGCATAGCTCATATCACATGCTTCGAAAATAATTCGTTATCTAAGACTAAGTCTTTGTCTTAGATTCATAATCCAACACCCAAACTGGGCTTGTAGACGAGAGTCTGCAGACCATTAACTCCAATTAATGTTGCATATTCACACTCAGAAATAAACATTATATCGTGACTATACCGCATAGTCGGCACGTGTTTGAATTCATCGATCCAACAAACATTTGCATAATAATATTATAGTAAGCTAAAAATAAAATTAAAAAAAATTTCTCTAACAAAAATGAAAAGCTTATTATATAAAAAAAGCTTATTATGTTGCTTAAATGATCATTTATTATGACCTAAAAAATTCGAAATTAACGAATGTATTTGTTTTTTAGACATAAAGCAAAGTGGCTTGAAGTTGCTAAATCAAGCATATGGCACTGTAGTTGATCAGGTATATATGCTCCACTAGCTATGTCTCTTTTGATTACCTGGGTTTCCTATTTCGTCATTCTGTGATCCTTTTTACAAATACAGTTATTTTTTTACGAAATTAAGCTAACAGTATTAATTGTTCCAAATTGAGGTGATTCTGAAATTTGCATTATAGCACTCGAAACCGTTTTTTTTAAATTTAGGAGTGTGGAAGATTGATATACTCTTAGATTTTGTATGTTAAGCTTCATTCGGCAGACACTGGGTTATATGGATGGTTAATAATTCTACTTTTGAATTCTGTTAATTTGTTTAAGGAAGATTTTAGCAATAGAATAAATACATCATGCAAAATTTCAACATTGGTCACCCGACAAAATTCTGAAATATGCCGATTTTTTATGTTTTGGTAGCGTCAGCAATTCGCCGCATTACGCACACTGTTAGTCATTCAATGACTAACAAATGCATTGATCTAATTGCATTTAGTGAGACGCGGCTTGATTCGAGTATTACTGATAACTTAATTCACATAGAAGGTTATGATATTATTAGAAAAGACAGGTCACGAAATGGAGGTGGAGTTTGTATATATTTACGTAGTTCCATCAATTACTATGTAAGATTTGATCTAATTCCTTCTGAATTAGAGGCTGTTTGTATAGAAATTACTAAGCCACACAATCGACCCTTTATTGTTACAACAGTTTACAGACCACCTAATGCATCATCAGAATTCTTTGATCATTTGGAAAAGTTAATCAAACAAATTGATGATGAAAACAAAGAAATGTATATACTGTATATAGGTGATTTAAATTGTGACATGTCAAAAGAAAAGAAACGTTTTGATTTGTCAACTAAGAAACTAACTTCATTATATGAATTGTACCAGTTGTCTCAATTAATTGATGAACCCACGCGAATAACAATGACAACCTCCAACCTCGTTGACCATATTGTTACAAATACACCTGAGAAAATTTCTGATTCTGGATACCACACTGGAATCAGTGACCATAGTTTGGTATTTGCCATTTCTTTCGAAAGGAAGAAAATGTTACTGAAATAAGGAACATGAAAAATTTTAATGAGAACATTTTTGTAGATGAACTTCTAAATCTACATTGGGAATATGTTTACTTTTTTGGTCATGATCCAAATACTATGTGGGAAATTTGGAAAGAACTTTTCCTAGAAGTGTTAAATAAACATATGCACCACTTCAAAGAAAAAAAACATAGGTCCAAGAAAGTTCCTTGGATCACCAGCAAAATAAAAAATCTCATACATACAAGAGATAAACTAAAAAGAAAAGCCATTATTAGCAAATTAGAAATTGATTGGTCAAATTACAAAAAGACTAGAAATCAGGTAAATATTGAATTAAGAAATGCTAAAAAAGTTACTATTCCACGAAAATTGCTGGTCAAAAATGTAATCCAAAAAATGCTTGGAAATCAATAAACAATTTATTGGGCAAACAAAACAAACAACCAGTATAGTGACTGAACTCAATTTGGGTGAAAATATTTTAAACAATCCAAAAGATATTGCGGAAGGCTTCAATGAATACCTTTCCAATATTGGCCCTGATTTAGCAAGCAAAATCGGCATGTCCAATTACAATTTTGAGACATATGTCGAAAAAGCTAAATCGGAATGATGAGAAAAAGGGTAAAAGCAAAAATGATGTATAAAATTTTAAACAAAATGGGTCCCGAGTCACTCACTGACCTTTTTACTTATAAAAGTGAGATGACAAAATATCAACTTCGGGACATTTCAAGTAGTCTTTGTTGACCACAACCTGTATGTACCAACAATATGAAAAACAGTTTCATGTATGACGGTGCTCACCTATGGAACTCTATTCCAAACGAAATCAGGGAGAGTAAATCCCTTTCTTGTTTTAAAAAGAAAATTGCTGCTCACATTTTTCAACCGTGACAAAAACAAACACTGTATTACTGTAAATAGTTACTTATTCATAAATGTTATTACTTATTAGACACTATATCTCATATTTTGTAAATACTTTGAATATTGCTATGTTGCTTGTTGGACACTATAACTGTGCCTCATATTTTGTAAATAACATTAACTATTGTATTCCTATTTTTTACACGCCCCCCTGTGGAAATCAGCTTCGGTTGACGGGGTCAGCGTAGTTAAATAAAGTTATTCTATCTATATCTACTGATTTCTAAATAAAGACTGGGTGCGGCAGAGACTATATGTCTCTGATCTTTTAAGATACTAAAATTAATCAGTTGTCGAAGGTTTTCTCGTAATTTAGAACACAAATTACGGCTCCATTGCGGTAACTATGAAGCCGGGAATATTTTTCGGCGGCCATATTGGAGTGACTGTACCGTAGTCACTACTTCCGGCTTCATTTTCTGAACAATAGTTGCTCGATCCAGTCTTTATTTAGAGATCAGTGATCACGCAGAATTGCGTCAACTCGCATTCGACATGTCATTTTCATGGTCTTGATTGACTAGACTTCTTGCGCACACACGAATGGTCACGCGAGTTTGTTGATATCTTGCAAATCCTTGCATGGATTTTATGAAAGCCACTTAAAGAGCCCGGTTATTATTTATGGAAAAGAGGAGAATACAAAACAGAGGGGTCACAAATTAGTATTTTCTTTACGAAAAGGAGTTTATTTAAAAAACTCTATTATTTGAATGAAATCTTGAAATTATGAAGACTTGCCCTTTACAACACTTCCATATCTCCGTTCGTTCTTGAGATATGTAAACGATCATAACTTTGACGTCACACTGCATAATGACAGTCTGTATATCTTTGGGATTATGTAACGCAATTACTTGATACTGTGTATGTGCGTGTATGTATTTCATGACACTAAACGTGCGAAGTTTCAAGTGATTAAATTTGATAATCGAAAGTCACTAAGTCGTTATGCAGCGTGACGTAAGAGTTATAATTATTTGCATATCAAACAAATCTTAATATCTCAAGAACGAAGTGAGATATGGAAAAGTTGTAAATGAAAAATTAAACCGAACAAGCGAGGTTAATAAGCTGTTAATTATATGGCCTCAATTACGAAAACTTTTCAGCAGTCGTATATGTATGACTTTTCGCTATAATAACAGGATTCGCTTTCTGAATGTCTGAACTAAGAGAAAAAATAACAATGAGTAAACAAGGTGCATGTACGGAAATTTTTCCGGGGTGAGAGTATGATTAGTTATTAATACCCACACTAGATGTATTTCAGGATTTTCGGTAAATAAAACGTGAGGTGCAAAA
This sequence comes from Chrysogorgia sp. JL179-B06, assembly GCA_035772405.1. Taxonomy (NCBI): domain Eukaryota; kingdom Metazoa; phylum Cnidaria; class Anthozoa; order Scleralcyonacea; family Chrysogorgiidae; genus Chrysogorgia; species Chrysogorgia sp. JL179-B06. The sequence goes on from JAYKKM010000038.1 coordinate 2,013,355, forward strand.
ATGACTGTTTCGCCCAATATCAGGGCTCATCAGCAATAATACTATATAGTTTACATAAAGTTACAAACATGACATCAGTCAATATGTCTAAAGAGTAAACGGATAAAATACTTTTTGTCATGGGAAGCCAAAGGCTATTGATTAAAATATGAATTTCATCAATTGATGTCTCTATCACAAATCACAATTTATCACATCTGAACTAGAGATCGTATTACACCAACAAGACACACTGACACAGTCCATATACATATGGATAATATTCAAAATCAAAATTTTAAACTTAATATCAGGCGACAAAAAGCATAAACAAAATGCCTACACTGCAGTATATATTGGTTCGGCTGGGTTCGCCGTATATAAGTGAAATATTTAATATTAATAAACTTTTGACCGCAGTAATATGCTAATTTCATAAACGATCATGGCGCACAGATTGTTTGGTTAATACAAGTCCAAAACTATTATAATAAGAGTCAAATTTAGTTAAAATAGAATATATTTACCTTATGGCTGTACAAGACTTGTTTTTCCTTTCTCGAACATACTTCGGGATGAAAGATTCGGCACCAAAATTTCTACTGAGGAGGCAGAAGCTGGCGCTTTCTCGATATATGAACAACCGAAATACAAACCAATCCCTAATCCTAACCCAAATCCTAACTCTAAAACTGACTTGGGTTGATGCTATAATAATTGTACATTTCGGTTGCTGCTCGTGTTGTTGATATATCTTCAACTAATCGCTATTATATATCTTCAACTAATACGAGTAGAACTCTTCGGCAAAGCGTCGATTCGCTTCATCAGATCAGCGTAAACATCTTGAAGATATGGCCGATCATTTCTCTCAAACGCGGACTGCACAGTCTCGTAAATACTACAAGACATTGCAGTATATTCGCTTTTCGCTTTTATATTTCTGTGGAGAATTCAGATATTTTTTGAATTAGCCAATCGGATCGATGGTATACGAGCCCCTGATCCATAAACCGATCAGAACTCCCCACAGATCGATCAAAAAGCAAATTGGCCGGAATCAGACTACAGAGCGATCAAAACTCACGCGCAAGACCGCTGTTCTGTGACTTGATATATTACTTTATCGAAGGCCTTGCCACTGTATGAAACTTGATAACTGGAATGGACCGCAGTTTGAATTAATCAACTTAATTCATTAACTGCGCAATTTTTACCTTAGTCGCGTGATCGGTTTGACTACCCCTAGATCCGCCCATGTGCTGTATAATGTATAATTATATTCCACATGGATTAATTTCAATTTCTCTTCTTTCTCTTCTCAATCAGCTCCATTCTAAAAATTCTCAAGTAGGACTTCATCTGATTGCTTTTAACACACATTGTTGGTCAAGACGAGAAGTTATCAAATTACCACATGCTATCCTTAGCGAAACAAGCCATTTCACCAATTTAGTGACTCAAAAATTGAATTGTGGAGGAATTCTTGGTAAGCATTATAATTCGGCCAGGCCAAATGTGTATATCATGAATGTGACGATGTACACTCTATGTTCGATATAGCGATATTTGCCACTACGTTACTATTTATATTAATGTCTAATCAAAGATCAATTGAATGTCAAAGCGAAGTGTTCTTTTGTTTTAATGGTTGGTACATTTGAGTGACAAAACGAAAATGACGTCATTGTATATGGGCTCGGATTCCAGCCGTTGGTATTTCGGCGCCCCCGATTTCGGCTCCACCCCACGGCTGCGCGAACGCGAGATAAATTGTGTTCGTGACATACTAACTAAAATTAAAGTTATGAAAATTAATCATTTTAAATTGAAAAATACGCGTAACAAAATATCTTCATTCTAACGATCGAATACTATATCATTTCAAATTGTGGACGGGACATCGTATACTCTCTACATTACATTAAATACCAGTCTATGAATTTATCGTGTAGAAATATTCAATAAATGGAGGCAGGCTTGATCCAAGTCTAGCGTACAACGTGTTCACACCACTATCGTACGGTATTATAAAACTGTTGATCTTTATAGAAGAGCAGTAATAATTCATAACGAAATCCATATTTAATGAGTGTTTAAGTAAGAGATAAAGCCCGAGAAGGAGGGCTTTATGCTATATAAAGACCCGAGGACGCGCATTTTATCTGACTTATTTCACGAGTGAGGAGGTTTTCCAACAAAATTTTGTCCATTTTATCCACCTTGGACAAAGATTTCCCTTAGTTTTTCCTTCATTTCTTATCTAATTAGTATTCATGGTCTTTATTCTAGATAAAGCCCGCGGTACATCAAAGAAAACCGACTCAATCGTGTAATAATATGTGATAAAGACAGGCTTGCTGTTCTTGATAAATTTCAAAATTATTTCGCCAATGAACGAATATGAAATAGTTCGCCTTTTAAGTAGTTCAATTCGCAGCACATGTTTTATCAAGTCTAAAACACTTGGCTATATCGTGTCGTGTTTTAAACCCGATAAAACATTGCTGCTCCGGATTCGTCACAAATCCGGAACGTTTTGGTACCGGATTCGTTTTGCCGTTTACACACAAGAGGATGAATCCGAAATAAAACGTCCCGGTTTGGTCGCGTCTCCGGAGATGTTGAATCCGGAATCTAAAGTGAAAACTTTGTATCTGGATACTTATGAATCCGGAATATTTTGTAGTGTAAACAGCTTACCAATCCGAATACTAGGTTTATGATGAATCCGGAAACATTTACGAATCCGGAAACTTTTGCTCTAGTGTAAACGTGGTCTAAATATCACATAAAATACCATGAAAAGTAGGAAGTCAACTATAATGTTCTAGACTGAAAAGGTTTTGGGTTGGCTTGAAAGTTACGTCACACTGTTATCTTTTGTACTCTTTTGTAAATTGTCACTAAAGTCTCTCGCTCTGTAATTAATCAGACAGTGTTTGTTGATCTACTGTGCTTTTCAGTTCTAGCCAACGTTCCTAGTATGGGCTTTGCATCTCTTGAAGGAAACGTATCTGAGAAGTGTGAGTCGTGTAGCATTCAAGTTTCACAGGTAAACACATGCAGGAACGCTAAGTGGTTTCCAACTCTTTTGAGGTGATACTTTACTTCAATTAATTCTAAGAATTTTAGCACAAGCTCGCCATACTGCGTATATAGATACGCCTAGTGTTAAAATACGATTTAAAAATACGAAAATGTTGGTGAACTGTGGAAATTTTTTTAAGGAGATCTTTCGATCAGTGAAGGCTGTTCGAGAGAGAAACGTAAATTAAGGCGAGTAATAATAGCGAAATGGATGGGTGGGAGTTAGGGAAGGGGAAATCCCAGGCGGGAGGTTAGGGTTAGGTTTATTAATGTAGAAATTAGGGTTAGGTTTACTAACTTATATACACGGCTACATGAGTATTCCACAATAGCTCCCAAGAAACTCGTGTTCGTCAATATGACGAAGTGACAAATACGTATATATATGAATATTACAAATCTTCATCACATGGCTTGCATAACAGAAATAGCCATTGCAAATAGTCAATCGTGCGACGAAAAGCACTGAGCTGAATGAAAATCGCCTTAACGCATGAATAAATTATGGTGACTACCGGGTGACCCAAAAAAAAGTACTCCGGTTTGATTCATAATAACTTCTAAACCACTGAAGCTATTAAACTGAAATAACTTTCATTAGATAGATGGAAGACTAGCTTAGATTTTGATATATTACAGTTGTATTTTACTTACAAATTCACGGAGATATTAATGTTCAAAATAGGTAGCATATTTCTGGATGTGTCTAAAATATGCAAAAAACGCCGTATCAAATGCTTAATGTTGGATGTCTCTGGGGAGTTGCATGTTATGTCTTATGGAGTTATGGTTTGATTGTGTTTCATAATTCTGAGTTTATTCTGAACATGAACAAATTTGCAATGTACCACATGATCAGCAACCGCAGAATTTAGAAGAGCTTCGCAGCATGCCGTAATCTAGAACAACGAATGATCCATGCCTCCTTCGACGCAATGGTGTCACGGGCTAGGCAGTGCATTCGTGCTAGAGGACACGCGATTCCGAACGAATAAATCTTGCTTGTATTTTGCAAATAATAATACTTCGTTTCATAATAAACAATTTGTCAAGTGGCATTTATTTACTGCTAATAGTGCGTGTTTCAGTTGAGCAAAGCTTGATTAATATTTGATACGGCGTTTTTTGCATATTTTAGACACATCCAGAAATATGCTACCTATTTTGAACATTAATATCTCCGTGAATTTTTAAGTAAAATACAACTGTCATATATCAAAATCTAAGTTAGTCTTCCATCTATCTAATGAAAGTTATTTCAGTTTAATAGCTTCAGTGGTTTAGAAGTTATTATGAATCAAACCGGAGTACTTTTTTTTGGGTCACCCGGTACAACTACTAGAATTATTTTCGTTTGTCATTTTGTCTTTTTAGAACCCATGCAACTGAATTTACATAGCACTATAAATAGCACTAATATAGTAGCGTGCGAGTCATCACGCCATAATTATATTTACATGGACACATAACTATATATTATATACTATCTGTACTGCAGGTCGTACTGACAGATCACTGGATCAGTGACTATATATTATATTTACATAGACAAATAGACTAATATACATAGTATACACTGTCTGTACTGATCGCAGTGACAGATCACTGAATCAGTGACTATTGAATGTCAGCAAATAGTCTGGCAATTTTTGGAATATCCGATTCATCCCTTTCGTAAAACAATATGATCAGACTGTCACTTGCCATTTGACTGCGAAGACAGTTTTTCAAAACTTTAGTCATGCTTTCCAGACCGAATTTCACCCGAATTTAATACTTCAACTTTCCATTTTTGGCCGCATTAATCGGTATTAAAAAATGGTGAGTGGCACACTCCCACCCCCAGTAGTGTCGCCCCTGATGAAACTCGCTGCACGGTTTAGAACTAGTTGTTTTGCTTTGAAGGTTTAAAAAACTATTAGAGACCTTTAGATTTGAGGACGAAGACGAGTACGAAGACGTGTTTACCATTGCGCATGGTTCTTTTCCATTGTTGTTTCTCCACTGCGCAGAAAAGTTCGTCTTCGTACTCGTACTCGTACTCAATCTAAAGGTCGCTATTGTTCGTTGCTAGGATTCCGATTTCGTGGTGTTTAAAAATGAATTTTTAACCGCAAAAGTGGATCGTCTTGGCCGAGTTGTGTCACTAATTCACAATGGTAGTCAAAGGTATTTCAAATTGTGAACTAGAAATAATTTTAGGAATATTATATACACGATTTTCATTATAATATGTTTTTGTTGTTAATTGTAATTATTGTAAATTGTTAATTTATCAAAATGATTAAATGATAAATATTTTTAGGGACGCCATATCCCCTGGTTGTTATGGTAATCAATTTGTTTTGTTCGACAATGTACCTCTTTATTGGGATGCATGGGATGTTATGCCCTATCACTTAGAAACCAGGTAACAAAATGCTCTTTGTCCACACATTTGTTCATACGTGAGTAACTACTTATGGTTACTATACTTTAATATTTGCAGGTTGTCCTTAAGCAGCGTGTAGAACAATATTAAATTCTAATGAAATCAAATCACTGCTTTGGTCTCTGGGTTGACGCTCAACGCTCTGACCACTAAGTTATTCATGAGACACAAGGCTAGGGCAGGTAGAAATGTCATTCATATTCAATGATGATTAACAGGTGAATCTGAATATGAATAAGTGTGCTCATTGGAACTTAATGTTCTTCTACACCTCGTAACTACTACGTGTCTTCATCGAGTTATAGCGGGAAGAACAAAAGTACTTATACTCCGTGTACTTAACTAACTTATCATGCAGAGTGTTTTCAACTACCTAAAGGCCGTAATAATCCTAGACCTTCCCTCGCCTCTGCGAGCGAGGCACTTGCTAAATTACGTTGGAAGTCGCTACACGCTCCTTGGGTAAATTAATTATTAATTGAGTGGTTGAAGGACGAACATTGTGCTATCTTTGGGTATAAATCTATAAATAATCTTTTCTCTGACTCTTTTCAGTTTTCTTTTAACGAGGACTTTCACACCTTCAATACTAGATTAAAGAACAACATAAGGAAAACCGCTGCTATAATCGTAGATTGGGGCAATTGGTCCACCCTTAATCTCTGCACGGATGTTTGGAATGCACTAGATAGCTCCGTGCGATATATTTCCACGCAGACCTTGACGAGCTAGAAGGGTGCTCAACGAGCAGGACATTTATCATTTATAGACCCTCCGCTCGGGGGATTCGGCAAAATATTACCCTCAGCGATGATATTTCCCGAGGGAAATATCATCGCTGAGGGTAATATTTTGACGAATCCCCCGAGCGGAGGGTCTATAAATGATATATTATACCGAAAAAATAGGCCACAGAAAAAATAGAAATACATGGTTGAGTCATTTACCGTCTTTCTTTTTGGCGTTAGCGAAAAACTTCGCCAGACTTTTGTCGAGCATTTTTTTATCTGTGAGTCCTTCGACATCCCCGACTGCGTCTGAAAATGTTTTTAGAGCATTTTTTGTTGCCTTTATTGTATTTTTTGCGTGTCTGCCGTCTAATATACGTGCAATTTCTTCGTCTTCTGACTCAATATTTGACAGGTTGTCTTCACTCTCGGCCATTTTAAGTGGGCATGAAATTTTCTTGCCATTTTCACGCATTGAGTCGTGCGTGGTCTACGCGAATAATGTTCCACCCCATGTTCCCCAACATGGGGTGGAACATTGTCAAAAGGAACGCAGGCTCGCTAAGTGGTAAGGCGTGATATCGCGATTAATTTCCTGCTCACGTGGCACAAACTGAGCTTTCTGATTGGACAATTTGAAGTTGAGGTATAATATTAGTATTAGGGTTAGTATATTAGGGTTAGTATATTAGGGTTGTAGTATTATGGTTAGTATTAGGGTTAGTATTAGGGTTATTAGCGTTAGTATTAGGGTTGGTTAGTCGTATTAGGGAGTATTAGGGTTATAGTATTAGGGTTAGTAAATAGTATTAGTGTTAATGTTAGTATTAGGGTTGGTATTAGGGTTGTATTAGTGTTAGTATTAGGGTTAGAATAATTATAGTTAGCTTCCTCTATTTACCACCATTCTCACTTAATGCTTATGGCCTATATATATTTCATATAAGAACGCTTCTGATAATTGGTTCAGTGCTTCATTTCTTGATAGCCAAAATCCTAATCAAGAATATCAGCTAGTTCTTCTCTCACAGTCAAATAAATCATATTAATCAAAGAGGCATAAAACACTTGAAACTTGTCGGCGTGTTTATTTAAATAAACTTCAAAATACAACTATAGCCACAAGCAGTCACCGAATTAGTTAGAACATTAGGATATTCGTAAAGAATCGATATCAAATTGTCATTGTCGATGACAATACAATCAATGAACATTTGTTAGATATGTTCAATCTTGATTTCGGGTGGCTATATAGGAGGCATAACATGCATGCCAACATGCCGGGTATTAACACCACAAATATATACAAAAATCTGAAGCGAAAAATTATCCTAACATTGTCCACCACTGCCAGTATCATTTGAAGGATTTTCAAGCGTTTTCACTAGCAAAACTACCATATTTGGCTGGTTAAACCAATTCCTATGATTTGCTATACGAATCTTAGGCCCAGGTCAAACATCGAATATTTCATGAGTCAAACTCAATGCAAATGAACTTAAACAAAAGAGTTTCCTAATTTACATTGAGTTCGACTCATGAAAAGTTCGACGTTTGACCCGGGCCTTATCTCATGTCTTACAATATGTCAAAAACCTCATTGTGTCCAAAAACATCCGGAAAAGTTGAAAATGACCTTGCTGTCAGGCTTGCATCACCCGATGTTCTGACAACCAATCAGAAACGCGATAGAGGTCATAGAGAAATGTATTTTTAATCGATTTTAGTTCTAAATAAAGCTTCTTTATTATTTTGTGTTCATTATCTATGTTATAAAAGAAATGGTTTGGCGTGCTCCACTTACTGAGTTATATAGATAGGTACGCGTGGCAGGAAGTTGCGAGAGCACTTGCATCCCCATTTAACAATTAGACAACGAGCCCGAGTTGTCTATGAGCAGATAGTTGACTATTTGCTCATAGACAACGACGGCGAGTTGTCTAATTGTTTTAGTATCAACCATAGACAACCTTTCTTTAACGTAAAAAAGTCTTATAATCAAACATTGTTCCAAATTTTCGGATATACAATCGCTCACAAAAAAAGGAGATTGCAGTAATTACTTTGCTTGGAATAAGGTTTGTGATTGGATTCTACTAGTGGTCTATAACCGATAGACCACTAGTATCTCAGCCAATCAGAATGTCGAATTTGTTATTGACCACTAGTTGGTTGATACCAAAACACGATGGAGCACATCAAACCACGAACCATTTCTGAAATTATCGCTGATATTGATCTCAGGATGGTGGGCACTGAACGCCCAGGGTAAATTGATTATCGAAGACTTTGTACATTAAAATCTTATTAGAGTTTGGGTTTCTAAATTTTGTTAGGCTGTAGGCTATGCAAATTTATCATCATGCATTTCCTACACTGCTAAGTCAACTAAAATATCAATTGAATCGAGCTAGTTCTAAACTGGTAGAGAATAGAACCTGTATAAGGTGCGAGTTCAAATCACGCTCGATTCAATTGATTTTGCAGATTTTTAGTTATAGGATATTCATAATGATAAATGTTTATGTTACACTGCGGATGATTCTGAGGTCATGTATGGGCTAAGCATTATTAATTTTGTAATGAACCATGGAAACCATTTATTTTTTAGAAAAGAAGTTTTGCAGATCCACAAAGAGTGCAAATTAGAAATAATCGAAAAAGGGCCTCTTCGAGTGTCGGCAAAGGTATTTATGATAATTTTGTATACAGTCGTTATCGTTAATAGCACTCCGTCGAGATGACGTCAGTACCCATGTTTGTCAGCAGTTACCCATAATTATTGCGGCCATAACAAAAGAAAATAGCTCATTTGCAATCATTTGTATCGAGTCAAATTTGGTTTCTTTGTCCGCATTTTGCAGCCAGACGCTACACTATCATGACAAGGCTGAAGTGACCTTGTTACATGAATAAATAAGAAAGCTGCTAAGTTCTCAAAATAACTGGACATAATCTGAAAAAGAAAAATGAGAGAATTTCACTTTGTTGAAATATACTTCAGTAAATCTAGTCGGACGCTGTATATCCTTCACGCGTTTTGCCACAATTTTTGGTGTGTGTCACTTTAATAAATACTTTACAACATTCAAATTAAAACACTGAAAATGTTGAATAAAAATTCATACAAAAAAATCGATCGCAGCAGAGAGTAAGCACTTAATAAGACAGGATATGTACAAAACGCCAAAACATTCTAGTATAGATTTGTCAAATGACGCATTCAAACTGCAAATGTCTCAGCGGATAATCTTTTTCAGTGGTCGACTCGCGGAAATGAATGTTTACATCATTGACAAATGGTTTTGATATAAGGATACTACTAAATTCTCAGAATCTGCTTTATTTACAAATCAAATATCTAAAAAGGTTGGTGTACTGCCGAAATAGCGTGTAAGTAGTCTAACTTTCGAGCGAAGGCCCTTCGTCAGAGAGTGAAACACATGTGTGTAGTGTGTAATGTTTAATTTATTTTGAATCCTCTTTTAATTTGTAAAAACATCTTTTTTTAAGTTCTCACTGAAAGTTAGTGATGTATCATGGCTTGCTCAAGAAATATCATTGGACATTGTTTCTCCCTATCTTAGTTTTCATACCCAGGTACACTGACTTCTCTTACTAATATCCTTAAAGCTTAGTGCTCGTAACCAAATTGTTTTGTTCATTAAATAAATTGCTGTGTCTTTTCAAAATTTCTGCACCAAAATGTTTTGATTTGATTAAATCCTATATTTTTAGAACTGATAACCCGAGTTCTGCAATTACGTTATTGTAGTTAGTATACCCAATTCCCTTGAGCCATTGTCCAAAATGGCGACGCTTTTATCTCTATTTTCCGTATTTCAACAGAACACAGAAAATCCAGCACTTTAAGGAGATTGGCAACAAAAATTAAGTTTGTCTAATATGAAAGAACTCGTAAACCTTCACAACTTTTCCGTATTTCAGTGATTACTAAGTTTACAACGTTCATTATCATGAGGAGTTATTTTATGGACATTTTCAAGTAAATTTGTGGAACAAACGTGAAGATGGAACTAATATTTTAATGTGTGAAAATTCTCTACCCAGCACGTAACTCCTCATGATAATGAACGTTGTAAACTTAGCAATCACTGAGATATAAGACATTTTTAATAAGTGAAAATTCTCTACCCAGCACCTTGGCGTCAGAGACCATCTCATTTACATATCAAATAAATTGAAATATTTCAAAAACGAAGTAAAATACGGAAAAGTTGTAAAAGGTGTTACTCTATCATTTTACGAGTTCTTTCATATTAGAAAAATTTAATTTTTGTTGCAAATGTCCTTTAACCAAATAAAATTGCGCAGAAATAACCAGGAAGCACAATAATTTAGAAAATGAAAAAATATTAATCTATGTTTAACATTAAGTCGATGGTTCAGTGTTCAATATACAGTAGTTGTCTTAACCAACCAACCAACTAACCATTTTATTCAACCAACCAACCAACCAACCACATGTCACCTAACAGATCAATTGACTACTCGACCAACCAAACAACCAACCAACAAACTAGCCAGCCAACCGGTTGGTTGTAATAAAATAAAGTAAATGACCAATCCTATCCTACCAACACCTAATTTAACATAGTTTTTTTAATCTTTTAACTAATTTTTAATCCTTTTGAAAGGTGGAATGGCATGAAAACAGAAAGTTTCTAAAAGTAGAATTTCCAGTGAATGTCCGTTGCCCTAACGCAACTTACGAGATCCAGTTTGGACATATTCAAAGGCCAACACATTTCAACACCAGCTGGGACTGGGCCCGTTACGAGGTATGTTTCCTCAGTCTGCTTGTTTCCTGTTGATTTTCTGTCTTTTAAATTAAATGGCGGCGGCCTGTGTTGTGTTTACCATAAATAGGTGTTCATTGTTCACACGCACCAATTATTCTCATTTGCAGGTATGTGGCCAAAAGTGGTTCGACCTGTCGGAGCATAATTGGGGATGTAGTGTTATCAATAATAACAAGTATGGGTTCTCCACCCATGGAAATGTTATGCGCATCTCACTGTAAGTAAATTTCACCTTCTTTTACCCAGTAGTCGTCTGTATATTACTATAAATTGAGAGTATGTAAGTAATACGGATATTCTAGAGACCATCTCATGAGCGAACTGTTTGACGTACTCATTATGTCACTGTTCTTTTATTGTATAGAAGTATCAGGCTCTGCTTTTCAAAGCAGATATTTAGACCGGATTGATAAGTTTATCAGTCTAGCTTCTCGTTTTGAGTATACGACAAATATAATAAAATAATGATATAATTGGGGGACAGGAACTTGTTCAATAAAATAACTAGTGACCCTGATCATCTTTTGTATGACATACGCCCTGTGAGGGAGGGCACTTAGAATATCACAGATCTAAACATTTTACAGTATGTCCCTGTCACTGTAAGTACACTTAGGACTCGTGCAGGCTCCGCATCTCTTCTAAAAACACCATACTGTAAAACTAGCACATTCCAAGGGTCGTATTTCATCAGAATAGTAAAACTGTGGAATTACGTACTTAAGTCTGCTCCTCCTAACTCCTTTCATACCATCTCCATGTTTAAATCGTACCTACGAAAAACTTATTTTAACTTAACTGTTAGTAACTTTAATCCTGACATGTTCAGTTCACACTCAATAACTACATTTTGAGTATTTTGTGTAAGTTTTTTCCCCCTTCTTTTTCTCCCTTTCTTTCCCTCCGTTGTAAATCATTACTTACATCTTACTGGTGAGCACCTTGCATGGGACTTAGTCCCGTTTGTGCTTTGCCAATTTTTGGCATATTACATTAGATTTACCCTTTATTATTACCTTAGATTTATATATCCTCTGTACATACATACATGTTTGTATTAATAGTGTATGCAATTATTAGTTAATTTAATGCCAAAAATAAAGTTATTAAAAAAAAAAAAAGAATTAAAGACATAATTTTACAATTCCAAGATTGTAAAGTCACACGTCTGTTGTGTCTAGTATATTTCAATAAAGACTTATAATAATAATATACAAATTACTAAGCGAACCCTGCAATATTCCTTGTCATATCAACCGGATGTAAAACAAAAATATTCCACTTATTCATATGTTGCTTCTCCAAGAAATTTATGGCCGCCATTAATTTGGCCGATAAGGCAACACACAAGTCGCTTCTGACGTCATCTACTCCACACATGAAGTTCGAACTATGCGCAAGAAAATCGTCCTACACTGAGCAAAGGTAAATTCAATAACTTTGGCGTGTTTGTGTTGAGTAGATGACGTCACAGCGTGTAACCGCTGGTTGATTTTGTGGCTCTAATGCATGGCGCACCGATTTTTCGTTCAAATGCCTTGTTTTAGAACATTTCTCACGTGAACAAACCAAAAATTAAATGTTTTTATTTTAATTTTCGTGTACCTGGTATAGTCATTACTATAGCCATTAGACAACTAAATCACACACGATTTCGGATCATACTGCCCCTTTAATATATATATAGAAAAGCAATCTTGATATCAAATACCTTTACTTAACATATTTCTATAGTGGTTGCTGTGGCAACAGTAATGTTTAAACATGTCTTTTGATTACCATTTAAACTTTTTTCTTCTGTATTTCAGTTTGCGCTCTCCCAAGGCCCCAGATGGGAATGCTGATATGGGATCACATGATTTTAAATATGCAGTTTTTCCTCATTTAGGTACATAAATATCAAAAAAAATTTCACTAGATCTTATGTTTAGCTAATTGTTTTGTTTCTTATATGTGAATAATGTCATTTTAGGCACATTTCAAAACTCTCGATTAATACAACATTCGTACGACTTTAATAACGAGATAAACGTCATTCAAGCTAAGGTTCCTAACGGTAAGTTGACACGCGGAAATAAAGTTTTTGAAAAATCGCTTCGCTAATACTTTTAAGTCATTATAGCATTTGTATTAAGGCTTACTGTTCTGTCGCCCGGAAAGGTTATAATAATTTCCATGTGGTTAAAAGAGATTGGCAACAAAAAATAACTGCTACTTATGACTTGTAAGCTATATGAAAATGTTGAATAAACCATCTAAAAATAGGCTCTTGGACCGTCATTTTGAATATGATAAATTACGTCACAGGCAGAAGAATCCTAATTGTTTTCAAAATGGCGGCTCAAAATGATGTTTTTAGATGATTCATTCGCACTTTTAATACGCATTACCGTTTTGTTAGATGCATGATTCATTTGCACCTTTAATGCGCATTACGAGCATTTTGACTGACTCAAACAACTTTATCCCGTCTATACTATATTCCTGCGGTTTAAGTCACATACTTTGATATAAAAAGCACTTATTTTTTTGTCTCCAATATCCTTTAAATAATCATACCAAAGCAGTTATGTAAATAGAGCTTCTTCATCGATGATGCCAACTCCCTCTATATTAAAAAATTGTAAATATGATGTAATTTTAATTGATGCGATAATGACTTTGACATAAAGTCAAAATATTACTAATTCAAGTCGCCTTGATTTTAACACGGATGATATTTACCATTTATTATTCAAATTTATCATTTTCGTGTTCTTGATTTACAAAATGTTTCGCAATTCTCTTTTGCTATAGGGCTGAAATCTATTTCATTCTTTCAAGTAAACAACACAGCCATTGTTTTAGAAACTGTAAAAATGGTAGGTATAATTGAAATGCCTTTTTACCTTGACACTTCGTGTTTCACTATCCCCAATTTTCGAAATTAGCAACCATAAAGAAATAATACTAACTGTTTGTGAACTACTAACTGTTAGTGAAATATTAGATCGATTTTCTATATTTTACTAGCAGCACCAATATAGTTCATGTAATTGACTGTGAAAATTGCCTTTAGAAAGTTGGACACATAAGGTCAAGGCTTGACGTTTTCTCGGCATACAGATGCATACAATTTTTCTATTTATTTATTTATATTTAAAAGCAATACTTAATGAGGGATGTCCATATCAGCATAGCTGGTTTAAATAGAATCCTGAAAATTTTTGGTTGTTTATTACACTCTATATAAACTTCATATTCAGCAGTGTCACAAGGGGTTCAAAAACACTTCTTAACAACCCTCGTTGGAAGAAGGTTACTCAGTTTTGACAACAACCTCCCCACCACCCTCTAATCGTCATTGTTAGATTTTGGTCAATGTGTTTATATATAAGCAGTTCTAAATTTATTACCAATCACCTGCATGGTCAGTACGTTTCATAAAGCGATATTTAAATATATCACCACGACAAAGTCCTGCACTAATTTAAAATTATTTTGTATCATAAAAAGAACAAAACAAAGAACATTCGACCATAGTCTCTTTGTTTTTAAATGTTTAAATGGAAATAGATTTATGATTTAGATTTTCATCGTGTCTCAAATTCACTCATACAAGAAACTAAAAAATATTTGTTTTCCTCGTGCTAGAACCAACTGGGTCTGTTTTGAGCATTTCGCCAACCGTGTTCGCATCCACACGCGCGTCACGCGGCCGGTAGCAATATAAGCGCCTGGGTACACGAGGCTGAATATATGTAATATGTAAATGTTGTACTTGTGTGAGTAAATATTTAAAATATGGTAAGACCTCTCTGAAAATCACCAAGTTGCGAGTATCATCAATAAATATAATATTACCACATTACAGTACATGGGCGTATGGAAGTTATTACTCATGTATTTCCGATTTCTGGCTTTTGTGCTATAATATGTATACTCTCACTTATGGAGATATTAAAATCCACGGTCGTTATCGACGCTTAAAGTGGTACTGAGATGAAAAATGCGTCTATCCAATTTTGATTTTATCTAAAGTATTTTGAAAATGAAACAGAATGGCTTGCTCGGTTTCTCAATACGTTATCTCGTTCCAGAGATATTCAGGTTTTTGAAACATGCAAATTAGATGCCCTACGAGATGTCATTTTCTCATATAGACAAAATAAAATTCACAAAATGAGAAATATCTGTGCAAATAACAAGCAAAATCTTTTAAAACTTGCACATCTATGCCAATCATGACGAAAGTGCACACCACTGTACATAGTATGTTGTTGTCATGGAGATCGCTTGGTGTCAGATCTCTCCCATTTGTAAAACAAAATTGTTTATTTCTCTATCAAACAACGCTTACTGCAGTGCATAGATTCGAAGATTCGTACGCGAGTGAAGTCTAAATCGTCTTACTCTTTAAGAAAGAGACAGAATTAAGATTTTAGTTTTTTTAGTTGGACGATTCCTGCTTCTTGGTCTCCTTGGCAATAACATACTTCACACAGTGGTGTGCACTATCATCATTGGCATACATTTGCAAAGTATCAAAATATTTCACTTGCTATTTGCAGAGACATTCTTCATTTTGTGAATTTTATTTTGTCTATGTGAGAAAACGATGTCATACGGCATCTAATTTGCATGTTCCAAAAACCTGAATATCTCTGGAACGTGATGAGGTCTTGAGAAAGCCATTCTGTTTCATTTTCAAAATATTTTTAGATAAAAACAAAATTGGATAGACGAATTTCATCTCACTATAGCACTTCAAAGTGTCTAGTACGTTCTTCGTGCGTAGAGCATATGACTGCGCTACAAGGAGTGCGGAAGATGACTAACTGGTGACTAACAAAGACAAACGAGCTGCAAGAGTTAGCGGGTAAAGGTGACTCCAAAGCTTTCTTTGAAGCGCTGAAGCAGGTCTATATCCCCAGCAGATCCACTTTGGTGCCATTGAATGACAAAATGGGGAAACCCTTCTCACCGACAAAACTGAGGAACATTTTGAAGAGCTCTAATAATCTGCCCTTCAACGGCCTCGCCTGACGCTCTGGGCAGGACAGAACAACGTCCGATTTTCGAAGGGATAGCACATCCTCCGTCTATAAAGGAACTGAAACAAGGCATCAAACGAACAAATTAAAGGAAAGCACTAGTTTAAAAAAGCATTTGCGACTAAATATTGTGGCGCAGGAACGATTGTACTCGGATGGCAAATTGTCAACCTCATGGAGTCATTCATCGCTCAAGGGGACACATATTTGGTTTGAAGATAAACATCGCGAAAACCAATGTATTGTACCAACCAGCCCAAAAAGAACACTATATTGAAAGTTGAAATCGATGGAGAACTACTGGAACAAGTGGACGACTACGCGTCTACCTGGGCACGAGTGCCGTTTATGAAGACTATTCTATCGATATCTCTCTGCGCATCCAGGCGGCATCAGCATCTTTTGGTAGACTGAGGGAAATACTATATGGAACGGGGGGTTACCCCCGGGGGGAAATACTATATGGAACGGGGGATACGGGGGGTTAGGGTTAGAAAACTCGCTAGGCGGGGGGTTAGGGTTAGGGTTAGGATAAAAGTTGTTTCGGGTAACCAATCAGATTGCTTCCCATGGCAAGTGATCCCAAAAAAAATTTCTGCACCCCGCGAGCGTGGGGGGCGGGCGGCGAGCGGAGATAAGGCCCTGGGAACGAGGTTGATCACACCAAACATTAAAACATTTAGTCCGCTGACCAGGAGGAGGACACTATTAGTTGAATCGACTGACAGCTGATATATATTTAACAGGAATGCTTAGGATTTCGCCCGCTCATGATTAATACAATTTTTTTACGTTGCGTAGGTTGCATGTTCATTATTTTAGGGCCTTATAATTATGTTACTATTAATTTTCTAGGCGGAACAAGAAACTGCAGACGCTTTGGTTTTGAGGGCCTATGAATCTTTTGGAAGTCACAATTCATCTCGAATAACATCGACTTTGAAGATTGGAAAAGTTATTAGGTAAAAAGTATTCCTAATTATTATTTATTAACTAATGATTATGATTGATTTTGGTTAGAATTATTGTCAAAAAATAATTTACTTGAATTGTTGAGTGTATATAGATTTCTCAAACTCGTTAAAACTCCTCGTGTGTTAAAAAGGTTCGCTCGTTTTCGGCTCGCCTTTTCAAAAGACACTCGATCTGACTTTGAAATCCCAGAAAAGTTCTCCGTACCGTCTCGTATTTGAAATATAACTTCCAAACATTAACATCAGAAAATTTCAAATTGAATTGGATGTAGTCGAGCCACCACGACTTAGAACTTAAAGGGCTGCTGAATGTCAATCATTCTGGTCACTGACATTCTGGTCATTGAATTAGGTCTCAAGCGAGTAAAGCGAAGTGGGGAAAGTTGCCGCAAACGATATTATTTGTTCGTTGTCTTTTAGCGTTCCTTAGTTTGCACGCGACGCGATCAATAATTTATTTTTATTTCCGTGACTGCTTTTCAACGAAAAACTTGTATTGGATGCAATAAAACCTGAAAAATCTTACATCGCGACATCATGCTCCTGACAAAAAATATTAGAAAACGTATGCGTCATGTAAAAACAGCTAATGAACTAAAAAAATTAAATCTCTGTGCCTGCACAAACTTTC
Source organism: Chrysogorgia sp. JL179-B06 (assembly GCA_035772405.1). Classification (NCBI taxonomy): domain Eukaryota; kingdom Metazoa; phylum Cnidaria; class Anthozoa; order Scleralcyonacea; family Chrysogorgiidae; genus Chrysogorgia; species Chrysogorgia sp. JL179-B06. Next base: position 2,031,044 of record JAYKKM010000038.1, read on the forward strand.
TGACTTGTAAATAGTGCCTGCGAACGTCATACTTTGTGAACACAGTTTTAATAATCAGCAAAAAAATTGTGCCTGCACAAATTGAAAATGTGCCTGCGAGCGGCGCTCGCCGTGCACTTTAACGAAGCCTGCCATGACGTCCAAAGCAGATTTTACACATAGAATATAACCATTATTTCAACGAATTTCCAAATAAAACTTTGTACGACTATTAATTGGCGTGATATCTTTAACATTAACTAAAATAATGCGCCCTTGTTTTTCATCGGAGAAGTTGCCGTACACATGGCGATATATGCGTTTGAATGTGCATTCTCATCATGCTTCTAAAGCCTGGTTCACACGAGAGCATAATCATAAGGACAAGACAAAAGGCAAAACAAAGGAATGAAGTCAAGCCTGCGACATAAAGATGGACATAATCATAATCATAAGAAGCATAAGCCAAGCTTAAGAAGCATAAGGCAAGAGCAAAACAAAAGAGGAAACAAAGAAAAATTATCGTTATTTTATCTTCGTACGTCCCAGAGGAAAAGTCATGCTTTGTTTTCGTTGCCTATGTCGCTCGTGTGAACCAGGCTTAAGTCCCGAAGTCTGACGTGAATCGAACCCGGAACCGCTGATCGTCGGCAATGGCGAAGCTGGCCGTACGTAGCAACTGGTCATGCTTTGCTAATTTATAAACATCTGCATATTTTGAAAACAATATATTTATAAAGATCTGAATATTATGTAAATCGTTTCAACATTTGCATAACATGGCCAGTTGCTATGGCCAACTTCGCTACTGATCGCCGGTGATACGCTCTAACCATTGAACTACACCTATAAAACGAAGGTTACAATGGGTTCCGGTTCGAAATGACATATGTACTTCTAGTCTGTGGTTATCATTACGTCAAGTATTTTTTAACAGTATTGTGTATTGGAGGATGTATATGTTTGAATGCGCATGTGCTCCTCAAGCTTCTAAATTCAGAGAAAATTGTTTAATTTTGGACCAAAAATTACATAATATATATTACAGTACCATAGCTGGACGATCGTAGCGAGCTTTACTGTAAATGGAAAATAAAATAAGTCCTTTTTTAATTCCTAGATGTGACCTTCTCGAACAACCTAAAGAAGAACTAAATTGGCAAGATGGAGGTGTCAATCTTGATTTTAGATCATTCGAGATAATAACATTGAAATGTTTTCTTTTACGCTAGATTTATTATTTTTTATTTAATTCTTGTGGGACAAATTGTGAAATGATGACATTTATCGACAATGTATGTTTAGCTACATTCCGCTGACCGGAATGTTCCGATATCTGTAATTCTATATCCGAATAAAATAGCTATCTACCTGATTGCCCTCTTCTGTCAGCTCTATCAACATATTTTAAAACACTATTCGTGACATGAAATTATTGTTGTAAAATGCTGATTTTAAATAGTTCACGTTTAAATATGTCCATCATTTCTTCTCCCTTACTAATTGAAGGCCGATAACAGTTCCTACTCCACATATGCGACCTTTTTCTTGAGGCTCACAACCAACGAATACGGGCTCCAAGGAAGAGCACGATGTTGTGAGTTGGATTCCGTATTTAAATAATAATAATAATTATTAATAATAATTTTATAATAATTATTATTAATAATTATACTTAATATCTAAGAGCAAATTACTTGCTCGTTAAAACGTACACGTGTATTACCGCATTACTCCCTCGACTTAAAACGAACGATATTTTACCAGTTATACATATAGTGAGCTGCTCCCTCTAGAAAACCAAACGGTCCTAATCTAGAAATTGGGTTTCAAATTTCAAATGGGTTTCAAATTTCACTCATTGGGAGCACAATGGGCGGGCGGAGATAAGACCCCGGGCGGGCGGAGATAAGACCCTGGGTACGAGGTTGGATGAACATCAACAACGAAAAGTAAACAATTTCGTAAATGCTCAGCAGGCAGTTATGCACCTTTAAAGTCTCTCGTGCTGCTGAATTCAGGGGCGCAGACACACTCAGCTTATATACACTTAAAGAAAACTAGTATTAATTAACTTATAATAAAACTCATAAAATTCTAAGAATGTTATTCTGACCTAAAAGTATATATGTGCTTCAGTACAAGCAAAGTCGAAGTTTCAAGGTCAGTTCCTGGTGAAATTTGTTACACTCGTCTCCCATATAACACCGTTAGTACCAAAAATAAGTGGCGTGAAAGTTCCATTTTCAACTTGCATGATACGATTATATGCATGCTTTTTCTCTCGATCGGGTTTTTTTTTGTTTCTTTGGCGTGATATGCGCCCTCCAGAAACGTCTGGCCTTCACTCTGGCATTAACCTCGATGTTTGCTGTACTGTATCGGTTATGTTCGCCTGTCAACGGTTGAAGCATTTGCTCGGTAGACGCATCTTTACAAACTTCAGAAAGCATGACAGCTTCGAGGTCACGGGAATGAAATAAATCCTCCTCGCTTACAGTCCATGGCATGTTGAACGGTAAATTGTACGCCTCATGGACACATTGATGATATAGATCCTTAATGGGTCGGGTTTTTTTGGCAAGGCGTTCAACCATGAGGACGCACCTTATCTGTAGCTTGTTTCACTGATCGAAAAGTGTCCTGATTTAAGGTGGTATCAATCTCTTCGGTGAGCTTGATCTGGCCTATAAAGATTTGGGTCTTACAATCTCTTTTTAAATGTTCCACAGATTCTCCGGTAAGGCGACACCGATAAAGAAGTTGTCTTGGATCGTGACAAGAAGGTACGGGCACTCATGCAAAGATGTCGAGAGCGCAATGTAAAATTGAATAAAAATAAAGTTAAGCTTAGGCGAAAGGAAGTGCCGTTTATTGGTCACCTGCTAACGGAAAGAAGTCTGAAGCCTGACCCGGAGAAGATAAGGGCGGTCGTAGAAATGCCAAAACCTACCGACGTTGCGGGAGGCGCCGATTAGTTGGATTTGTGAATTATTTGACTGTGAGCCCATGAGAAAGTTGACCTGCAAAGATGCCCAATGGAGTTGGTCGGACGCGCAGGTTCAAGCAGTTGCCAAGATAAAAAATCTGGTGACGAAAGCTCGCGTGCTGAAGTATGAGGTCCAGAAAAAAATAACCTTACAAGTGATGCCTCGGGAACGAGACTCGGAGCTGTTTTAATTCAGGATGTTCAACTGATAATCTATGCAAGTCGCGCTTTGCCCAAAGCAGAGAGAAGATATGCTCAAATTGAGAAAGAACTGTTGGCTGAGGTGTATGATTTAGAAAAATGCCATTAGTATACATACGGAAGGAAGGTGGTGGTTCAAACGGATCACAAGCCCTTAATTGGAGGTGATTGTAAAAAAGAACTTTATAAAGCACCCAATCGGTTAAAGCGTACATGTATGATTTTACGCGTCCAAGTTTACGATGCGAAGCTCATCTATCAAAGGGGAGTGCAAATGGAATTAGCTGATACGTTAAGCAGAGCTTGGAAATCCAACAAAGTTGGAGCAAGAAGTTGAGACGGTCCGGCAACATGACATAAAACCTACAGTATCAATTTCAGCGACCAGATTGGATGATATCAAAGCCCACACTGAAAAGGATGGAGATCTTCAGAATAACGAGAGATGGTTCAACGTATTCATTCTGCACACGTGGAAATTGAGAGCTGTTTAAGAAGAGCCCGTGAGTGTCTATATTGACCTGAGACGTCAGCCATTTTCACCGATAACCCTTTGGTATCTTTTCGGCCGTAATAAAAACATTCGTGACTCCTTAGTACATAGTGCCCTTAAATAAAATACCTCGGCACCAGCGGGAACATTTTCTTGCGGCCGTTCCCGCTGCAACACATGCCCTTTTCTCGATCCCACTACAGTTATTACTGCCCCCAAATTCGACCACACAATCCGTCATACTTTTTCATGCACGACCACCAACATCATTTATTGCATTTCTTGCGATAAATGCCCTAAAATCTACATCGGTGAAACTGGGCGACACCTTTCAGACAGGTTTGCTGAACATCTTCGTTCCGTGAGGAACAATGATGTTGACAAACCTGTAGCCCGCCATTTCAACAGCTCCAACCATTTGGTTTCAGACATGAAAGTCTGTGCCATCCTTCCCATCTCAGGTGGTAACGATAACCGCAAAACGGCAAGAGAAGCGTCTCATTTTTAAACTTGGCACCACACATCCTCTTGGTCTTAACGAACGTTTTTCTTTTATTTAATTTCCTACAAGTTTTTTGTTATTTTAGTTTGCTTGGAACTTTTTATTATTAGCTTATGCACTTTCATTCCTTTTCAAGTTTTTGTTTCTTATTGCTAATATATTATCGCCTAATCCCCTTGGATATTGGACCTGTCATTTCTCCCTCCCCCTCAGTCTGTTTGCTGATCAACTGTAAAAATAGCAAATGATTTAACTTTTCGCATCTCATCAATTATTAGTTTGTTTATCTCCCGTGCATTTGATTGGCTACTTTCTACTTGTGACACCCTTTTGGCATATATATATAAGCCCTATCTATTTTATTTCATCTCGTCTTACTCTGATGAAGGGCTCCGCTCGAAACGTCAGTATCTCGTCACTAAATTATTGGCAGTTTACCAGCTTTTCACTTTGCTATAGTGTCTATATTGGCCTGAAATGAGCAGCGAAATCAAGGAATATATTCAGCAATGCGAGACGTGCCGTACGTTTGATCTCAAGCAGTCTTGACGTTTAATCACCGAGAATATCTACTTACAGTCGATTATTATTCTAGTTATTGGGAGATTGATATGTTGGAAGGAACGAAATCCAAGTCCGTGATACGAAAGTTGAAGGCCCAGTTTGCGATCCCGGATGTAGTGATGACGGATAATGGCCCCCAGTTCGCGTCTGAGGAGTTCAAAAACTTTGGAAATGCTTGGAAGTTTGAACATGTGACGTCATCCCCTGGATATGCGAAACATGAGCTGATGAGCTTAACGTTGTAAATAATCGGAATACACGATGTCAGTTCCTAGATAATAGCCCGGTACTACGGCTAATGAACAGACGAACAAAGGCACTTTTGTCAATGACCAGTTCCCTTCTTTCTCCAAAGATAGTAAAGATCATAGCCACACGGATCAAGGCGCGTCAAGAGAGGGAGACAAAAAACGAAAGATTTACCTGACCTTAAAAGAGGGGACGTGGTGAGAATTACTTGTAGTCGTCAGGATAGGCCAGCAGCACAGAAAGGCAAAGTTGCCATTCGATCATATGAGGTGGCTACTGAGGAGGGTGGAGTGTCAAAAGAGAGAGAGGACCTGCGAAGGGGTGCACTGTTTCAGCGTGATATTCAACATGATCGTGAACTGTAGAGTCCTGGGTACGAGTCGTGACGTCAGATCACGCTGTTCTTTGTTTTTGTCAATATCTTTGTGTTGTGAACCGTTCACTGTGGTAAATAAAACGTTTAAAACGTTTTAAAATAAAACGTTTACTACATTGGCGACGAGGTAAACTGATCAACGTTGGCCAAAGGGATAGCGACATCTCGTGCGACTACGAAGCGAGCTTGGAAAAGTCGATGAATATAATGAAACCGAGGAATGGCGATATAACGTAGAACGTAAACCACTTCTTCGAAACCAACGAAATCACGGATGGAGACAAAAAGCGATCTATTTTCTTGGTTAGCGTTGGAGCAAAAACATACAAGCTCATCAGAAGCCTATAGTTTCCCCTGCAGATCCGAAGGAAAAGAGCTATGAAGACCTGGCAAAGCTAATACAAGAACACTACAAGCCGAAGCCTTCCGTGATAGTTGAACGTTTTCGCTTCAATACCCGCAGCCAGCAACAAGGTGAGACCATTCCAGTGTTTTTAGCTGAGTTACGACACCTCTCTGAAAATTGTGAATTCGGAGCATCTTAGAAGAAATGTTGCGCGACCGTTTAGTTTGTGGGTCGAGTAACGACAAGATTCAACGTCGCCTGTTGGCTGAGCCAAAATTGACTTTAAAGAGAGCAATTGACTTGGCAATAGCCTTCGAAACATCCGAGAAAGATGCTATGGATTTGCATAAAAATCATTCCCAAGGAAATTTAGAACCAGTTAGGAGGTTCAAGGGACCTTCCCGAAAAAGACAACCCAGTCAAGTGCAGTCGATGTGATGGGAACCACAATCCCAGAGAATGCCGCTTTAAAGAAGCTAAGTGCCATGCATGTGGGAAAATTGGTCATATCTCCAGGGCCTGTTGCCCTAAAAATAAACTAATAAACTAATAAATTTAAAAAAAAAGAAGTAAAGAACAGGGTAAAAACACCGGGTGAACAACAGTGGAGATGTAGGCCATACAAGCCTCAAGCAAACCACCATCTTGAAGGTGAAGAAAAGGAAACGGGAGGAAGGGAAAGCGAAGATTTATATGAACTGTTTACATTTGATAACAGACGCCCCATCACCATACAAAGTGAACATGGACATCAATGGGAAACCCCTAGATATGGAAGTCGACACAGAAGCATCCCTGTCAGTGATGAGTGAGGAAGCATACAGGAATTACTGGGCAACAAGAGGGGACAACCCCCACTAGCAAAAATCGAGGTGGTGCTACACACATATACTGGGGAAAAGGTGAAATCCAAAGGGTCTGTAGATGTCATGGTATCTATGACGGCAGGGAATACAAATTGCCAATGCTGGTGGTGGAAGGGAAAGAGAAGATTAAATTGAAGTGGCATATGATCAAGAAAATATCTTCAGGTGATAAGAAAATATCCCCAGCTATTTGAAGAAGGCCTTGGCACTCTGAAAGGGACTACAGCAAAGATCCATATTGACCAGACTGCCACGCCCATATTCCACAAAGCTAGACCAGTGCCATATGCCCTGAGAGAGAAGATCGAACAGGATCTAGACAGGCTAGAGAAAGCTGGGATAATCCAACCGGTCCAATATTCGGAGTGGGCCACGCCCATCGTGCCAGTTGTCAAATCAGATGGAACTCTGAGAGTATGTGGTGATTATAAACTCACAGTCAAGTTGGATGATCTCTACACAAAGCTTGCTGGTGGTCAAACCTTCACAGAATTAGACCTGAGCCATGCATACGAACAGATGCTGGTTGACGAGAGCTCAAGGAAATTATTAACGATTAACACACACAAGGGCCTTTACAGTTATCATCGTCTCCCATACGGCGTTGCATCAGCACCAGAGATTTTCCAGAGGACGATGGAGGGTTTGCTGCAAGGAATTCCTTGTGTTGGAGTCCTACTGGACAATATTCTCATCACTGGAGCAACCGACGAAGAGCATCTGCGTAACCTCGAGAAAGTCTTGAAATGCCTGTCCGATGCAGGTTTGTGACTTAAGGTTGGGAAGTGCCAATTTATGAAGTCGTCACTTGAATGTCTGGGACACCGAGTGGATAAAGGTTTCCACCCAGTTGAAGCCAAGGTCAGAGCCATCAAAGAAGCTCCAGCTCCAACAAACACAACCGAGTTGAAATCCTTTCTAGGAATGATTAACTTTTATGGAAAGTTTCTCCCATACCTATCATCTAGCCTGGAACCTCTCCACGAGCTCCTCCGTAAGCAAACGCGATGGACATGGAGCAGCCGTCAGCAAAAGGCGTACAAGACAGCCAAAGATCTACTACAGTCGTCATGGGTGTTGGTGCACTACGACCCAGCGAAGAAATTAGTGGTGTCTTGTGACGCATCCCCGTATGGTGTCGGAGCAGTGCTGGCACATGTGATGAATGATGGTTCAGAGAAACCAATTGCATACGCATCACAGACACTCTCCAAGGCAGAGAGAAATTATTCGCAGCTGGATAAAGAGCACTAGCGTTCATATTCGCCGTCAAGAAGTTCCACCAATTCCTGTACGGTCGACACTTCACTATTTTCACCGACCACAAACCACTGCTGGGACTACTAAGCCCTGAGAAAGCTACACCGCTTATGGCATCGAGTAGGATGTAAAGATGGTCATTGACGAGCTTATGAGTACGAGCTTGTCTACCGACGTGGTATTGAGAACGGTAACGCAGATACCTTGAGCCGTTTGCCTCTCCCAGAGGCCCCACAGTCGACACCAGTGCCTGGCGACATCATCCACTTAATGGAGAACCTGAATGCTAGCCCTGTAGATGCAGCCAAAGTGAAGCAGTGGACAGCTCGCGATCCGGTGCTTTCTCAAGTAATGCATTTTGTTCTCCAGGGATGGCCTTCAACGGTGGAGGATACCAAGCTACAGCCCTATTTCACACGAAAGAATGAACTGAGCGTCCATGCCGGATGTCTACTATGGGGTTCTCTGGTACTCATACTAAACCAAGGAAGAGAAGAAGAAATGAACATTATACATGATAGTCATCCGGGCATTGTAAGAATGAATAGCATAGCAAGAAATCCCGTCTGGTGACCAAGTTTGCCAAGCACACAGGAAAACTTCGGCACCGCTACATCCCTGGGAATGGCCCAGCCGCCCATGGGCCCTTTTATGGAGAAAGTGTTTCTCCTTGTCATAGATGCTCATTCCAAGTGGCTAGACATCCATTGTGTCAATTCTGCAACGACGGAAGCAACCATCGAGAAGCTCAGAGCTACTTTCTCGACTCATGGTCTGCCAGAAATGCCAGTGTCGGACAACGGTTCTGTCTTCACTAGTGATAATTTAATTTCAAGATTTTCACACAGAGAAATGGTTTGCGACATGTAACCTCCGCACCATATCACCCTTCTTCAAATGGTTTGGTGGAAAGGGTTGTGCAGACTTTTAAACAAGGAATTAAGAAGCAATGGAGAGGGAGTATCGAGACAAAACTCTCTCGGTTCCTGTTGAGTTATCGTGTAACTCCGCAGGCAACTACAGGCGAATCTCTCACACAGCTGCGATGGGGCCGCACCCTGAGAACACATCTTGACCTTTTAAGGCCAAACGTTGCGATGAAAGTCAACATGGCACAGTCAAGACAGAAAGTTCAACACGATCAGCACAGTCGATCACGACCATTATCTGTTGGTGACGATGTTCAAGCACGGAACTATTCTGGTGATCGGAAATGGATTCCGGGAACCATTGTTGAAGAAACTGGCGCAGTATCCGTCAAAATTGCGTTGGAAAATGGCACCATCGTGCGGAGACACCGCGATCAGCTTCTAGCCCGTGCAACGCGACCCACAGAACCGGTAATACCACCACCTATACAACCGGAGTCACAAAGCGAGAATACCACCCAGATTAATGCAACAGTACCCTTATTCCCAGAAGACTCTGCACCCACAAGACGTCATCCAGCAAGAGAACATAAAGCCCCAGAACGCTACGAATAATGACATTGTCAGTGATAGAACTTGTTTAACTCGGACTGAGAACGTTTGAATTTATATTACCATAAATATGTTTAGAACTAGGAGGGAGGAATGTAGAGTCCTGGGTACGAAGTTTAATAACTCTTCCCGAGCGGGTAAGGAAAACCCGCTCGGGAAGAGTTATTAAAACGCCAGAACGGTTTGGGGATTTTATCACAAAGTTCTAGTGGTAAAAGTACATGAATGTTGATGTCAAAAATAATGTCAAGAAAAAAAGAAAAAAAGTTTTGGTATTAACTTGATTAGATACATTATCAACTTATTATTTATATAATGAACCATATTAGATGTATGAGGAATCTCGTAGATATTTTAAAAACTTTAAGTGATACTCCTATAGGACTGTTAAAATGACCAATAATGTGTGATATATGACAATATTGGTGAAGAAAGGATGTAACATTAGAGGACTGGAAGCTAATCCGGTGCTCTATATATATAAGACTGGGGAGTACGAGAATAAAGAAGCTTTTTTGTACACTTTAAACAGCTAGTACATGCACCAAATTTGGTCAAAACCTTGGCGTTTAGAGAATGTCGTATTACTTAAAATGATTATATACTTTTGTGTGATCACGACATTTTTTAAAAATAGTCTCACTACAAATTGCCAACTCTGGTATGCATGATCCATTTTTAGAAAAAAGATGTATGCTTGGACACTTCCAATACTGTTGATCCGCTGAGTGAGTTATATATGTAGGCAGAATGTACATGTTTACTCTATAATTTCGGCTCACTGTTTTATCATATATCAGCAATATCGGTGTGCATTAAACTTTATTGATGATAAAATTATATTTTATTGTCGTGACGTAGTGTTATCTATACCTCTGCATCTTAAGTATGAAGTGTGCGCTGTATCGGAAACATATAAAGGTTGGGAGACACGAGGTGACAAATCGCGGGGACAAATCCCGTCGTATGCACCATGCGAAATCTTGTTGCGGGGACAAAATGTTGTCCTCGCAACATGTTCCATCGTATATAAGCAGCAACTAGTCCCTGCGACAAAATTAAAATAAACCAATCAAAGAATTCACGTTATTTTATTTTCCTTTTCTTTCCCTGACATGTCCCCTCTTGTGTCCTCAACAGGAAAGGTAATGGGTAATATTATAGGCACCATATATACAGAACTCGTGACTAGGCTCTCGGCAATGGCTTCCGTAGCTCAGTGGTCAGAGCACTCAGCACTAGCATCGCAGGGTCGCGGGTTCAATTCCAGCCGGAAGGCCTTGAAGTTGCATTTTTCGCAACTGGTCCCGGTTTGGTCTTAAAATGTATGTATTCCAACACTCGAAATTTTCCTTCACCACAAATCCTTTCAACATGTAGTTTGATCGAGTGAAATGCCAAATATTATATATATATATATATATATATATATATATATATATATATATATATATATATATATATATATATATATATATATATATATATATATATATATATATATATATATATATATATATATATATATATATATGAGCGGTGATATATATATATATATATATATCCATGAGCGGTGATATATATATATATATATATATATATATATATAGATTTTCGCTTACCTCAAAACTGGTCTGCTACAACTTGTTTCATCTGTAAAAGAATCTTCAGGCATATATATATATATATATATACTGATATATGTATGTACCTTGAAGGATATACAGTACTTCACCCTTATATAGTAAATGATAACAAAGAGCGTCACACGTTAATTAATCATCCTTACTTGATCTATTGAAGACTATTGTTTATAATTGCTTGCAGTTTTTGAACTTTTCATCATCTAGTTTCACGTTCAATATTATGATAAAGATGACGTTGTTTTAACGTCGTTTCGCGGCTATATAGCTAAAGTATAGTACATGATATTCAAACTGCCAAGTTTTCTACAAAATCTGACAGCTGGCCCTCTCGCAAGTATAACCTTCATATCACGCCGAGAGGTCCTGGGGGAGGTGGCACCTCGTCATGAAAAATGACCATGCATGAGATCCAGTGCCTCGCGCGTTGTTGTTTTGTACTTTTGTGTGATCACAACGAAACGTCGTTGATAAAATAGTTATAGGCCTCACTACGAATTGCCAACTCTGGTGTGCATGGCCCATTTTTTAGAAAAAAGATGTATGCTTTCAAGTATACATCTTGACTTGAGAATTGTTGCTCATTGTTGTTCTGCTGTTCCCGACGGCTTTAAATTATTGATGAGTTATGCATGTAGGCAGAACGTGTTTACGCTATCTTGGCTCACTATTTTTATCATAGCAATATCGGTGTGGATTAAACTTTGATGGCTGCTCTTTCAGGGTTTTTAAGTTCATCATATTTTATTGTCGTGACGGCAATGCGTAGGGTTATCTATGCCTCTGCATCTTAAGTATGCCGAAGTGCGCGCTGTATCGCAAACATAAGTCAAACACCCACACGGCCGCTAAAAATATAGAAACCGTAACGGAAAATTATAGAAAAACAATGAAAACGCACAGTATAGAGGATAACACTAAACATACGGTATAGAATACTATCCAATTTATCGCCCGTTCCAGACTGCTGAATTTTTACAAAACGTCTTTCATAAACAAAGGAACCAGTAAGCTGGGCTGTTATCAACTGTTGACATACTATATGCATAAATGACTAAAATTAGTTCCGCAATATACAGTATCAGTGAAGACATTTTATCATCAATATATATCCTACCTTCTCGACAGCAAGAATGGAGTAAACGTAACAGTTTCATATATAAAATGGTGCCGTCGGTATTTGGGTTATTATTTTTTTGTGTCTGCGGGCCGAATCTTTGGTACAGCGAGGCTGTTCCAGTCCAACAAGAAGGTACAGTACGTGTATGCCAACATGAATAACATGAATATAACATTCATTTGTGACAGTGTTTCTTCGCTGTGTTTCATCGCAGTGTTTCTTCGCCAGTGTTTATTCATGTTGTAAATATCGATTGATTATCAAGCAATATGCTTAGCCTTTTGTCTTTAATTTCTATCATACATAAAGTAGATGTTCAACACAGAGAGAAAACAAAACTAATAATCTACCGCAAAACGACAGCTGCAATATATATATATATATCGCCCGAAGGACATTCGCAAGCTATGATTAGAAACTATATACATATATATATATATGAACAATATATATATATATATATATACGAATGAACATTTACCCTTATATAGTAAATGATAACAAATAGCGTCACACGTTAAACGTACTGCAGCATCCTTACTTGGTCTATTGAAGTTTATAATTGCTTGGTTTTTGAACTTTTCATCATCTAGTTATGGTAATGTGAATTCACGTTCAATATTATAAAGATGACGTTGTTTTAACGTCCTTCATAGTATTCGCGCGGCTATATACCTCAAGTATAGTATATGAGATTCAAATACTTTACTGCCGTTTATACGAATGACTTTGATACGGTGGTTTCTCGGTTAATACGATTCAAAACAAATCGAAATATCGTTGGTAACTTAATGCTTGACTCCATGAACTCGATTGTTTAAATAAAACGTCTTTTATCCTTATCTGCATAATATATAAACAGGAAAATATTTTCCTTCCATCTCACGCAATTTGCTTTTTATCTCCTCTCCCAAAGGAGTTGGTTCTTTTGGTTAAAACCAATATAGCAATAATTTTGAAAGGACTCGAAACACGATATACCTGCCTATACACTGTGCATGTAGTTCAGACCAATGTATTCCGCACAGCTCAGTCTAGCATAATTTGTCGCCATATAGAAGCACAACTGGAGTCTGGAACGTAATTATAACTATATATTGGTACAACAACAGCTTAATTTAGCTAGCGAAACAAGTTTAGTAGCCTGCTAGTGTCACGGCAGTTAAGATGGATCGGATTCAGTATGTCTCACTAACGCGGAAAAGCTTATAGTGATTCTTAATTGCAGTGAACGGAAAAATTATGTCATTCAATATTCAAGATTAGCTGACAGCTGTGTTGAACAACCGAACAATGTAACTACAGAGTACAGGTATAGGGAAAATATATTATAGTTTATAGTTTATTAAGCTTTGCCAGAGAAACATACAAAATATACAATATTGAAACATGCAAAAACATACTAATAGACAGAAAGGCTGGGGCACCACAACAGCTTTCGCCAATTACTCATGTGCATGGATCTTATATAACTGCCTGTTTATATATGGCTTGGGTGCATGTCAAGTAATATCGGTGATTTTCCGCATTACATGATATACTATCACTGTACTCATGATAATGCATAGAATTATTTATTTCCAGTCAAATATGACAATAATGTATATACATGTACATTTACGTTTTAAGCTTTGGTATAATTAATTGAAAAGAAACGTCTTAATATTAAAATAAAACGTCTCAATTTGATGAAAAATATTCCAATATGACATGAGCATATATGAACAGATATAAGAGTAAAAACAAAAGAGTATAGTTAATCTTTGATATTTAAGAATAGTAAGTTCTCAAAAGAACTGGATAAAGTGTAAAAAAAGTAAATTAATTACGTGTAAACGGAAAAATTATATCTATATATATCGTCAATGATGATCGCAAGTGTATAATAGTCCAGCCATGAGACTCATCCAGATTGTTCCAAGCTACACTACGTGTCTGTATGTATTGAACTATATATATATATATATATATATATATATATATATATATATATATATATATATATATATATATATATATATATATATATATATATATATATATATATATATATATATATATATATAAACTACAGACGGTACCGTTTCGGCCTTTTGGGCCTCATCAGTGTAGTGCTGATGAGCAGGATGAAGATGACTGCTATTTACAGTTGCACCCAAAATGTGGGTGCTATTTACAGATGCACACAAAATGTGGGACATCAAAAACCATGCCAGAGCGCTCAATCTGCAAGTAGTGAGCGTGCGCACAATGCGTAAGCGACAATGGTTCATCCTGTAGAGCGCTCAATATGACCTAAAGGTCATAGAGCGATATATATATATATATATATATATTATAATTAATATTAATTAAATGTAATTAAATATATAGTATAATTAACCCTAAGTAATATATATTATATATATATTTTATATATATAAACTAATATATATATGGTGCCGGTTGTAGAAAACTCTTAACTACGATTTAACTACTAAGAATAAAGGTATATACATGTATAGTTAACATGAACTAAGTTCAAGTTAACCACCTTTTTATACGACCGGACCCTGAACATGATTTATCCTTTATTTTTCTGTCATCTGTAAATATATGTTTATAATTATTTATACTGTTGCTGGGCATTGTGTTTTTGACTACAAAAATTCAATATTCTAGCACCTTTTTGAGTGTATAATTTCCGTTTACATGTTGCACAGAAACAAATAGATCATCCAAGTACACGTATTTCTCTTACATGTTTTACAAATTAATTTTAAATCATATACATGCAACTATTAACGACATAAATCTTATAGTTATTGTGTAGAAAACACATTTTTAGTTTTTCCTTTCTGGTATAAAAATATTTTAATGAATAAATTATAAATTACAGTGAAATTCATTTTCCGAACAGGTGAGTCTCCGGATTCACACTAGTGGACAATGGGAGTCAAGTAGAAGAAGGAAAAACCCAAGCAAACCTGTCGAAGCGTATCAATCATGTATCTGTTGGGGTTGCGACAGGGAAGAGGGTGACAAGTGACCAAGTCACCCCCTGTATCCGCCCCTGTCTTGGGGGATTTGGGAATTTACCTCTTCTGAAATGAATGAATGCGTTTTTTGAAGGGGAAAAGCGCACAGTCAGATTGGAATCTGAGCGTTATTTTGCGTAACAGTGCCGGATTAATTGCCTTGGTAATAAAGGTTCTAAAGTTGCGTTTACAGTATCGCTCCTTTTGTGTGACAAAGTCATTTGTTACATCAACGAATCGCATGCAAAATACTTCTCGCGATATCTGATCGGAATGAAGGTTGGAAAAACAGCCTGCACAAATTAAACATTCCTAAGGCAATTTCTCATTGCTGATATCGGAATCTGAGCAACCAACGATTATTATACAACAAGCATAGAACAAAACTTAACATGTTGCAAGCGAGAATTGGCTGCCATATTCATGCATTATCCAAATCATGATAGCAAGTTTCTTTCACATTCTTATTTACCGCCGGTATACGTTCGGGCTTAATTCGCCCTAGCGACTTGTTCGCGCTTCGTGCTTATTGGGTCTGAAGCCCACCCCCGGCCTCCGCGGTCGCTGTGTTGGTATACCCCATGGACGACTTATCTGCATAAGGGTACCTTGTAGACAAGCTTGATCGGTCTGCTTCTGGCTGTATCTTATCTTGAAGATGCTCATGTTTAACACATAGTCAATTAAGTTTCAACCATTTCAGCCGCTTAGATTCGTATCAATTGTCGAATTGATGTTTTGAAATTGGTAACCTCTTCCTAGCCAATGTACTCCCTGTCTTCAGTACGCCATTAAATGGCTGGATGAAGGCCTATATCACTGATGTTTATCGAACGACACTGGTGTATCTTCGACTGAGAGTGTATCGTCGCCTATTAATATCGGGCTTCAGGATATTTCCTGCATTGTATAGCTAGTGGGTAAAAGTCGTCCAGTCATGTTTGTAGGGGCTTCTCGTTGTAATCGCTCTGTGGAATGTTTCCATGCATTCAACACTTCATTCAACACTTCAATTAAACATGTCTAAACACTCAATGCCTTAAGGATTAATGGTTGCTGAAACTGGTTTGGTTGCGTCGAGGATCGGTTTCTGTAAACCGGGTGCTTTGGCTTTATTGGTCTTTTCTACCATTGCATAAGGTCTACGTGTTTCGAAACGCTGGACCCTATGGCATTGTTGTTCAAGGTAGGGTATAGTAATTAATGTTCATCCTTGACTACAAAACGTAGGACAATATATGCATGGCAATACCATTGTTTTTGTAACCATGTGGGGCAGCTCACTGCAGCATGTCAAGTAGAAGGGGTGCAGTGCATACATGCTCATGTTCATAAGACATTCGTTTATCCACCTTACGTGTTCCCTACATGGTCGTACATGTTTTCCCCTCTTGTCATGTACGAACCGGTTTAACTCGTCGACCAGTCGCTGTTTTGTGTATAAGACAATTGAAAAGACGTAGATACACAGATTCGATAAAAACGCGGAGATAACGATGGAGGAAAGACAAAGGTATACCCTTGAAATTCTCCTTCAAATTGGTGAAGGAAGCCAACCTCGACACGATATAAACAAGATGACAAAAATGCCAGACGTAAATTGAACTGCCAATACAAGTCATTATAAAAGTTAAACGAACAGCAATCAAGAAAAGGTATAACAAACAGAACAAAGAAGAGGCACTCGATAAAATGAAATCCATGCACACAGACTGAACTATAAGCAATATGCTGAAAATTAAATTCAACCTTATTTAAACCCAATTTGAAATATTACATATTTATACTATTTTGAACATTCGAAGAAGCACATAAGCATCAACAAAAAATCGGTTCCAATTAACGACAGACCCTTTCATCGAGCAGAAAACCATATAAAAGAAGCCTGCAAGATTACTCCCGATGTAAAAATCAGTTGGTGCATTAATATTAGTAGTACAGCTGGCTATTCCCAAAATATCAGGCACGATATCGCATAGGTTTTCCATAATATCAGTCTAATTTACGGAACAAAAATTAGACTAGAGGCCGATGTAGAAATCGGTTGGTTCCCATTGGTAGTCTCATGGTAATTGGTGTAACGTTTCAAGCGAAGGCCCTTCGTTTCACTCTGAGACACTATTTCGGCGTTTCTTAGAGTTTTTTAGAGTTTCCAAAAAATTGTACATCCCGAGAAAACTTTGATATTATACATATACCATGCACTATCAATGACGTTCGAAATTGCTATATTAGTGAAATAACAATTATAGAAACAACATAATAATATTGCATTAGAAGTATATCCAAACTCTTTTACTTGTTTTTAACACTACTTTAGATGACGGGAATGAAAGAAGTTATAAACGAGAGTTGGAACTATTTGTTAACGAAGTTCAGGATTCTTGGGAACATGACGACAACGAATACCTGTCCCGTCGAGAATTGCAGGAGGAAGATGACGCATTACAGAAAATTAAGATTTCTGGCGCAATTGACAAGGCGAAAAGGGAAGAGAGGAAAAGATGGCTGGACGTAGACTCAAAGAACAATGGTATGAACGAACGAACGAACGAACGAACGAACGAACGAACGAACAAACGAACGAACGAACGAACGAACGAACGAACGAACGAACGAACGAACGAACGAACGAACGAACGAACGAACGAACGAACGAACGAACGAACGAACGAACGAACGAACGAACGAACGAACAAATGAACGAATGAGTAGCTATATATATATTTATATACCTAAATAGATCGATAAGCGAATAAATAAACAGCAACAGGAGTTAAAGCTTCATGTTTGAACGGCGAATGGTAAGTTAAATAAACCCATGACGTGAAAAAGCAAAACAAAAGAAGATGAGTGGCAGCAACAACTATACTAACAAAAACGACTCTGCAGTTTCGCGTATAGACCTCGAATGCGAAGTTTATGTTGATCGGACGTATTCCGTTGCTAGACAACCGGTTGCTAAGGACAGATCATTAAGCGTCCAATATACTTCGTGAGTGGACAATAAATTCAAGGAATAACCAATATATTTTATGCGTGGAATATGTAGGCAAACCTCTTTCGTCCGGTGACGTAATTAGATGACGTCACATTGACGTCATCAACAAACTCAAAAACTCTATAATTTTCGTCATTTTTGACATTATGCTACATTTGTTGGTGTCATATAAACCTAGATTACTTCCTACAAACGTACGTATGGGTAAAATTAAATAAAAACGAAATTATGAAAATTTGATTGCGTTTATTGACCTGAAAAATTCGATATGCCAGCTACTTTTTAAAAATTCTTAAAATCCATACGTACTGTTGTGAAGGCAACCGTCCAGATTCTAATAGCATGTGAACAATTAATTTTTCTTAAAAACCGTCGAAGATTATAGAAATATTTCGATGACGTCATGATGACATTACTAAACGAAAGAGCTTTACCAACATATACCACATACATACACTGTCTTGATGGATTCTTAAATCTGTGAAATTCTATGACATTTTTGTTATTTCTAAGCTTCCTTCATCATCATCCTTCGGCCGCGGCCGAGATATGTTTCACCAAAGTTCTCCACACGTTCTTGTCCTCTATTGCATTGGGTAGCTCCTCCAGACGAATTCCAGTGTCCCTCGAAATTGTCGACGTGTACGAGAGAGGTGCACCCTTTCTGTGTGGCGTTGGTAATTTCCGCAGGACGAATTTGGAGATGACTTGATCCTTCGCTCTGTAGCAGTGACCAGCGAATCTCAATCTTCTAACGAAGAATCTTCGTTCAGTTACTACTTTCGAAATCGGGGGTAACGTTCCGTATATTCTCTGCTTATTAGGGTGCTGCTTCCAGTTTAGATTTCGAACTCGCATAAGTAGACGAGTGTAGGTGCCGTCCAATCTTTTCTCCAACTCCTTGTTCATTGTCCAGGTTTCGCAGCCGTATAGCAGGATACTTTCCACACAGGAACGGAAGAAGAACTTTGATTTCTTTAGAGATGCTCGATGTCCAGATGAGATGGAGCTTATTACATGCATCCCAAGCTTGTCCTTTTTTAGTCAGAAAGTCTTTCCTACTATCGGCAATATAGAAGCCCAGATATTTGAAGTCAGTGACTTCCTTCATGATATTACCACCTACTGAGGAGATAGGTGGGTGACTCGCATCTACATTGATGGTCGTATATTCCGTCTTTTTAGCGTTTAGGAATAATCCAACTTTGTTTGAAGCCATTTCCAGTGAGATGAGGAGTTCTTGTGCTTTATGAAGATGGTCCGATATCAGAGCAATGTCGTCGGCGTAGTCCAAATCAGTGACATAAATAGTTGGGTGTCTTCGAGATGTTCATACCTTAATGATGAGACCGTTTGTGTGAATCGAGTCGACTAATTGTCTGAGGATATATAGTCAACCACAATTACAAAAAAGATATGGGGCAAGGCTATCTCCTTGCAATACACCTTGAAGAGTCATGAACGGTTCTGTGGTTCCATCTGTGGTTTGAACAACACAAGATGCATTCTCATATACTATTTTTATTGCGCTGATAATTTGAACGGGAATGCCATAGAGGGATAGAATGTGGAACATTTTGTTTCTGTTGATTGAATCAAACGCCTTTGAAAAGTCTATGAATATCAGACTTGCTTCTTTGTTTGCAATCTTGATTTCTTCTATAATTCGTCTGATTGCGAGTATTTGTGGCAGTGTGGATCTTCCCTTTCTGAACCCTCAAAACAGGGTCAATATACTTGAATATTCTGTTGAGTAGTAACGAGTTATAGATCTTGGCTGCAATAGCTGTAAGGGTGATTCCTCGATAGTTGTCAGCATATCCAAGGTCTCCTTTTTTAGGGATTGGTTTTAAGCACGATGTTGAAAATGCCTCAAGTTTATTCCCCTCAAAGGTCTTATTGCAAAAGTAGAGCAGTTCGTCATGAAAGATTTCCTCTTTCCATAAAAATGCGGGGATTGCGTCAAGTCCAGGAGCCTTTTGAACTTTTGACATCTGACAGGCATTTTCTCAACTCTTGCTGACTGAATGGCTTTGTATTGATTGGGAGCAGGTCTGAGATCTTTTTAGAGAAAAATGGGTCAGTCTGAACATCTGATGTATCATCTTCTGGCTTGCCAAGAAGGTTCTTGAAATGCTGATACCATTTTTTAGCCTCTCCTTTTCGTTTGCTCCTTTTAGTCGGCTAAGAGGAATAGCTTTTTTGTTGGTGATCTCTCTGAGGGTTTTCCATGCACTTGCATGACGTTTTTGCTCACGTTCTGTTTCCAACTTTTGTGTTTTTTCTTGGATGAGAGCCTCCAGATTCAATTTATAGATCTTGTCGAAATTCTCCTTAGCTTCTTGTAGTTCTTCGCGAGAGCGTGTTGTTGGGGAGGTTCGATTTTTTATTGAAACTGATTTGAGTCTTTCTCTGCTTTGTTGAATTTCTGAAAGAGAAGTACACTGTACATTTTGGATCCCACCTGAAGGTTTGGGTCTTTTTGGTAGAGTACTTAAACATACCTCGCTGTTTGCTCTTATCAGGGTATCATATTCTTTACTTTCGATCTGGAATTCGATCTGGAATTTCTTCAAGCAAGCTTTGATATCTGTTGTGAACTGCAACGGCATATTCGTGTTTCATACCTTCGTCACATAGGACACGCTTCCAGTCAATGGTTCTCATTGGTCCTTCGGAGGTCGTTTCGTAGCCATGCAGCTCATTTTGCATTTGCACGAGACAATGCGATGATCTGAGCCTACAATTTCAAAGGAGTTGCATGCTTGGCAATCTTTAATGCTATACGTTGCCATTTGCGTCGAACTAGTATTTTGTCGAGTTGTGCATGAGTGCCGTTGCGATAGGCGAAAGTCCAGAGTTTGTTGGATTTTTTCTGGAATCTCGTGTTGACTGCAACCAGATTAAATTGGTTAATAAATTCGATTAACATATTTCCATTCCTGTTGGTTTTTGTGTGGTAGGAGTATAGTGTAACATCAGATCCTATTTTTGCGTTAAAGTCCCCACAGACAAAGAGCATATTATGAGCAGGGACTGCAGACACGACTGCAGTTATTTGTAGAATCCAATTACATCTTCTTCGTTTGCAGAGTTTGTTGGACTATAGCAGTTGATAATTGTGCTTTGAGGATTAACATTAAGTGTTGTTAAATACATGCTTTGTAGGCAGAAGTTGATAAAAGAATACCAACTCCACCAACGCTGGCATTACTCCTGTTTTTGGTGGCAGATGAAGTGCTCAGATGATAAATTTTCGATGAGCAACGTTTCTTTATGATATATTCGGTGTTCTTAGAGGCAGATAAAATCAGCATTGATTTGAGAAGCAATGTAGACTAGTTCAGGTCTACGCGAGTCTTGCGTTATTGTTCTGGTGTTTAGTGTACTTAAAAGAATATTCGATTTACGCCAGTTTTTCCTGTTTATAAAGTTTTTCATTATTCCTGTCTCCAACATCGGATGCAGTCCTTCCAGATGGATTTAAGACTACATCTTCATGAGTGCACTGTGTCACATCTGGATCATTCGGAGCAGTTTGTGCAGGGGCTTGAACCCTGGTGCAGTTTTGGTGAACCATATCTTGTCGTTAGGCTAAAAACTATGCACCTCGCCAGGGTTACAAAGGGTGTTTTTACTGAGAGTCTGAGACACCATCTCAATAGCACTCTAGACAAGGTGAACATCTGATCATGCAGTAGTTAACCCGACAAAGTCGGAACCACCGAACAGCTTCATCCCTGCCTTCTTCTGGAGTTGGTATTCCATTCAAGTCGTGTCCGAACTTTTCCAAAGAGCCATCTTCTTCGGGCACTACCCAGGGAATATATCGTCCCTTACTCGGTCCCTGAGTTAGCTTTCTGTCGTATACAGGTGCACCACGGGTAAGTAGTTATCCAGGATTTAGGAGCATACGATTAGTCTGAACACCCTTAAGGTGGCTCCCTAGTTATTAGGGAGCAAGTCAAATATTTGTTTTCATATTCGTGCCGCTCGTACCTAAGAAAAAATATAAGAAAAAATATATTAATGTGGTATTCTTGCAAAAATACAAAAAAGGGTGACAACGTATTTGACGTTTTTTATCCACACAAAATACTTTGTTTTCACGACTATTGAATTTTATTACGAGGCCACTATAAATGCCAAAGATTTAGGTGATGATTTGTGGCAGCCAGTGAACCAAAAGTAGGAAATATTTAACCAAATTGGCTTAAATTCTGAAACGTGCGTTCTTTAGCCGACTTAGAACGATGATGAAAAATCAGAGGAAAATATAAAATTGATCAATGCGAAAACATATATGTCGTGGTATGATATTAAATCTTTCCTGTCTGGCCCAGTCAAAATTGGTCGTATAAGACTGATGAAGTAGTGAATCGAAAGACACGGCACACGGTAACGCAAGATTAAAAATTGAAACTCGACAAGCGCCAGGGACACGAGATTCACTCACACGCCAAGTTGATTTGATTTCATAAAAAGCTCTGCGATTGATGGGATAATCAAGACGATTATGTCAATATAAATTAGCATTCATTATCAGAAAATTAGGTTGAAAAACTTTCATTTTTCTAGAAAAGGCCATCTTGCACGCCCGCGTAGCATCATGAAAATTTCAGGAAATGTAAAAGCACTAGTAAAAGCCGGTTTATTGGACTTTCAGAAAATGTATAGCTTTCGCAACAATTATGGTTGGTTCAATTTTGGATATTTTTCAGCACGTCAGGAAAGAGTTAAGGTACTGCACACATTGTGATTAATCGGGCGGATTTCGTTTCCTGGTGCATGTTATGTAGTCATGGATTTACTCACGAGCTAGAGTACTGGAAGATTTGCTTCTAAATAATCCTTGTTACCTTAGTTAAAAAACCAGTCCGATTAATTGCAGGCATAACCTCACTAATACGTATCACGTGACCTATAAACGTTGCGGCTGGCTTAGCCCACATCCGTGGTTTTGGCCGGAACTAATAGCGCTCCGTCGAGATGACGTCAGTATCTATGTTTGTCCGCTTTTACCCATAATTATTGCGGCCATAACAAAAGAAAATAGCTCATTAATTTGCAATAATTTGTGAGTCAAATTTGGTTTGTTTGTCCGCATTTTGAGTTATTAATAGCAGCCAGACGCTATGCTATTATATGTTATGGGATAGCATAGTTGATGATTTAACCATGTATTTCTTGATACGTATTTCCTTTTTACATTAGCGTTGAAACAATCGTTATCTCCTGAATATGAAGATGAATTACCTAAGGACGGAGGTAAGAATTAAGACATAAAAATTATTAGTGCTACATAGATGTATATAGGTATACATTTGTCTAGCATTTGCGTGGAAGTATAAATATATATAGTACAGTAATAAATTCATTAAATCAATTGTTCAGAAGGTGGAACATGCAGACGAGGTTACAATAAATATTTTTGTCCATAATAATAATAATAATAATAATAATAGTAATAATAATCATATTTATTGAGGATAGCCTCATTCAATGGGTCCTCTAAGAGATTAAAATTACAAGTAATATTATAAGCTGAAAATATGCATAATTAATAAAAATACAAAGTTTAAAAATATAAGGTCTAAAACGTTTCTTTAAAAATGTCCAATAATTTACACTCACGAATATACACTCACCCATTCAGTCTTTCGGTAAACTTAATTACTATTACGCGGTTCATTTCTTGGACAAGTTTATCTCTCAATTGTTACAAAAAGATCAGCAAGACAATTGCGCCTTAATAACATTATAAAAACGGTGGTAAAACTTCTGCTAACTAAATGCAACATGTTTAGGCTTTCACGTGTCGTAATATAGTAGTCACAATCACCTCGTATTCAGTGGAATAACAAACGATTTGTAAAATAATTGGTACAAGTACCTTTACTATTGTTGCGAGGGCGGAAGCAGGCGGCTGCGTTCGCAGGCTACTTTACTATAAGATAGCCTGAAATCCTATTTAAAAGCGAAAGTTTATGGCCAGGTTTTCTGAAAATGCCATTTATATGGCTTCCATGATAAATTTTCATCAAAAACAATCATTAGGGTTATTCGACGAGAGATAAATAGCAGTGGCATCTGCGTATATACATTAAAACTTGATGACGCTATTTGGAAGATCGTTTATGAATATAGTATATCAAGATTTCCACGATCGAACTTTGTGGAACCCCAATATTGGCAGATCAATAGACAAAATTCTTGTGACCTTGCCATTATCTATTGAATGTAAAATATCACCCAAGGCTCTGCATTGAAGCAGTTATTGTAGAATGACCTGGACCACGCTCTGCCTTTTAAGGGGTGATATCCTAATTATCTAGTTACAATTACAACATTTAACACTCCAGGGAGTGCAATTAATGACACAAAATGGCTGCTATTTGTATTGGATTTGTTTTAAATAATTTCCTTCGGCTTGACTTTCGCTAGTAATTGAAAATTCTATCAAAACATTTTAACATTAATACAGAGATCATTCGTTGTGAAACTTTCTCATAGCTTTTAACAGGAAAAGACGTTTAAAAGGCATGATTTAATACAAAACGTAGCGTTTCTCAGTTTACTGTAGTAAATTTAGTCATTGTTAAGAAATTTTGTTGTGGAAAAATGGCTTCTCTTTGATAGAGCATCCTATAGATATTGTTTGTGGTTGTATGGCTAACAAATTACTTCAAATGAAAAGAAATGTTTAGACAAGTTGGACAACAACCTAATTTTGTCTTGCATCATAATAAATATATGATTTTGCACGTACAATTGAGGATTTACACTACACGTGATATTTGAAAACTGTTAACATTACGGCACAATTTGATGATGACTCGCAGTGTAAATCCTTAATCTAACATATGATTACCTATATATACTTACATGAGAAAGAACATTAATTACAAAATTATCAATCATATAAGTAGTAAAACGTGCTGTGCTGTGTAGGCAGTGTAGAAATACAAAGTCAAATATCTAAAAAGGTTGGTGTACTGCCGAAATAGTGCGTAAGTAGTTGTTTAGAACGTTTCGAGCGAAGGCCCTTCGTCAGAGTGAAAGTCAACTTAAAGTCACTTTACCTTTCACTCTCTGACGAAGGGCCTTCGCTCGAAACGGTAGACAACTTAAACGCTATTTCGGTAGTACACCAACCTTTTTAGATATTTGATTTGTATATCAATCATATACTGTAGGTTATCCATAATAATTACAACACTATTTAATACGTTTGTTCGCCCTACTCCCCAAGAACACTTTAGGGTTTAAGTTATAATTCTCTCGCTTTGTATACTATTGGAAGATTGTTCCAACAGATTGCTGCCGAGTAATTTATGCTTTTCTTTAAAAAATTGGTTCAGTTTGGATATTAAATAATGGTTGGGTTTTGCCTAAAGTGCATGAAATAACGCGATTTCTGAAAATTGCTCAATGATTAGTCAAACAATCCATTATCAACGTTAATAATTATGTCATTTTTTATCCTTTAGAATTATTCCAAGGAGATATTGTGATGGATACGTACGTTCGAGAAACATTTAATGGCGAAGCTACAAAACGAGATGCAGTAAACGTGGCAAAATACCACTGGCCAGGAGGCATTCTATATTATGAATTCGATCCAGATATCGGTTAGTTGCATGAATGGATTTTTATAATTATACTGAATTATACTGAATGCATAAGTTGATTCATAAATAAAAGGGCTTATAGTTGTGTGAAAAGGTATTTTCTGATTGGCTAATAGTCGTCTTTATTAAACATCGGATAAAAATGCAATTTCCGCTTTGGAACAAGGGAAACGGAGATTTTACTCACATATATGTAATCAAATAAAAAGGCTGCTCATCTTTAAAGAGCTTCACTCCAAACTTTGGTTTTTAGCAGAACTGCATTTCTTTCATTTGACATTATTCTTAATAAGAAATAATTCTAAGAAATTACATAAGAAATTATTCTTCGTCCGACATTTGGGCAAAACGACTTCTAGCAGCCATTTTAAAATAGTTGACTTATAGTCACCATGCTAAGAGGTGATTATTATTCCAGAGTCACTGCCTCTAGACCAATCAGGGCACTCAAACTCTCATAAGTTTTCCCGCCATTTTTGAAATCAAACGAAAGGTTGCTAACACTTTTTAACAAGCTTCATGAAAAACTCATTAATAATTCATGAGGAAAACACAAAGGAAAGTCATGACCGTATCGTGTCTTTATATGTGATAAAGATTGGTCCTGATTTACATAAACTTTTCCTTCGATTTTCTCAGCGAAAATGGCTTGAATCACTGAAATAGAGTAGTAGTAAAAGGCCGATTCTAACTCACTTTTAGGGAAATCCCCTAAGTGGGCGTGGCCAAAGTTTTTAGCCACGCCCACTTAGGGGATTTCCCTAAAAGTGAGTTAGAATAGGCCTTTTACTACTACTGTCAAGGTCGAGGTCAAGGTCAAGGTCAAGGTCGAGGTCAAGTTTCAAGGTCAAGTTCCAAGAATTATCTCAAGAAATAATTCCAAGAATTCCTTAAGAGAAAGGGCGTGGCAGAGATGCCTTAAAAAAGGGCGTGGTCGAGATGCCTTAAAAAAGGGCGTGGCAGAGATGCCTTAAAAAAGGGCGTGGCAGAGATGCCTTAAAAAAGGGCGTGGCAGAGATGCCTTAAAAAGGGCGTGGTCGAAATGCCTTAAAAAGGGGCGTGGTAGTCACGTGGTCGGCACGTGGTCGAGGTCAAGGTCGAGGTCAAGTTCCAAGAATTATTTTTGAGATAATTCCAAGAATTCCTTAAGAGAAAGGGCGTGGTCGAGATGCCTTAGAAAAGGGCGTGGTCAAGTTTTTTAAAATCAGGGTGTGGTCGAGTTAGACTCCGGGAATTATTGCGCGATGTGGTTCACGTTCTGTAGCAACGACGTGCAGTCAGGCTTGGCTTGGTGGGTTCGGGTGGAGGTTAGAGTCAGACGGGTCCTGGTGGTGGTGCGTATACCCTATTCCGCGATGAGGTGATGCCCCAACGCCAGAGTGTTTACCTTGTCAGGTAGGATGTACCGCTTGTCGTCGTTACTACTTAGTGCTATCTTGTTGACCGTCTCTGTGTAAATTTCGTGTTTCCTACTTCTAAAAGTATTCATACTTCTCATCTGTGTCTCTCCGGAGAACAAGCACTCTTTATAGTTTTCAAATGTTATTGATCTAGTTACAACTCCTTTCTTTATCCCCTTACATCTCCTCTGCTCTGAGTTGTTAGTCTTACATGCGTACAGCTTGGCTCTTAGACCAACAAACTCTAGGACTTGCTCTCCATTATTCTCGTCCTTGAATAGACCTACAACCTTTTTATTCAAACCTGTTGGAATACAGGAGGGGTGGTCCTTAGAGTACTCAGAGGTGTCGAACCTCTCTCTAACGTCATTTGAGATGTCTTCGTAAAAGTCGTCGGTGTGTATCTCGTACATTAGACTGTCAGTGTCGGTGAACAATAACTTAGCAGCATCCCCATATTTAGGTTTAATGTATTCGTAGTGAAACTCGTACATTACAGTCTTACTCAAGTCTAAGATACTCATCCCAAGGTATACGGGTTTGTAGAATTTCACTTTTGTTCTCTTCATGTGTACTGCTATTAGGTTCTCGCTAAAGATTGCGCGATGACTGTAATTTGGCTTGGAAACAAACTTATTCATTTTCTTTTCGTTCGTCACTAACTTGATGTCTACCCTGTTCCTGATGTTTTCCATAGTTTTTCCAAACACTGAGTTGTTCATCATCTTGAAGAAATCTTTCTCGAAACTGTTCGTAGCCTTTGTTCTCAGTTGTGTGTTAAGATCTATGTACTTCTTCATCCAAGCTCCCTCTCTGAAAGTAATCCCTCTGTGAATTTTTATTAACTTCATTCCATATTTAAGATACATCTTAAGGTTCTTACGGTGAATAACGTATTTGTTCTTGTTCATCAAGTTAGGGACTAGCTTTTCCACTCCGTTAATTATTAACCTCTCTGGGGCTAGAGGATAATCGTTATGAGCATCGTGAAGTTTCTCAGGGTATTCTAGGTCAACTTCTAGAATACAAGGTGCTTTCTTCCAGTTCTTTAGTTGTGCACTGTTCATCCACTTGAAATCTCCCGTAGGTAATTTCATATTCATAGCACATCCGTAGAGGTTGTTTGCGTCAAGGTATGGTAAGTATACGCTAGGTTTGGTAGGATCGTGTTTTGCTCGTGGTTCTGACTCTGGTGTTTTTGTGTACCCCATATGTTTGTTATTGGCTTGGGCGTGTCTTTTTGTGATGGTGGAGACTCCTCCTCTGATACCTCTCTCTATCATCAACAACATGTCAATATCGGTCAACAACTCTAGTTCTACTTTTGTTGTTTTTAGTAGTGCGTCCCATGACAGCCCTGGAGATGTGTAATACCATGCAGGGTCTAGTCCATAATTTTTCATACAAACAGACCTGAAGTTCTCGAACACATCCTCCAACAACAACACATCTGTCAACAGGTAGAGGTCGTGGTAATCCTTCATGGTCTTCATTCCAAAGTTTTTCCAAACTTTTTGGGCGTGCTCATAGTCCTCGTCGCTGATGTCTGTGTCAGTCAGTTTCGAGTAGAACTCTTCTTTAGGAGGTAATTTTTCCTCTTTTAGTTTCTCTATCTGATCCATGTACTCGTATGGGTAGACACCTTTCTTGGAAACTAGCTCAAAATCTTCGTCTTTTTCGAACTGTTTTCTTGTGGATACTAACTGGTCTTTAGACAAGTTCTTTGCTAGTCTATCTAGACTAGAAGCCATGAACTTAAAACTGTCTAAGAATCTAATTTCTCTGGTGATAGGTTTTTCTTTACCAGTCTTATCAGTGTAGTGGTCCACCACAATATTTTTACTGAAGGAGACGTATTTCTCCTCGTTACATGGAATACAGTTTATGTCTCCACCTAGGCTTTTGATGAACAAGTGAGCGTCGTATCCAGACAAGTTGTGGAAAATAACAGGAATAAATTTTGGTAATTTGTATTTTAGATTACACGACGTGTGTGCAGCTCCTCTGAATTTTCCTGTCATGTGACAATGGTCTCTGACTACGTAGTCTTCAGGGTAGGGAGAATCTTTTTCACAAATCCAGCACTTTGTGCTATTCTCGAAAATTTCCGTCTCCTCAGAGCTTAGGTTCATTGGTATTATCACCTTGAATCTCTTGTACGCTCTACGCGCAGCTTTCTCTATCTCTTCTACGAACGACTTGGCCAGGTCGTCTTCCTGGTTCTTCTTAGTTCTACTTACTGGCTCCTCCCAGTATAGTTTGTCATCACTACATTTTAGGTGGAAGGTCCATCCTGATGGTGTATCGTGTTGGTATTTGTTGGTAAAACTACTGTTTGGTTTGTTCTCACATCCTTCAATCTTCTCGATGAACGACTCAAAATCAGCGTAGATCACGAATGGCACGTCTTGTGTTTTGTGGTTGTTTGTGAAAGTTAGTTTATCATCTTTACCTTTTTCCGGCATTATAGTTTTAATACTATTAACGTCTGAACAGTATTCGTCGTGCTTTTCTAGTGACTTAGTATTCTTGAAGCTATTTAGACATCTATAACAATAGTGAATCTCGTGTTGGTGGTTGTTATTCTTACTTGACATGAGTCTACTCATGTTCTTGATCCAGACGTAATGAGATGTTGTCTCGTTCTTGATGTAAAGCAAGTTAATGATGTCTCTAGAGTTTCCTTGGATAAGAAGAGGGTACACCTCACCCTCGTCGTAACCAAATACGTTTATTCCTATCTTGTTATTTTTTGAAAATTTCTTAATGTCCTCTAGTGGTGTTGGAAACCTAACCTCGGTCCAATTGTAATTCGTCGAAGCTTCTTCGAGTTTCTTACTTAGTCTTTCTTGGTTTTTCTCTCCAAGTGACGTTTTAGCAACAGTTACAGACCACTTGAAACACGCGTCGTTCTTTTTGTTTCTAACGTTTACGATGGCTTTTTTGTGAACTAGTGCTTGTGGTGTAGGAATGTAGGAGCTCCCAGACATTGGTGTGTACTTGTCGATGTGAATGGTTAGTCTCACAACACGAAGAAGTCTCCAGTTACTTCCTCTAGTCAAGTATGTAGAGAAGCTCTCTAACATTTTCTCAACCATCTCGTTGTACGTCTCTTCAGAGTTTGTGCCAGGTAGTATAATCTTTGTGAGAGTGTGAAAGTGTGCCTCAGCTTCAACCTCTTCGTCGTTCGCTGTGCGAACCATCACACAATCCAGAATTAACTTGGTCTTAATTCCTTTTTTCATCTGTTTCTTCCAAAGGTCTAACACAACAACTTTTGACTGTTCTAGGAACACCTTTGGTTCTGTGTTTGTCCCAGCGTTAATCTCAAAGTTGTTTGAGAAACCCCTAAGTGAGGTCTCACTCTTTCGTGGTATAGTTTCTCTAAATATAGAGTCTATCTTTTCTTTGAACAAGTTGAAAGCACTTGTTGTGTGTTTCTTAATGGGTTCTGGTATGTGGTCTACGATCCACTCGTTCCATTGACTCATCTTCTTTTTGAAAGTTTTGAGAGACTCCTTGAACAAAGTCATACGCTCTCTCACACTTCTTCTTGGTGTGGGAGGTGCAGGTGTAGGTGTCATTACAGGTTCTTTAAGTCCGTGTGTCGTTTTTTCCATCCTACTTGACATGTTATGTCTATATACTATAGGATATGTTTTATTTCTTTAGACCCTTACCTAAAAAGAGTCGTTTTATAATTTACTATACTAGTACAATGTAATCACGCTTCCAAATTTCTCAAATGCTTTTTGGTCTTTAGGTGTTTATATTTAGAGGTCACATGGTATGGCCTATCGCATGTCTCACACACCCATTTGTGAGTGTTCATCCACACTTTAGTTTGCGCTCTTGCTGCTCTTAAAGCTTCTTCTTTGGTTTGGTAAATTCTAGGTCTTCCCATTATATAATACTATATGTTTTATTTCTCTAGACCTTTTCTGATCCACTCGTTGTAGTATGGATCTCCTCTCCCATCCCAACCTAGATCCTTGTATACTACGCTATACAGGTTATACTCGAATCGTACCTTAACCTTACCAGGTTTAAGGTCGTTAAAACTACCTATCAACTCTATACCTCTTCTAGAGCATATTCTTATGACATAGAAAATGTATTTCGATATATTCTTGACAATCAGTTTGTTTCTTTTAAGGGACCATACTATCTCTATAAAATCACTGACAACTGTTGGTATGTCACTCTCGCTAACTAGTCCAGTCAACATTCTATCTAGCCACTTACTATAACTATGAGCCGATTTCTTGTACATCCAAATGTTAGGTACAAAGTTCCTCACGCGTCCGTAGGTAGTCTCTCCACACTTGTTACAACTAAATACACCATCTTCGATTTGGGTTCTGTGGTTACTACACTCGTAACAGTACGTGGTGTCGTGCCACTTTTTTGGTGTTGCGTCCTTACTTCCGTTCTTGATCTCGTCCAATGTATACCCTAATGTAGTGCCACTCCACTTTTTTGTATACCCAGCATAGAACATTCTCATTGTGCGTTCGTCAACCATCTAAGTTACTATACTATATGTGTCTTTAGACTATAGTATAGTAATTTTGTTGTTGAGTGTCTCCAACTCACACTTTATTGTTATGACCTGTTTTAGAGCGTCTGATAGTAGTTGTTCCAACTCTTCTATCTGACGAGTTTGGTAAGAGAGTGTGTCTGTCAAGTTACGCTTTTTATCGAATTCCATAGCCATCTCCTTCAAAGTTTTAGTGCTCATTTCTATAACACTCTATATATTAAGTAACCTAAAGGTAGTCCAACGACTCCAACGAATACTGTTTGGTATTCTTTCATCTCGTCCGAGGGTTTGTAATAGTCTGACAACTCAGGCTCTTTACTAAATGTCTTCCCATCATACTGTATCGTAAGTACTTGTCTTAGTTGATCCAGAGCGTGGTTCGTGTCGTTTATGTCTGCATTAGCATCTGACAACTGTTGTCTTAATTCCTGGACTTTATCTCTCTGACGAATCTCGTTCTCATAGAACTTTTCTTTAGCTCTTGCAAGACTCTCCAATGCTTTGTTGTGTCTCTTTATCTCTGTCTCGTAACCTGTATGGTTTAGCTTGCTGAATAGAAACCCAGCTCCTGCAAATGCTATGGCGTTGAACAACCCACCTGCTACCGCACTAGCCATTATATATTACGCTGTGTTATTTCGAGAACGGGTCAATAGGTAAGTATTTCTTGCTCTGCGCCCACTTAACGAGTAGCGTCGAAACGCCTACAGCAGTCGCTAACTTGAGGGTGCCCTTCACTGATTCAGGAGTGCCTAACGGTTCTTTTAGTACTTTCTTTGATGCCATGGATACGGCTACGGCTCCAGCAGTCACGAGGGCTGCGTCGTATAGCTCGTTCATCAGTTCTTTTCTGTCTATTGATGCCATATATTATACGACATGTTTTAATCGAGGCTGTCGAGTTTACGTGATGGTTTTATAACAACGGTCTTAGGCTCTTCGCTCACTACTTGTTTGTCTTGACTAATCGTGTAGTACAGTGAGCCAGCGGCTATTACCACTCCAATAGTACCTATGATGTATCCGTAGTTAAAACTATCGTCCTCACTTGTGACTCTCTCTCTCATCTTCCTCTCTTTGGCTGCTTTAGATATAGCAGCCAAGCGTTTGCCTGCCTCTACTCTCCTAGGGTCTTTAACCTTCGTTGTCGACGTTATAATAGGTACGGACTCACTGTCAGTCATCTTATACTATACGTGGTGTCTTGTTACAGATGACCTCACAGTCATCTCACAGATTATCTCACAGATAGAGTATTCGGTGAAAGTATTTTTGATGATTAGACAGTGTGGTTTCACTCTTAAATCTCCTATTACAGTACTCGCACAGAACTCTAGAGTCTGTCATATATGTCTCTATGAAATGTATTATCTCATGTTGGTCTGAGGATAGTAACGTGTTGTACCCTTGTGATCTTAGTCTCCTCAATACCCTCAACTGGTTATTCCTAATAACCCCATTACCTTTCGGTGTTTTGAACTCTATAGCAAAACCATTGTATCTCTTGTGTAGTTGTGGAACTATCAAGTCTGGTTGCCCACCACTGTAACCTTTCTTCCATCCATCTATTCTTTTAGTAGATGTGTCTTGGTACTCACCCAACCCTGGGATGACTATTGTTGGATGGTACTCTCTAATGTACTTCACAATGTCGTAGTGTAAATCTGTCTCATTCATAATCGATAGTTGGTTATGTTGTGTGTACTGTCCCGTCTTCCTAATAGATGGTAGGACTTCTGTGAATACCCATTTTTGGAACTTTCTTGCTGACTCGAGTTTCGACGAGAAGACTAGAGCGTAAACTCCTGGCTCCGATATTAATATCGTGTTTGGTTGTAAGTTTAAAGGGGGGCGTGATTCGCGCCCCCCTTCAAACACCTCTCGTTTGACCTTATATGTATCGTCAACGTGTACGCTGATAGCCCACTTCGCGTTTTTATACCCTAATGCCTTAGCGACTTCTTTTCCATAGAACCAAATATTGTCTCCATCTTTAATAGTCGTGACAGACATGTCGTTATTTTTAAATATTTTAGTGATACTCATCACCTATAATGTACCACGTGTTTTATTTTGTGTTTAAATAGCAGTCGTCTTAAGAGAGTAACCACTTAATAGCACGAACACGTGATCTGACCAAGGTCCCATTTTGAGGTGTTGGTCAGACTAGTCTGTTTTGACACTCGAAAACTCAGGTCCCAAAACGGGACCTGAGTTTTTGTCGTCTTTCATGTGGAACACACTCCTGGTTCTGATATGTAGACCGACCGTGTGTGACTCACCCCTTGTATCTTACCCTATTTTGGAACGTTGGTCTCGTCATATACTTTATTGTACCTTTTCACCATTCCGTTGATTGGTGGGCATAAGTCAGTCACGTTATCGTCCAACACTTTAACGTCTGAGAGGAACATTGACTCGTTGTAAGGAAGACCTCTAAGATACGATCTTAGTTGTGTCAGTATCTTTTTGTAGCTAGTATGTGCGAACTTACAGTGCTCCACTCTACTCGTCAGATTGGATTTAGCCAAGTAGCCTTGGATGATCACACCAGGACCACTAATACAAGCAATGATTAGAGGGTTAGCGGTTATCGATCCAGCTATAATCCCTACTGTCGTTAACCCTATGCTAGTCATGTTTAACGATAGTTTAATTTTCTTCAACCTCTTGTATTTCCATTTGTAACAGGCTTCTAGTTTGTGGTAGTACGCGTATAAGCGTTTGAGCTCTAGCACCTCTTCCTCTGACATATCCTTTGATATGTGATTGAAAACAACAACTGACTTCTTCCTCATTAACTTACCCCATATTCCTTCATCATATCTCCACCAACTAATATTATGTCTCGGTTTGTCATATAACCAGAGATGATTTTAATACTGTAAAACTCTAACAAAGACGGGTATTTGTAAGGTGAGGCTAGCAATTCTGGTCGATGTGTTCCAAATATAGTTCCATAAGGGTGTCCTATCTCTCTGTAGTTAGCTATGAAGTCTGAGTCTGCTGACTTTATGTTGTTGACCCTAACATGGGAGTTGTCCATCTGCCAATGTATTGATATCATATGTACCTTAGTGATGTCGATGTTATTTGGGATCGTGCATGTGTACCCCTTTACTGGATCGCCACCACCATACGATAATTTGTCAGTCTTACCTCCTTTGTACCCTATGTATTTGTCATGCGATCCGTCGTCGTTTGACACAATAGTCTCCCAATCTGACGTAGATACCCTCATATCTACCTTCACCACCACAAAAATGGATATATCACAATATTGCATGCGTGGACAGTTAAAGTGTATCCCAACTTCAAGTGGGAAATATAGATCTGGCATAGTGGTCAGGAATTTAGGATTTTGGTCACCAAAAACAGGACTATACATTGAATCGTTTTGTACTAACATGTTTGTTTTGTCTCCAATGGATTTCACCCTAGTTGACATTCCGTCGAATACCACACTCGCGGCGTATCTTGTGGTGTCAAAATCAAATATGACGTTATAGGACTGTGTTTTAAAGTATTGTGATAAGTATAAAGACTCCAACACCTTTTTACTGATAGCGTCCAAATCATCGACTGGGTCTGCTATGTTTTTGATCGTCGATAGAGCCATGTCTATGTCTCCAGACATCTTCCCACCACTCACGCTTAATTTAGGGTCACTCTCGTAGTCTCTGTCCTCAAATCCATAACTTAGACTCATTATGCTATAACACATATTTGCTCACTAGATAGCCAGACACAGCCGAGACCCCTAAGACTAGCCACAACTCTGTCGTGTTGTCACCTGGTGTCACTTCTAGACGACGTTCTTGATGTGTCACCTTTGGTTTGTCAAGTGTCTCCAGATGCTCTCCACCTTCCTGGTGTGCCACGTTTGATGTCACCAGACGATTCGTCACCTTTGGTTTGTCGAGTGTCTCCAGATGCTCTCCACCTTCCTGGTGTGCCACGTTTGATGTCACCAGACGATTCGTCACCTTTGGTTTGTCAAGTGTCTCCAGGTGCTCTCCACCTTCTTGGTGTACTTTCTTAACCTCAGTCGTTTTCGCGTGGTTTAACCCAGTGTTTACCCCAAACTTCATACTCTGTGTAGCAGTCTTCAATAGGTTGTTGTACCCAGCGATTTTGTTCTTTAGGATTACAACGTTACTTGGCATTAACCACGTAGACGGTGACAGCGCAAGGTTTTGGACAACGTTAGTGTCCATAATCGACTTGTTCATGTTAAGAATCCACGTTGACACGTCGTAGTTTATAACACTATCCTCCACCAACTTTCGGAACTCTTGTTGAGTCTCTAGACTGCCTGCAGAATCACCAACGACTGACACACGTGTTCTCGCTTGTGCACCAAGTGTGGAGTAAACAAAGGCTTCTATGGACTGATTTAGATATTGTCGCCCAATGTTGGTAAAACCATTCGACACCAGAGGAACGTATCGTTTGTAGTCGTTCTTAACGTCGTTAATCGTGAAGACTCTCTCCTCGCCTGTTGTACCATCAGCAAGGACTTTACCCTGGTAGTAATGTTTTTTAGGAATCTTGTCTGTCTTACCATACAATTCTCCAGCATCAAACTCTCTACTTATCGATCTCATACTCTCACCACCTTCCATCCTTCTGAGAAGTCTTCTGATGGTAAAGTATAGATGAAACCTCATCACACTTGTGATAACAGGGTGGACTTCTTGCGAGGGTGATAAGTGTTGTAACGACACTCCACAACAGAAACTTGCACAATACGTTGCAAACACGACCCTATAGTAGCTCTCGTTGTCGTCCCACTTTGACTTTGTCTTTGACGTGGTGATTTGTAATATTGGTAACTTTGAGAGAAAGTAGTTCTTTTGATTAACGAAGACTCTAAAGTTATTCACTGGGTAGTTCAACACGTTTTCCGTTGGATAGCCATCCCAAAGTCCCCAGTGGTTCTTGCGACCTTTTGATAGTGGTTGGATAGTTCCACCAGATAGCCATATTTTTGGAAACTTGTCGTCGTGACTAGACTTGTTGTTGTGTAACCAAACCCACATACTCTTGTCGTTTTTGAAGGTGTCACTAGTTATGTTAGTGCTTATGATGTCGTTGTTTCTAAAATATATGTCAACGCCATTAACCTCACCATCTTGTGAGACAGTTGGATCGAACTCAAACTTACTCAAAGTGACGTGAGGGTACTTTTTAACTAGATTCAGCTTAGCCACGCGTATGGCATTAGCTATCTCTTTTTGGTCAACTATCATTGGTTTGTTTATAGTTAGATACTTAGTGTACTCCGGTTACTCTTAAACCTACTTGAGTCTACACTAACGTCACCAATATTAGTTTTCGTCACGAAGAATATATGTCTATGCATATTGTCGTCAACATCAAGAAAAAACCTATTCTTGTCAGCATAAGGATACTTTATTTTGAACTCATCCATCATAACATACCGTACGTTATATGAGAGTGGTAGTATTGATTAGTGGTTCAACGAAAACTATAGACCTACCAGAGTCAACTCTAGCAACTAACTCAGACCCTCACTTACTAGTGGAGAAGGCAACCATCTTTTGGAACTACGTTAACGTAACCACAGCTAACAACAAGATAACTTATAACAGTAATAACCACGTTTTTAGTCCTGGATACCACACCTTTAAAACGATTGCCGACGACTTGAGAGAGTTAGGAGACGTCAAGCTAGTGGCTAACAGATATGACTCGACGTGTACTATAACAACTGACCAACAAATAGAACTGTTTAAATTTGGACAACTTCTAGGGTTTGACGAAAACACTACAATAACCACCACAAAAACCAGTCCTAACGTTGTGAGCGTTAACAGAGGACTGAAATACATACAAGTAACATCTAATATTGTGGACAGGTCTAATAACATAGTTAATGGTAGCAAAAGTGGTTGTATCGCAGTACTGCCAATAACTAGCACACAGACACTTAAGGGCTCTGTACAACATTTTGGTGTTGGATCTAAAATCCCAATAAACAAAGGAGTCATCAACCAACTAGAGTTTAAGATAACAGACCAGGACGATAACAGTATTAGCGTTGGCGAGGTGCTGTTAGATTTACACATCACGTAGTGTATATGGACGTAGAGCAAGAACTAAGAGGTATTTACTATAATCCGTCAACTGGCTACCAGTCCGCTGAGAGGCTATACCAAAAGGCACAAGAAGATGGACTAAGTGCCAGTAGGGCAAAGATAAAGGACTGGTTAAAATCTCAAGACACGTACACCAGGTACAAACCAGTTGTTGAGAAACACAAGTTTAGACAAACGTTTGTTGACTATCTGGGTGAGCAGATACAGATGGACTTGGTTGATATGGGCAAGTACAAACACAAGAACAACGGTTACTACTGGATACTAACAGCCACTGAGATCCTTAGTAGGTATGCTTTCGCAATACCTGTCTATAGAAAAGACACGAAAAACATGACTAAGGCTGTCACAAAGTTACTAGAGATGGCTAAGGTTAGATTTGGCGAGTACCCAAAGCTGGCTCAGTTTGACGACGGTAAGGAATTCTATAACATTGGTGTGAAGGATCTATTGGATAAACACGATGTTAAGTACTTCAGCACGAACTCTGATAAAAAGGCAGCAGTCGTGGAACGGTTTAATAGAACACTCAAGACGTCTATGTGGAAGTACTTCTACAGTAAAGGAACGTACAAGTGGATTGACGTTTTAGATCAGCTCGTTAAGAATTACAACAATACCAAATATAGTACTATTCTAATGAAACCTAAAGACGTTAGCAAGAAAAACGAAAACGAAGTATGGACGACGTTGTTTGGGTACCATTTCGGTGACTACCCACTACTAAAGCTCAAAGTAGGTGAGACTGTTAGGATATCAAAGTACAAGAGCATATTTGCAAAAGGGTATGAGGCTAACTTCACTGAGGAGCTATTCGAAGTTACAAAGGTCATACGTGGTGACCCTACCGTATACGAGATAGAGGACCATGAAGGGGAACCCATCATCGGTAAGTTCTACGAGGAAGAGTTGTCAGCTGTTGATAAAAAAGACAATGTATATAAAGTTGAGAAGATACTAAAGAGAAAGAAGGTTAAGGGTAAGAAAATGGTTTTAGTCAAGTGGCTTGGCTATGACAGTAAACATAATTCATGGATACCAGAGAGTGATATTCAAAACATCGAGTAGTATATAATGGCTGAAGGAGGGTTCGATGAAATCGAAATGCAACGTCTTGACGAGTTTAAGGATTATACAGACGAGCAGTTAGAAGAAGAGTTTAAGACACTTGACAATACTACACTCATAGAAGACGAAACAGATCGAGAAAAAACCGTTAGATTAACTAAAATCGCCAGGGTGGAAGTAGAGATAGAGAAGAGAGACATAGCACGCAGATTACAAAACAGATTTATGGAGACATTATTCACAGGCAGAAAAGATGGAAAAACAGTGTTAATCACTAGTAAAGGCAGCGATGTCACCACTGAGGCTCCAGCAGTAGTGTTTGCCGAACCGGCGACATATGGTGACGTCCACGACGAGAGCTTCAATTTAGCTTTCGAAGAGGCTAGCGAAATCGAAAGAAGGTTAGGTAAGCTAAAAACACGTAACAAAGAGATTTTAGAAAATGGTATAAAAAGAACCAATCTAATAGATAGAAAAATACGCAAATTGTATAAAAAAAGACTCAGTAACGACGATGTGTCAAGGAATATAGTCAATAGGTCATATGTGACACCCTCAGGTTCTGTTATTTTCAAACCGGTAAATGAAAAAGGTGAGTATTTGAAACCTAAACTAATACTAAAACCTGGAAAAAATGGTTTAATCTACAGTACAGACAAAAATAGTAAGAGTGCGATTGAGCAGTTTAAGCAGTTGGTCGGTCAAATCCCCGACACGACAACTAACGTTAGAACAGGAAACGTAGACACCCCAACAACTGACGATAGAACAGAAGACACCACAGTTTCAAGTGAAGACTTCCCAGTAATTAGAACAGAAATGAACTACGATAACGTATTTGGGTTAACAGAAGAAGAAAATCGCGAGTTAATAGGTGTCCTAAACCCAAGTGATACAATCGACCCAGACACTAGACCACAATTTCTAAGAGCGCAAGCCGACTATTTTCAGGACGCTATAGACAAAACACTTGAAGAGAGAGACAATAGTGATGACTCTATAGAGGTAATTGGACTTGAAGAAAGAATAATTGGTTTGAGAAAAGCTAGGGACCTAACCTTAGGACAATTGGAACGTGAGACTGTTAGAGAACAACAAGAAGAGGACATCACTCGGTTACAAATAATAAAGGAGTGGTTTAAGGAAAATTGGTTGGGTGCCTCGGCTTTAGGAATAACCATAGCCTCTTTTATCACCACGATTATAATATCCGCTAGAAGCGTAGTATTCAAAGGTGGTCAAGCACTTGGAAAACTAGGAAAAGCTATAACTAACCTAGCCACAAAGGCTGGCCCTCTACTGGCTGGACTGCTAAACGTGGTGGCAACTGCGCTAAAGTGGGGAGCTGCAGGTATATCTTGGTTAGCGTCTAATTTGTGGATCCTAGCGATAGCACTAGCTTGGTTCGTCTACGACCAGTACAAACAGAGGAAATAAAACACGTGTTATAATATATAGTATGAATACTAGTGAGAAAGAGTTGCTTCCCGGATATAGACGTCGTGAAATATCTGCTATCAAAGGCACAAGGACCCGTCACGTTGTGACACTGAACCCTAACAAAGCCAATCCAGAGGAGGAGTTATACATTGATATCCCAAAGACAAAGGGTAATACTTGCTTGGTACCCTCCAGTTTCCATCTCCTATTCGACTTCAAAAGTGCGAACGCGAAATCATGGTTTCTTAATAACCTCTCGAGACTACTCTCTGAAAAACTGGTTATAAAACTAGCAGGTGAGACTGTGTACGACAACTGTGGTGAGAGTGTTATCGGTACGTACAGAGATTTATGGAGATCTAAAACAGAGCGAGCGGCTATGATCGAATACGGCCTAGCAAACGAGAACCTTCGAAAGTTAATCTCGAAGGATGACAGCGGCGCTGCCAGTGGAAACGTGCAAAAAGTTAGTGATGGTCTTATGTTCTCTATTCATGGTACCAAACAAAAGATTCAACTTGACAAGATTCTAGAAGATCACGGTTTATACGCACCGTATAATATGAACAATAATCTCAGGTACATAATCACACTCCCTAAAGCAACTGATATTATGGTGGCTCAATCTGGATCAGCTGTAGCTGGATACACGTTGGAGAACCTCGAATTGGAGTACGAAACTATCGAGAGTCAAGAGATCGCTGACGAAGTATCATCTCTATACGCATCCGGTAGGTCTCTATCATACGAGCACGTCACGCTAATGAAGACTGTGGAGTGGGATAAAGGAATCACACTTATGAACGAAAACATTAACCTACCAAGAAAATCAATGAAAGCTA
This sequence comes from Chrysogorgia sp. JL179-B06, assembly GCA_035772405.1. Classification (NCBI taxonomy): domain Eukaryota; kingdom Metazoa; phylum Cnidaria; class Anthozoa; order Scleralcyonacea; family Chrysogorgiidae; genus Chrysogorgia; species Chrysogorgia sp. JL179-B06. Next base: position 2,072,177 of record JAYKKM010000038.1, read on the forward strand.
TCGTTCTACTCTTCACAAATAAGACAAGAACTGACAGTGAGGAGTTCGTCTACCCAAACATAGAGTCAGTCAAACTTACTATTGAAGGCGTGCCAAACATGGTATACAGTCAAGGAATACCAAAATCAAGACTATGGGTAGAAGCAAAACGACTATTTGGACGAAAACTAGACTGTGACCAGCACATGACTGTCCAAAAGTTTTACAAAGACGGTTTCGCTTTGGTTGTTGACCTTAGATCTATCGAAGATAACGCTAAAGTAGCCACTGGAAAGAAGATCGTGAACACTCAGTCAGGAATACTGATGGAAATCATTAAAAAAGTCACAACAGCGAACGTTATGTGTAGAATATTCATACTCTCCGACGGACTCGTAAACCTTATCAACAACGATATACAGTCAATCCAATACTAAAACATATAGTATTATATATGAAAACACCTTTTAACATGCTAATTGTCGGTATGACAGCCTGTGGTAAAACACACTACCTATTGGATATGATAGAGAAAGAACACACGAACCATTTCGAGCACATCATTCTCATATGTCCAACATTCGAATGGAATAAAACGTACATAGAGTGGAAATACTTGAGAGACCCAAACTTTATCGCTATTCAGTGTGAGCAAGACAAGGTCGACGTATTTCTTAAATATGTGACTGGTATTTACAAAGGCACCAATTCATTGATAATACTAGACGATTGCGCTGGTGGGCAGGACGTCAAAAACAGAACAAGCGAACTAGTTAAACTAGCCTTTAGTGCTAGACACTACAACCTATCCACAATAGTCGTAACACAACAACTAACCTCAATTAGTAAACCATACCGTGAGAACATCTCAAAGTTAGTAACATTCTACAACCCTAACAGAAACGATATGAAAATTATCGTAGACGATTATCTCAACGGAGTTGATAAAGCGGAAATTGAGAAAATAATAAAACAGTTGAAAGACAACGAGTACGCAAGATTGGAGATACTTCTAAGACATCCGTACTCGTACGAACTAGTTATCCCGCAAAAACAAAACACACCGTATAATATAGGACATGCCAAAACGTAGACAAAAAATCTCGAGACAATTGACGAACTCATTGAAGACATACAAGAAGCAGAACAGGAAGTGATTGACGAACCACAAATCGACACGTCACAAGTTGACGACACTCCTCAAACTGACGTAGACAAGAAACGAGACGAACTAAGAAGACTCTCAGAGGACGGTGAGATAGACAAATCCATCGCTTATCTCAAAAAGGCTTCAGATAAAGTTATCAACAAGATCTACGGAGAATGGGAGGTAAAAAGAATGGAGAAAGCGAACGTGTTTCTCTGCGACCTTTTAATAAGCAAGTTCGCCCACGCGTTAGGAGGGTTCAACGCTATTGAATCACCTGAAAAGCTTGAAAAAGAGTTGATTACTGACCAGCTACTTAAAAGAGACGTAGAGAAGTTTATATCATACGTATCCCCCTACCTCCCTTGTTTAGGGTTGTTATCGGGTGGACTAACAACTAGTAAACACGTATTTAGCCACATGGCTAGAGAGGAAACCCCTGAGGGGAAACCACCGAACGAGTGAGACAGTGCTATCTAATTACAATAATTCACAAGAAGACCTAAAGACACAAGTATATAACAACTTAATGAGGTTTGAAAACTTTGAGGGATACGAATACTTAACAAGACACGGATACCCAACAGTACGCGACAACATCACGAAATACAAACACCTAATAGAATACGAATACTTGGAGGATAGTGTGTGTAACAGTGTGAGTAGTTGGGAGACAGTTAAGGAAAAAATAATGAGACTCAACGACGAGTTACTCTACATATACTGGGTGATAGATCTAAAAACACAACTCTTAACTAACACTAGAACGGAACGTGAGGGGTTTTACGAACACTTCAAAGGCACTGTACTGGGAAGAAAGATAGCCGGCATAAAAGCAAAGTTACGGTTTGCCAGAAACCTAGAATAGCCCAAGCGATCGGAACAACACACCTCTACAAACCACGTAGACTCCAAACGGATCTGACTTTCGGAAAACTGTCCTGACACCGCAAAACGGATCGGCCACGCCTCTTTTTTCGAGACGTCTCAGCCACGCCCTTTTCTAAGGCATCTCGACCACGCCCTTTCTCTTAAGGAATTCTTGGAATTATCTCAAAAATAATTCTTGGAACTTGACCTCGACCTTGACCTCGACCACGTGCCGACCACGTGACTACCACGCCCTTTTTTAAGGCATCTCTGCCACGCCCTTTTTTAAGGCATCTCTGCCACGCCCTTTTTTAAGGCATCTCTGCCACGCCCTTTCTCTTAAGGAATTCTTGGAATTATTTCTTGAGATAATTCTTGGAACTTGACCTTGAAACTTGACCTTGACCTTGACCTTGACCTTGACAGTAGTAGTAAAAGGCCTATTCTAACTCACTTTTAGGGAAATTCCCTAAGTGGGCGTGGCTAAAAACTTTGGCCACGCCCACTTAGGGGATTTCCCTAAAAGTGAGTTAGAATCGGCCTTTTACTACTACTAAATAGTTGGTAAACATGGTTATTTAGATGCTATCGCCTCGTGTTTTAAACCCGATAAAACACTTTTTTCTCGTGTTTTAAACTATACTTAAAAGTCAAATTGTGATATTTTAAGACAATATTCATGTATTTCTTGTCGAACGAATTGCTTTTACTGTACTCTCACAATTCAGATTCAACCTCAGAGTGATTTGTGCGCGAGTAAGGAGAATTTATATTATCATGATTTTAACAAACGAACCTTTACTTATTTTCAAAATGTTAGTTTATAAAAGAAAACGAAAACATTTTTTTTAACATTTTTGAACTTTCTCGTTCTTCCAAACTTCATCTCGTTTTTCTATAACTGTATTTCTTAATTAATAAGTATAGGTAATCGTATTATAGCGAGTGCAATTAAGGATTTACATCACGAGTGATATTTGAAAATTGTGCCAAAATCATATCACGAGTAGTGTAAATCCTTAATTGCACGAGCAAAATCATATGATTACTCATTTATTATATGCATGACAAAATTACGACACGTACGCTTCATCCTCTTCCAAGTCTTTTTGTCTCATTAGTTGACAAAAAACCTTTTCACTCTTGGTGTTCTTTGTACTCATTTCAAAGTATTTACATGGAATTTTTAACTCCTAGTGTATTACAAGTCGTTGGAAAAGTGAAAACTTTCCATTGCAGAATAGGCCACCATTTTGAATTTTATTGTCAAACTTGTTCCCAGTGTCTTCTCTCTTTTCATTTATTGCACTCGAGTGCAATAAATGATTTTATTGCACTCCTCTCAGCCAATCAGAATCCAGTAATTTTTTCATGTATATAATAAATCATGATACAGTAGTCTCCCAGTAGAAGTAGAACGTTTTCCATACTCCATTATGAATCACACGTGTTTAGAATACAAAAGGTTCACGTTCGGCTAATTTTATCTTTGATTGAAGAAAACCACGCATTTATTTTTACTTATTGATTCAATTTGTTTCAATCAATATAAAATGTGCCTTTCAATCAATTTAAAATGAGCATTATAATTATCATGTTCACTTGCTTTTACTTTGTTTTATCAAGAAAAATTATGTTTTATTTTCTTAATATAGATAAAACTTCTAAAAGACAAATAAAAAAAGCAATTCGCCAATATCACAAGTTTACGTGCATCATATTAAAACCAAGGCGTGGGAATGAACTTGTGTTGGATTATATAGAGTTCATATCCAATGAATCCAGGTATATGCTGTATTAATTCATTTCTGCATTAATCCATATTTTAACTTTCTGTCTTATTAAAAATAAAATAAATGAGATACAATAAACTATGTCTGACGTCGAAGAAGAAATTATTTTGTTTAAAAATGGAGAGGTCTGACAACCAAGCTGTTTCCATGGCAACATCGTAAAATGCGTAGTGCGGTGAACTTTCCTTTTCCGAATACTGTACATGTGCAGGGACCATGCATCAGAATTTCAACATAATTTTTAATTTGCATGTTTCAAAAACCTGAATATATATATCTCTGGAACTAAATGAAATATTGATTAACGCCATTCTTCCTCAATGCGACTTTTAGTAGCACTATAAAGTATAAATATCTAAATATGATATAAAGGTGCTATACAGCCTTGGTAGTTTGTATTTATATTTGTAGTCTCATTTGTAATAAGATTTTGAACGTTATCTCGGCCAATATTTACTCGATTTCAATTCTGAAAACAGTCTTTACATAACACATGTCTATTATATTACGAGAACGTGCATACCCTTCGTAAAAACGGTTTATGTAATTAGAAATTAGTCGGCAATCAGCCAGCGTTATCTCGATCAATATTTAACCATTTTCAATTCTGAAAACAGATTTGGAATTAGCGAGTCTAAATATATGACACACGTACGGCTAGCGTTCTTCCAAAATATAAAACGACTTTTTACTTCCTTATAAGAAGTTGGACTGCATGCTCCGCTTAAATATATAAATATATATATAAACTATTTATGAGAAATGGATCCCTGCCCCCGGCGAGATTATCACCCTCGTTTCTCTCGGCGACCTCGCTTGCGAGATCATACAGGTATGCTTTAAGAAGTTGATTGCGGTGCCCTTTGGCAACGCTTTATTTTCTGGGTGCGATTTCGTTCGTCCGGAATCAATAGTAAGCGAGTTTGTTGACGCGACATTTTTAACGAACGCCACAGGGCACCGCACTTTAGCACTGTATCTGGTTACCTTGGTCTTCGCGTCAACAATAGATCGTTTTCGCGTGACTTCATGGCCGCCATGTTGGAATACTTCAACAATAGAGTTTTAATGAGCATCTTTTGATAGGTACACCTACGTGGCCTCCATCCCTTTGTAATTTGGATCTTTATCGTGTGACTGCAGCCAACGATATCTATTCTAAACTAAAATTACTAACCATACGTATTTCCAGTTCTTTACCATCTGAAAAATCAAACAATATTACCCATCATAGATTACTGTTCCATCGTACGGTACGAATGTGGTCCACGCTAATTGATAGTGTTGAAAAAATTCAAAACAAAGCACATTGGAGAATCATCTTACACGCAAAAAGAACAACGTGTATCCAAAAATGCGAAATTGCTTGGGATTGTTAACTTTACATACACGACGTTGTTTTTTTGAAATAATTTATTGATTTTTATGATTGTAAATAACGTTGGTTGACGTTCTTAATTAAAAGACTATTTATACCTTAGAAGTACTATTTATCCGGTTAAGACCAGCTATTAAGCTGAATGGATCTTCAGAGTTTAAATATTTACTATTGTAATATTATTAATATTACTGTTATTATTATCATTACTGTTATTATTATTATTATTATTATTATTATTATTATTATTATTATTATGTTTTGTGTTTGACGGTAAAGATTTAAATTGATTAGTCCTCGCTGACAGGTTAAGCCAGTGGGTAATTCGGAGGATGTTGGCTGTGCCTAGTAGCACCGAATGTTGTAAAGGCCGTTCTACAACGATACGATTTGTCGTATACGATTGTCATCTTGGTGTATGTGATCAAACTGTACACGCGTGTCAACATTCGGCGCCATCGAATCATAAGCAAGAATTGTGACGCGTGCAAACAATTGCATACGCCAGAATGACAATCGTATACGATGAATCGTATCGTGTAGATGGGCCTTAAGATGTTCAAATCATATGTGATATCTAGTTGTTTGAAGTAGGACTGTAGATCCTTTGGTACTGAACTTAATGCATGCACGTATTATAATTGGCACTACCGTCTTTTTATTCCACATTCTAGCTATACTTTCACTCGTAGTTCAGACTAGTTGTTTAATTTCTCGAATTTCTTCTGCACCAGCTTATGATCACCGGGGTTTGACACATCTATGATTGCACACTCATTCAAAGTCCCATAGGATTTTGACTCTCTCGTTCTCTACCAAGCTGTCCGCTTGTACTATTGGTACAATTATCACTGACTTCTAATCACTGACTTCATCCTGCTCTGCAATTTCCGTTCGCGTCTATACTCCCATCTGCTTTCCTCTTCCGTTTTTTTCTTTGACATCCTTGATCATAGTTATTGATCATGGATTTAACATCCCTCATGATCATAGTTAAAACCTCTAGATACTCTTCTATCCTCATGAATAGTTCAGTACTTCCTCATCTTGCGATTTTCTCTACCGTTGTTGGTTCTGCTTCTGCTCTTTTTCTTACTAATATCAAGTTGTTAATCTCTGGCTCCTTTATAAATCTGATTGTATTATCCCTCTGCAATGTCTGCATGTAATATTCATCCCATCTTTCTTTCATTCTCTTCCTAAAGCATCACATTCCTACGTCTCGATCTCTGCTAACCATACTTTCACTGTCATCAACCATTTCTACTATGGAGCTCCACAGTTTATGCCTGGTTGTTGGATTATTCTCTCAGTAGTGTTATGCTCATTATATCCGGCTAGTTTTGAATCTAATAGCATTATCTCTGAAGTTTTGCTTAGAAATTGACTTTCTTCCAGGAAATTCAGCATCCCACCTGTTTTATCCGTCACATACAGTAAAACCTTTCCCTTTCTTTCGTTCTTCTAAATATATCTGTACTAACCTTACATTCAAATCATCGTATCATATAGAGTTACATATAGAGTTATCTTTCATATATAGTTGTCTAACTTGTCTGATCGGCTTCTTTTTACCATAGTCAATCGAGATATGGTCTGGAAACTCGGCAAACTTCAAAGCGACTATAATGAGCTACGTTTTGATGTTGAACCGTACATTACACCGTGCACATCCTTTGTTTTAGGTTTATCCCCTCGCCTGGCGCGAAGCGCCGGCCGAAGGCCGAAGGCCTGAGGGCGAGGGTGCTAATATCGACCGGCGTTTAGTCCCTTATCACGCGAGATGCTAGCGGTTCCCAGATCTAGGATCGAGTTTATTTATTTATATATATATATGATCAACCGCCGTCCGCGTGACATCGGAAAATTTGGTCCTGGTAACTAGATACTCAGATTTGAATTAATATTTAAATTGAACCGTCACATGATTCAAAGGTTTTTTTCCAAAAGAGACATAGTTTTTTGTGGAAATAGAAATCCGAGTATGTATTTTGACTCGCTAATTCCAAATCTGTTTTCAGAATTGAAAACGGTTATATATTGATCGAGATATTCAAAATAATATACGACGAAGTGACCGGCTTATCATAGCCGACAAAGCCGACTAATTTCTAAGTACATAAACCATTTTTACGAAGGGTATTCACGTTCTCGTAATATAGTAGACACATATGTGATGTATTTTGACTCGCTAATTCCAAATCTGTTTTCAGAATTGAAAACGGTTATATATTGATCGAGATATTCAAAATAATATACGACGAAGTGACCGGCTTATCATAGCCGACAAAGCCGACTAATTTCTAAGTACATAAACCATTTTTACGAAGGGTATTCACGTTCTCGTAATATAGTAGACACATATGTGATGTATTTTGACTCGCTAATTCCAAATCTGTTTTCAGAATTGAAAACGGTTAAATATTGATCGAGATAACGTTCAAAATAATATACGATGAAGTGACCAATTTATAATCACTAATTTCAAAGTACATAAACCATTTTTACGAAGGGTACTCACGTTCTTGTAATATAGTAAACGCGTATGTTATGTATGTTGACTCGCTAATTCCAAATCTGTTTTCAGAGTTTAAATCGGTTAAATATTGGCCGAGATAACGTTCAAATATTTCTTCGACGAAACGGGCTTTTGGAAATTGTGAATTTTTGCAAAACAGAAATACACGGCCACGGCGTGCGAGGTCTGGGCACCATGGATGGAGAAATTCCCGTAGGGGGGGGGGGGGGGGGGGGTAGAAAAGGCGGGCGTAGAAAAGGCGGGCGAGGGGATTATTGCGGATTCGTATTTCTAGTTAATATTTAAACAACACGGTTGAGCGATTAAACCGGCCAAACGATGATATTGGATGATTGCTTCATTATACTAAAATACAATAGGTTCAGTGACCGTGCACCGTGCACAAAATTGCATAAAGACGAACAAAAAGATAGAACAAAGACTTTAGCTTAAGTATGGTTTCGATTATTTTGATCAATATAATTATACATATAATTCCAATATTTAAGCATTCATGGGGATATCTGACGGAGCCAGCGGTAGGAAAGATAAGGCTTTTACTACACATGAGGGTCACCAGTTCTGTGCGTTATCCTTCACGGCCACAATAACGCAGTGGCCATCCACCTATTCGTCGTTTACGACGAGTTTCCATAACGGGTAGCTGACCTTGGGCAAGTAGCAGCAATCCAGAGACCCCATACTATGGTTATATAGTACATCAGGACAGGTAGCTGGGCTCTTAGCCTTGGTTGGAGAAGGAAAAGAGAAGGAAACTCTAACATTAAAAAAAGATGAGTGTCAATCGTGCTAAAGGAAATGTTATGGTAAATAACTGGGTGGATGGCCACTGCGTTATGTTGTGGAGGGTGGGATAATAATAATAATAATAAATAATAAAATAAAATACATATTTATACAGGATAACCTCGTCAGCGCCTATATTGGTGCTGTTATCAATGAGGGTCCTGTTTTACAAAATATATCTACCTAAATTTTAAAAATATAACTCCTAATGTATATATATATATATATATATATATATATATATATATATATATATATATATAAATAACAAAACTATATATACAGGTATATCAAGTATTTTAAGATAAAAATGTTCCTTTAACTTAGTTTTAAAAAGTAATATAGAGTTCAAACTTCGAATTTGAACTGGAATTTCATTAAAACAGTGAGGTCCTTGGAAGTAAAAAGATTTTTTAGCAGCTTCAGTTTTAACCATGGGTAAATCTTAACAATGTTTTCCTACTCCTGGTCTCATGATTGTGATCGATCTTATTTACATAATTATCAAAGGCGGGGATGGAAATTCCATGAAGACATTTAAAAATCAAAGTTGCCGCCTTTAACTTTTTAACATTAGGCCACAATCAGCAGCGTTTACATGAGATCAATGGATTATCTTAATTGCTCTTGCTTGCAAATGTTCAAAAGTTTGCATCATTGTCTGTGACACTTTCAATACTGGCGTAGAACAGTACGTTATGGTTGGTAAAATAAAAGCCTTGTAGACTAACATGGCAGCAAAAGAAGTCAAAGAACTCCTCACTCTTGACAGAAGCTTTATCCGAGCAGATACCTTTTTTAGCACCCCATTCAGATGTGCATTCATATTTAACGTAGGATCCAACCAGATTCCCAGATACTTGTAACTATTCGCAGAATTTATAAGTGTTTCATTCATAAACACCATCAAGGGTTCTTTTGATGAGAGTCTTTTGGCTGTTCCAAATAGTAACGATTCTGTTTTCCCTTTTTTCAAATTTATTACCAGCCTGTTATTATCAAGCCACTTAGAGATGTTGTTCATTTCAGTTGTTAAAGTTGCTGAATAACCATAACGTTACTATTCGTAACTATAGTAACTATTCCGTGACAGACGCAGTCCAACTGGTTCTTCACCGCTCATGCCCTATATTATTATTATTATTATTATTATTGTTATTATTATTATTATTTTTATTATTATTATTATTATTATTATTATTATTATATTATTATTATTATTATTATTATTATTATTATTACATAGACGATCGTCAAGCTCATATCCTGAGAAAAATGTTTGAGTCCCGGACAGGGATCGAACCTATAACCTTCTGATTGCCGGTGAGACGCTTTAACCATTGAACTGCTTGGATGTGGTAATATATATATTTATATATATACTTCTACAGTGAATGTATTGTCTCTACTCCAATCTCTCCCACATTCACAACAGCAGTGTATATATTAACACATCCAAACATTACAGATATAGTGACTGCCGCATAGACAGTACATATATCAATCGAATCAGTACATCATTGTAACCTTCGCTCTCCATCTGAGTTTCGGTAGCTCTATGGTTAGAGCGTCTCATTGCGAGCGAAGGCACTTCGTCAGGGATCGAAATGTAAATTCACTCTCTGAGGAAGGGTCAAAACATCACCTCCTACATACTACAGTACACCAACCTTGTAGAATACGTTTTCCGTTTGTATAAAGAAACTATGTCTTACACACTTACCTATCAGTTTACTTCATTTCATAGGTGTTATTCTAATGTTGGGCGTCATGGTGGTAGACAATATGTCTCTATTGGCAACGGTTGTTACAGAGTCGGTACTCCAATACACGAAATAATGCACGTTCTAGGATTTTTCCACGAAATGGCCAGGCCTGATCGGGATGAGAGTGTCCAGATTCATTGGGAAAATATAAGAAATGGTAACTATAGAGTTAACTCACAAATTTAAAATTTCTCAACAAACAGACCGAACAATCAAACAAACAGACAAAGATCAACGCTTTTAGTATATTTCTTCCTCTACGTTACAGGTATGAAACATAATTTCAGGAAGATTCCAGAAGATTTGGACTTAAATTTCATTAATTATAACTTTAACGTAAGTTATTCAGGGCATACTTGATCAATACAAAATAGTTACCGTAATCGTGAGCCGCGTCACCACGACTATATGATTAATTAGACCACAACTGTGTGCCTACGACCACGGCATGAGTGCAACCACAGCGTTGGACAACAGCAATAACAGCCATGTACATGACAACTGAAGAACATAACCATTCAACTTTTAATATAAAGTTTTATTTTATTGCTATAGTCTGTCCTACAATACAGCAACCTTGCTTTCTCTAAGAATAACCTGGATACTATAACTTCTACCAAAAATCCAGAAAGAGAATTTGGTCAGCGATGTGGATTCAGTGTTGGTGACATTATTGAAATTAACAAACTTTACAAGTGCTCTGGATATAATTCATATCATCATTTAAATGACAGAAGAATTGATTATGTATTTTGTAACTGGAATTAAAATAAAACAATTGTTTGCAACACTTTTTTCAAACACAGTGTATTCCTTTTTAACTCATGGTTACTGTAAGTTGTCAACAATCTTGGCAATCGATTTTTCGGGCGGAAAGCGTAAGCATAAAATAAAGATAATTAGAGCCCAGTTCAAAATTGCTCAATGTAACGCCATAATAGGAGACAACTAAACAAGTTTAATACATGTTGGTTTACTAACATTTCGTTGCGAAAGAATATTAAATTTACAAAGCTGTGAGAATATAATATGAATTGTTTTCTCGAAAAGCCACGCACACATATAAATACCTTGCATATGATTCACACAATCCAATGCAGGATAAAAGAGCCGTGGTAAAAACGCTACTGGATCGAGCTGAAACCATCCCTTCTACGCAAAGTCTGCAACAAGAAGAAAGGAAGAAAGTCCTACAAGATCTGAAGTTAAACGGGTATGATAAATGTTTTGTTGATAAAGTGCGCAAATCTAGAAACTAAGCTCGACAACAAGAGGAAGTTGAACCAAAGGACTTTGTAAGCTTACCCTACGTGGAAGGTGTATCAGAAAGAATAAAACGTATTTTGGTCAAATCTGAGGTGCGAACAGCTTTTAAGCCATATCAAACTTTGGCACAAGTTTTTAAAAAGCCTAAAGAAAGACCACAAGCAAGTCAAGTGAAGGGTATTGTTTACAAATTTAAATGTAAATGAAGTAAATCGTGTCCATCATTTACATACATTGGGGAATCAAAAAGGTCATGGAATTAGAGATGAGCAGAACATAAACCGGGAGTCAGAAAAAGAAACGAGTTTGCAATTAAGGATCATGCAGAGAGTACAGGACATGATGTAGTGTCAACAGATGTTGAAATTTTGGAAAGAGGCGTTAGCAATTACCATAAGCGAATGTTCCTTGAAGCATTTCATTCCACACGAGAAAACAATTTAGTTAATGAACACATTGAATTACCGCGTGTGTACTTGCCGCTGCTTAGGTCCTTTGGGACACGCGAAAGTCACATAAGTAGGATATCCGAACTTGCCTGAATAACAGAACTCTGAAGAAGGTCGCAGTTAGCGACCGAAAATTTAGTTTTTAACATTTGTTAATAAAGTTTTTAAACGTAGATCAGATACAACTATATATTCTAGTATCATGTTATCAACTGATCGCACAAATAGCATGTACTGTATGTATTATATATATATATATATATATATATATATATATATATATATATATATATATATATATATATATATATATATATATATATATATATATATATATATATATATATATATACATGAAAGTATACAATGTGCCCTACCGGCTATCACCATAATGGCTTTATGGTAACTGTGGACTTGGGACCCACTATGTACGGCTACACATTGTAGGATTGCATTGTGGAGTCACCAAAGTGCTCAAACTGCGAGCAGTGAGCAATGCATAATGCAAACAGTAAACGTCTCATTGAGAGAGACTCTCCGCCCAATCCATAAGAGTGCTCAAACCACATGAGCGGTGAGCGTAATATATACATGAAAGTATACAATGTGCCCTACCGGCTATCACCATAATGGCTTTATGGTAACTGTGGACTTGGGACCCACTATGTACGGCTACACATTGTAGGATTGCATTGTGGAGTCACCAAAGTGCTCAAACTGCGAGCAGTGAGCAATATATATATATATATATATAAAGATTAAATAAAGATTATATAAAGATTTACTTAAAATGTTTTCGTCACTACTTTGAGTTTCACGCGTGTATATATATATATATATATATATAATGCAGTATATATATATATATGACAAAGATAAAATATCACGTATAAAATACATTTGCAAACATGCTTTTTAAAACTGGTTTTAACTGTAAGAGATTATCAGAATTTATAGTATTTTCACTTTCTCTAATTAACTCTAAAACCATTGACACATTTAAATATATGAAGACACCCATGATAACGTCTCCGCCGGAGAGATCCATCCAGCCAAGATTGTTAAGAGCTTCAGTGGCAGACGAATACGGCGGACGGTCGAAATTTGGGCTGCTTTACTCTGAAGGTTTGTCAGTAGATTATTCATCAGGGTACATTTTTATTCTTGTTTCCCCAAACGACGTCTCCAAGAGAGGTTCGATTAAACTGTGTAAAGGACTCTTCAGCAAAACGTGGAAGGAGATGTTTTATTATTTTAGGTGATCTACATTCGCAGTCCATGTTATACATGTATCTGTTGAAAAGATGATCCCTAGGTAAGTATGTTCTGTTACATAAAAGTTCCTGGTCTTGAAAATAAATATATATAATAAAATCAATTCAATTATCAATTTAGTCAAATGTTTGAAAAAATTATTAAATGTAAACTTTTTCTTTAGACGACTTGCACCTAAGGTGAATTGTGTGAACTGTGGCTTTCCCATTCATATGTCGAGCATCAGCGATCACCTGAAGGAATGTGGGGAGTGGTACCAGCCAACAGTCATCAGAATCCAGCCAACAGTCATCAGAATCTATAGCCAACAATTACCAGTGCCCAGCCATGGCCAACATCCTTCTGTTGATCTCCAATTAAGGTAATGTAATGCTGTCTTGTTCTGTACATTGTTGGTCCTCCTGGCTTATTACCGGTATGGCACATATACATGTACATGTACAAGTGTAGATGACATGAAATCAATTATAATATCACAAAACAATTAAGATGTCCTTGCTGTTTCAGTGGAAAAAAGGAATCAGGAGGTTCTTAATAGATGAACAACTGCCAGTGAAAGAGTCAGGTAATCAACATACCTTGTTAAATGATTCAGTGTATTAACTGTTCTACCTAAATCATAAATAAATAGTATACCTACAGGAGAGTGGGGTTGTAATAACTCCAATATATATATATATATGTATATGCTAAAATACAGTACAGTATATTGGCAAGTGCCACTCAATTGGATACAAAATAACCGTTTTATTTGTGTTTTCATTTGAAAAAATTCTCCAATCCTTAAATATAGGATATAGTTTGTTGGCAATTTCTATAAGTTCAAATACTAAACTGTCATAACAAAGTGTATAGCAATTACATGAACTCATGCCCAGAAGATAGCACAGGTACATGTACAAATATGTAGACCATAATATAATTTTCCCCCGGTTTTCACTCAGTTTTTCAACTTCGACCAATGATTTGTTTTTCACTTGATTTCTATGGTTTTAAATTTCATGGTATGGGAGTGATTGATGGCGGGGAAAACACAAAATATATATTGGTCTGATTTTGCATAATTTACTGAAAATCGCTAGAAATCATGATAAGTTATAATGTACATCATAATATGTACATCACTTCTACATTTTCTAATTCTGATTAGACTCAATATGTGCAACTCTTATTGAAATGTTCCCTGACGTGGAATGATATCACCAAATGATATCACCAAATGATATCACATCAGCAGTTATCACATCAGAGTTCTGGTAATGATATCAACAAAGCTATTCATATGTTGCTAGGAACACAGTACTTTACTATATTATTCTATCTAAATCTTCAAATTATATATAATTGGTCACTAGTAGGTAATTTTCTATTGTTATGTATGTGTATATGAACATGAAATAATTGTTTACCAGGAAATAATTCTGAATCCCTGACAAGAATTGACAAATACTTGCCAGATGCGCTACCATTGAGCTATAGGGAAACTTGTGATGTGTGTACCGTATGCATGGCCTTTAATACTAGGTTCGAGTTAAATGTTCGCAGGTTCAGATCAAAATTAGATAATCTGCAAATAAGAAGTTATATAAATACCAGAGAAATATTTATCATTTATAGACCCGGAGCGAGGGGAATTTGACGAAATATTACCCCGAGGGATGATATATCCCGAGGGCGAAGCCCGAGGGATATATTATCCCGAGGGGTAATATTTCGACGAATTCCCCTCGCTCCGGGTCTATAAATGATATATTATACCGAAACAATCTTGAATGCTGTCTTGAAACGTCTAGAAACGTCTTGAAACGTCTTATTGTTCCTCCATTGTTTACAGGCTCGTCTTGGTTTACGCGCGAGTACTGGGTACGAGCGGGGTATTCGAACTCGAATTCCCCGCTGAAACGTCATCAGCGGGTAATTCGAACTCGAATTCCCCGCTGAATACGTCATCGGCGGGTAATTCGAACTCGAATTCCCCGCTGATGACGTTGTCAGCGGGGAATTCGAGGTTAAAGCGGGGAATTCGAGTTTAAATTGACTGATCACGTGGTACAAATCTAGCTCTTTGATTGGACAATTTAGAGTTGCGGTATAATATTATATATTATACTATATGACCAACAATATAAGTGTGAAATGATACTATACCTAAATCCTTTGTTTCTATTATTTTATTAGTGCTGTATTTAGTACTATTTAATTAGTACTATTAATAATAGATATGTTTATACTGTACACTCAGGGGCGCACATTATGGGGGGGGGGGGGGGGGGTGGGGCTGTGGGGGTGTGACACCCCCCAAAAAATTGAGAATCGGTTAGAAAAGTCGGTCCCAAATTATCCATCAGACATTTTTTCGGTCCCGTTCGTCCCTGAAAAATATTATGTAATATTCATGTCCAAGAAAGACAAAACTAGTTACAAAATATCTGGTTATGCTAAATTAGGCTCTCATTTTATATGCAGCCATGAAGTTAGTGAGTTACAATATATTCGCGTATAGTTACTAACTATTAAATAACAAGCAGACAGCCCGTTTGTAATGACGTCGATTTTTGGTTGAAATTGGGTCGCGACGTCGCACAATGTGATATCGGCATTGACAGAACGTCATTTTGTCGACGTTGCGACAACGTCGGGAAAAGACGTTGTTTCAATGTCGAATTTCGGTTGCATCTCTAACCATGGATAATAAAACGACTTATTTTCTTTCTACTATCCATGCTCCGACTCATGACACTTCGTCGAAACGTATAATGTCGGTGCCACGTCGTCATTTCGACTCGAAGTTTCCGTTATATAAGTCTTACAGGTTGTCATTTCAACTGTAAAGTTTAATCGATTTGCGCGTTTGTAGCTAATCTGAATGTCTGTTCAATGCGTACTATAAATTTGGTCAATTCACGAAGAAGCTGTAAAATCACTGGAAGAGTTGCAGGATGCAGATGATATACCAAGACCAAAGCGAAGGCAAAGAATCTACTAGCAAGAGTGAAATCGTTTGAATTCATTGTGGTGTTCATGAGATGTTATGGTGAAAACCAAGATTTTGAGAAAGCAAATCCGGAGTGTCGATATCAACATCGTTGATATGATACTCTAGAAGCTGCTCATGCTATACTATTGCCACACTACGCCACTTTAATACGCGACGACAAGGATAATTTGGATAACCAAATAGATGCAGCTGTTGTTTTTTCAGAATGCCATGAAATCGATGCACATCTTGATCTCAAGGACTTCTACAGAAAAGACTTTTCTTCAAATCCTGGACGTCCAAATCTATACTCTACAGATAACGTCAAAGCTGCCTGTGACATCCTTGCCCCGGCTGTTGGTCTTCTCCTTCCACCTTACGGCAAAGACCCAAAACCGGAAGAGCTCAAATCCCTGGTAAAGATCAAAGATGCTTCCTGAATCGCTGCAATCTGACGAAGATGTCTTACATGTTGAACTTACAACGTTTAGAGATCACTGCCAAGCAAACAAACCAGATATAAAAACGATTGCAGAAGCAGCACGTTGTGCGAAAGAATTCCAGACGATCTTCCCTTGACTCATGGTAGTATATGCTGGCATCAAGTGAACGCAGTTTCTCAAGGCTGAAACTCATAAAGACAGTGATGCGTTCAGTGATGAAACAAGAGAGTTAAGGACTTCATGACCCTTGGATGCGAAAGAGATTTTACAGACTCGATTAACCTAGACAAACTAACTAACTTACTTTATCTAGACAAACTAGTTGATCGTTGGGCAGAGCTTCCAAAAACCCGTCGCATTATTAGTGTTGAGTAATTTAAAAGATGTTCATGTATGTATATGACCAGGCTTAATTCAAACGTCGAACTTTTCATGTGCCGAATCTAATGCAAATGAGCAAAATCTTTTGTTTGAGATCATTTGCATTACATTCGGGCCTTACATGGCTACACTTCTCAGGAACGTTTCAGTGTATATATAATTACAAAAATCCATATATATTATAAACAAATTAAAGTGTTCTTTGTTAGACTTAAGCTATACAATATGCTGTATTACATTTGAATTTGAATTGTATTGCTTTGGGAACATGAAGGAATGAAGGGGGTATACATATCCGTACATTTATCAGATACTGCGAACATAAAAGTCGGTCCCAGATCGAAAAGCACCCCCCCCCCCCCCACAAATATTTTGAATGTGCGCCCCTGTGTACACTCTGCACTTCAATAAAATTAAGTCACCCATAAAGCTTCAAGGGTTAGATCACCTACTACAGAAGGATCATGGGTACATATATACATTTTAACCAATCCAAAATCTTCATTGGTTCCACCTTTAAAACTTTAGGTAATTAACTTTATTGAAATGAATGTATCTTAATTGTCCAGGTACAGTATGTATTATAAACAGTTTCAACTTCATCCCAATTTTATTTTTCCCCTTCCAGCAACTGCCCAAGATAATGATGATGATGATGCACTTATGGAAAGTGTTTGGGAACTAGAGAGCAGTAAAGGTGAAGTCTGCTGTCAACTGTACAATTAATGGTCATAATGCCCCACACACACTCCAATAATATGTAAT
The DNA here is from genome assembly GCA_035772405.1 of Chrysogorgia sp. JL179-B06. Classification (NCBI taxonomy): domain Eukaryota; kingdom Metazoa; phylum Cnidaria; class Anthozoa; order Scleralcyonacea; family Chrysogorgiidae; genus Chrysogorgia; species Chrysogorgia sp. JL179-B06. The sequence goes on from JAYKKM010000038.1 coordinate 2,089,991, forward strand.
TGTATATCCATATTCACATGTTGAACTCATTATTTTTATTGATCCATTTTCATGTACTTTTACACAAACATTGTATTTGTATTTATACAGATGAAACCTTGGAGCAACTAATACGGAAGCATAGAAGTAAAACAATCAAGAATGTGGGTGTCAATATAGAGTCAATATGGACAGGGAAGAGCTATGGCCAGATAGCGTAATACTTTTCAAGTCTCCTTCCTTTGTAACTAACCATCCTTTGCGTGTTCGCTTCAATATGGAGAACAGGGGCTTGATGCTGGAGGTCTATCCATTGAATATGTAACTCAACTTCAGAAGGCTTTATTTTCTTCAGAAGCAAAATTATTTGAAGGGAAATGGGGACAGAAAGCTTCCAGTTTACAATGGAGATGCTTTACTTTCTAACATGTTTGTAGTAGCTGGCAAAATTTGCTCGTACCTTATCACTCATTATGATGTTGGGATACCATGTCTAACTGAATCAGTATACAAATACATTTCCACAGGAGATATAGAGTTAGCTTCCCAAAAATGCAGTATAGATGATATTCCTGATACTGACTTGCAGGAGTCTATAACCAATGTATGTTGTTTTCATTGTTTATTAATTACATACTGTCATGTATAAACAATGGACTTAAGAATCTCCACAAGCCTGGGTCAATAGATCGTGCCCTGCTTGCACAAAAAGTGGATTATTAGCACTATCTGTTGGATACATCCTTATCCAGTAAATAAATTTATCGGATAAAGGCATCATTTTATCCATTGGATAAGGTCCATTTATCCAACAGATAGTGCTATATCCACTCTGTGCAACCACTGTGCGCTTTAAATTCGATTCAAACATATTGTTATGCTATTGTACATTGTCTATCTTACTTCCCCAGGTGAACAATGCTACCAGTCAAGAAGAGCTCACTGACATAATGTCCACAGGTTTTGGTGATGTATTGATGTCTGCTGGATATGGGTGAACATGTTGACTGTTGAAAACAAAGGTGTGGCAATTTGGCAGTTTATTGTTCATGAAACTCTACTGACGAGAAAATAACCTATTGATGGCATCATAGAGGGTCTAAAAGTCTTAGACCTCTTAAGTCTGATCCGTTCCTACCCAGAGCAATTACAATATTATTTCATACATCAACCCACCACTTTGAACAAGGAAAAATTTATTTATTTATTTGATGGTCTTCAACAAGAGCAACATGAAGACGCAAATGAGTGTTGTCGTAAGTTCTTCCTATACAAGCAATTCATGAAGACTTACAAAATGGTAATTACAGTTTTTATTTGTGTATACATTTACAATTTTATACCAACAATAAACTATCAATGATTTCCCATTGTTTTAATTTTTTAATGTTTAGACAAAGGTGCAGAAGGCCTGCAACAGTTGCTTCAGTTTTTGACGGGACTGGACAAACTGCTACCATTGGGCCTTGATACCAAGATTTAAATCAAGTACAAGACAGATATCATGAGTTGTACACTTTTTGCAGAAACATGTCTTTTGGTTGTTCGTCTGCCTACAGTCAGGCGTACGGGCACAAATTTATAAGGGGGCGGAGAACTTTTGCCCGACTGAGACGGAAATTGCCCGACTTGTGATATAAAAAACCCCACTGGTAATCATATATACTGTATATGTTCGTATGGATATGACTCTGTTTTGATAAATTGTTTTGATTACTTTTCGCCATTTTCATCCTATTTTTTTATTTTCCCTTATATTTTTCGCCCGACTTACGTTGAAAATTTGCCCTCTGCCTCCCTCCCCACCCCCCCCCCCCCCCCCACCCCCCCCCCCCCCCCCCCCCCCCACCCCCCGCCTCGTACGCTTATGTCTACAGTCCATGGATGTTACGAAGACTTCAAGAGGCAATTCATGTTATAGCATGTACTGAAGGCAGTGTTGGCTTTGGATGTACATAGAACTGTACAACTATTCTTGGACAAGAGTAGTACTACAAGAGACACTAAAAAGTACAAACTGCATGTACAAATACATCGTTGTATTCTTAGTTCATTTTTTAGCAATTTATTTCATATATACCTATTTCAGATTTTGATTTATAATTTTAAGTTTGACTGATAAGGTTATCATTAGATTTTACACATAAATTGTGTTTATCAAAAGGCAAAATGTTACAGTTGATATATTTCATTTGTATTGATATATTTCAGCCTTTTTAATGTAGTCAGTTTAAAATGTTTGAATGATTGTTTGAATCAAATGTTTAATTTTTTTAAATATCTACAGTGAAACCTGTATTAAACAAACCACCTGGAGATTTAAAGTAGACACCCTCTATTCAGCAGACAGTGCCATCTATGAGTTGCATGTAAATGTAGGTCCCATAATTTATTTTATCCCACATCATAGAAAATACAACCAATCAGAGAGCAGAATTGCTGTTGCATATTCGGTGGGTATTCCATTTTTCCTTCCCATCATACCTTGCATCAATTTGTTTTTTAGTAATATTTTCTATATGATGTGGGATAAAATAGTTATACAATGATTTCTTGTGGCACTCCATAGAACATCCCACGTGTCACCTGTATTTTCTTTGTATACACAATCGCCTAAAGGCTTGTGTGAACACTTAGAAAATACAAGTGACATTTGGGATATTCCATGGTATGCCACTCAAAAGCATTGTATAACTAGTATGCACATATTTAGTACACATACTTTCATAACTTGTACCAGGGAGAGTTGAAAGGATTTGTGGGGAGAATTTACTATTCAATCAGAGATCACTTACATGTACCTGTATGTTGTCCTTGCATGGACCCCTTCAATTTCTACTATCATAGACTTGCCCTTTTAAATAAGATCAAAATTAATGTTTTAAAGCATACAGAATATTAAACCATTTGAATTATTTTTAATGTCCAGGTCTATGCACTTTAATAAGAACAATGCTCTATAAGAATATTGTGATATGCATACAAAGAAACCTCAATTTAGCAAGCAGAAAACCATTTCTTCAGGGTGTCTGTTTGATTTAGGTTTCTGAAAATGGTATATTTACATTCTCTCCAGATCATTCTTGGAGGTTAGAAGTGGTATTTATTCAAAAAATAAAAGTTGCTTGATTATGTTTGACAACCCTGGCATATTAATAATATACAATAGAATATTTGATTAAAAAACAGACAAAATTAATAGATAGATACCTTTATTTTAATAGGGTAAACTCAATCAGCTATAATAAAATTATATGCTGTTATCAATAGTGCATGCCCTATAACAATATGTATACAGATTATATAAAATAGAATTATCAAAATAAAAAAGGGTTAAAATAGTAAAAGTAATAAAAATAGTAAAAATATGTATATTACAAGTTGCGATTGTATACGATACAGCCATGACAGCCAATTTTCTTACTACCATCAAGTTTTACGCTAGGAGGGCGGAGATGGTTACTTTGTCTAGTTTGCCTGGAAACAATTTCTCTATTAAATTTAAAATAATTATGGAAGGAAATGACCTTAAATACAACGTTTAACAAATTTGAGAACATGCTGTTCACGACGATTCTCAAGAGGTTCATATCTTGATTGTGCCATTGCCTCATCACTACTATGTGCATGATCTTACAATAATGCGAGCAGCACGGGTTTGGAGTCGTTCCAACGAATCACTATTTACTTTCCCACAACAGGTTCAAGCAGTGTCACAATAGTCCAAAATAGCAAAATAAATATATAAAAAAATAAATTATATATTATGTTTGCAGTATTCACGCTGACGTAGCTCCTGACACGATTAAGCATTCTCAGTCTTTTCCCAGCGTTACCGATTAAATTTAGAGTTTCGTCAATAGGGAGCTTAAGTATGGCTTAAGCAAACACGACGAAAGGGACGACGACGACGGCCGCAAGTCACTCGGTTATGTTTTGGATGCATTGCGCATGTCTGCAGATTTGAGCCGTCGTCCTGCTGTCGTCGACAACGGAATTTCACGTTCGAAGCCGTCCACCAGAAAACGTTTGTAATTTTACGTCCATATACGCGTAAATTTAATAGCTTGTCGGATATTTTACTTAAAGTTACGAAGATCCATTGTTGTTAGGTTGATAACAATTGTTTTTATTGCGTTTATCCCAGGATAAGAGTAATAGAGTCGCGAAGTGTTGGTAAGTGTTGGTAGCAGAACCGTTTGACCTAAAACCTAGAAGTCCAGAAAGGGGGAAAGTGTGGGAGAAAATCTCAAGTACACTAAATTCCATCGACAACCAAAATTTAGAGTTTCTGCTAGAGCTGTCCGGGACAGGTACTCCTTGTTAACAACGAAGCAAGCTCAAAAAATAAGAGAAGAGGAGAAAGTCACAGGGATTGAAGTGGAGCAATCTGAATTGGATTGTTTGTTGGAGGAATTATTAGAGAGGGAAAAGGAGGGCAAAGCTAGAATTGAGTCACAGGATGTTGAGAAAGTCAAAAAGCAGAAAATGACAAAGAAACTGCTGAAATGGTGAGAAAACAAGCAATGGAAAGAATGGTGAATACTACAAAGAAAAAATGTGATGAATCTGACAATGGTGGAAAGAAAAAGGTAAGAAGAACCAATAATGATACAATCAATTATCTAAAGGAAATATCATCAAAAGATAATGAATTTAAAATGGAGCATTTTGGAGAATAGCAGAAACAATATACATTTTCCCAACACTATTTAACATTAGCTTTAGATTTATTTAAAGTCAATAAACTTAAAATGTGTTGTTATATCGCCGAACAGCCACTCCACAGAAATCCTAACTGCACTCATTGCAGTATTATATTGCTTCATATTGGGAGTCAGAACACCATACTTGAAAGGACCCTGCAGGTGTCATGAATTCTCACCGGATATGCAGGGTCACCATAAACACAGAGTTTCCAATTAAACCATTGGGTAAAGCAATGCTTTGGAATTTTAAAGCATGCACCCTTTTATGCCCATTATACACTACAAGGAAGCGTACGAATCGTATGGAAAATCAGGATTTCTCGAAGAATATTGTTCGTACAGCATCAGGAATTCTTCATCATTAATCAAACCATCATCATGACTGACGAGAAGGTGATTATGAATGTCTTGAAACGATGACATATCGCACGGAGTTCTAAGGTCGTCGTAGGCGAAGAGCCTTTGCTTAACCTTTTATTTTCCCGCCGAAAACGAAAACCTCGCCTTAGTCTTCTTCAGCCCGGCCGTCATTATTTCGTCGTCGTCGTCCGTTTCGTCGTGCTTGCTTAAGCTCCTTAATTATAATGCCAATATACCTAAACTCAGAGACCCGATTGATTGTATGTCCATCCACGGTGACCTCACATGATACATTAGCGAGTCTTTTGCGCTAGTGCCAAAGATGACAAATTCTGTCTTTCCTCTATGAAGAAATAGACTGTTGTTGATATGCCAGTCATTAACCAAGTTCAAGTCCATAAGTGTTTTCTCGATTTCCTTCGCATCAGTAGATGAGCAATACAATACAGTGTCATCTGCATACATCAACATGTTGCAATCATTAACGGCACACGGTAAGTCATTGACAAACAAGTTCACAAACAACAAGGGGCCCAATATGGACCCCTGAGGCACACCGGATGAGACATCACAAGGATCTGAGAATTCCTTTCCGAAAGCTACGATTTGTTGACGATTGGTTAAGTACAGTAGTTTGCAAAACAATTTAGCTCCGTACCCTGAACCATAACAACTCAATTTATCAATCAAAATCCTATGGTCTACAGAGTCGAATGCCTTCCGGAGATCTATAAATACAGCACCTGTCAATTGCCCCTGTTCCATTCCACGGCGAATAGAATCTATAAAAGAAATTGCAGCTGAGGTGGTTGAGTGTTTTTTTCTAAACCCACACTGTAAAGGAGCCAGAAACTTGTGTTCATCAAGATATCGATAGAGTTGACAGTGTACTGCCTTCTCAAGGACTTTTGATGCCACAGCAAGCACCGATATTGGGCGATAGTTGTCCATATCTGTAGCGTCTTCCTTTTTAAACAACGGTACAATTCCCTGGGTAAGAGATGCGTTGATTATTCTGGTCGACTTCAGCTGAATCTCTGTACAGTCGGGGTGATCATGGGCAACTTTTTCGGCCATGCGCCAGCGATTCATAAGCGGTTTCTAACATAAACAACTCTCAAAATGGCCACACATTTTACTATGAAATATATAGAGACACATAAAATTTTCGCAAATATAAACGAAAATAATACATATTCTCAATTTGCCGGACCGGCAGGTTATTCTAACACGTCAAGTCAACAGAATCTCATAGATATTCTGGCCTAATGTTTGAAAAATAGCTTGCGTTTCAATATTGGCTCTTAAGCGACCTAGACTTAACGCAATTCCTTGTAAAATTGGCTAAATTACGCAAAAGTAGAAACATTAGTCCATCATAACTCTAAACCGATTACGATTTGTTAATTTGCCGGACTGAATCACCATAGTATATACTATTATAGTTCATGCCTGAAATTTATAAGCTCCAACGCTAAAAATATAGTTTGCGTTTCTTCGTTTGAAAAGGACTAAAGTTTAGAAATACAAACTAAATACCAATGCAGTGCCCTATCCTTCATAGTGATTTCCGGTTCATGAAAATACGCTTGCTCCATCCTCATTTTCGCACAGCAAATCCGTCGAAGGTACACATATTTGGTACCGATTTGATCGCTAGAATGTGCTCTATGTTATGGACACGTGACATTTAGGATAGCTGCTAAGCAGTCCGCTTGATCAGCAGTTAAACCTATGAGTATCTTACTTCCGGTAAAATTATGGCGCAAATAATTTTAATGATATTGCGCCCAAATTGAAATCTGCATAATATATTGAATCGTATCTTTATCAGTATGTTGAGAAGATAGATGAACAACAGAATTTTAGAACACTGGAGGACAGATTACGGAATGGTTGGTGTGGTAATAGAAGAAATGACTATCATATTAGGTGTCTAGGAGAATATCCAGTATGAAACAATATGTTCAATGAAACTGATGTTTACTGAATAATATTGGTTGAATGACCAGTGGTTGGTTTATACTACATGCTTATCTTTATCATCATATAATTACTGTATTCTTCATGTTGTTATACTGGAGGATTCTTGAGGCTTAGTTCTTGATATTATAGTCATCTTCCAGTTGTAGGATTTGCCGATTGGCGATTTCGATAACATAGATTACATTTTAGTGTGTGTCAATAATACGCTTATCGATGAAGGAGTGAAGATGGAAAGGGGGATAATGTTCTAGATATGTTTTTCGCCTTTTATTACCACCATCACCGTATAACACAACGGACGAAAAATTGTGAAGTTGAAGATAATAAACTCCTTGCGTTTTGCTCCTTTTGCGCTGGCCAGACGCCATGCTCGATTTGCAGTTTCAAAGCGAAAACCGCTGATGTATCGCTGGCAGCCATGACCGGAATAGTTGGCCATGATATTGTCTAGGCTACTTGATTTGCTTGCTTTTAAGTTCTTTAGTACTTTAATGGTAAAAAGTTCTGATACAACCTCGAATTTGAAATTTGGCACATTTGGCTGTACAGGTCGATTAATCAAGAAGCCCCTACTCATAGACGGAAGACTATTTCCCAGGGCCTGCACGAGGCGCAATACAGCTGTTGTGAAAAAGTTGTTAAAACCGTTAGCAATCTTTTTATTGTCAGTACAGTTCACGCCATTAATATTAATATTTCTGGTGGCTTTAGAATGGAGCTTTCTTTCCTCAGGTATAATGTTTTTCACTGGTACGGTAGTTCAACCAATCTTCTTCAAGTTTGCCAGACTTTCATCATTTTTGATTTTGTTTGACATTCACGGACATAGGTTCAGGCCGCGAACACGTTTGTGAATTAGTGGAGCATGAAGATCAGCAACCATGACAAATTTCTATTTAAAATTTAACCATGCAAAGTTCGTCCACACACGTATTTTGGTCATTCAAAGACGCTCCCACGGGATTATCCACAAAACCCCAATCAACATCTTTCAGATCTTTACATAACTTAATATGATCGTATCTAGCATATGTTTGTAGCTGCAAACATAGCTTTTTATTTGTTTTAATGTAAGCTTCAATGTGTATCAGAGACATGTATTTGAGTGACATCTGCAATTTAATAAACTAAACTTTTTTTACCTTTATGGGGTTGGGTAATTTTATATACTTAAATTCTTGCATTTATAAAAGCACATGCTGATATGTAGACATCAATCCCATAAGCATCATCATGTTGGAGTGGATCTATTCTTTGCTGCAGTTCCAGGTAATCTGCATCACAAAGTGGGTTGGATATCTCAGGTATCTCATTAGCCAGATCAGTATCATGTTCTGAAAATTGACCTTCCAAGTCAATTCCAAACTCACTCAAATCCTGCAAGAGTTTGTATAAAATAAACGTATTTTTAGAAATCTTTATTAACTAATGTACCTACCATATTTCCTTAAATTAGCACCCTTCACGAGTGCTTATTTCAAATTTCACTTCTAAGGGGTGTGTACAGGTATATCGAGGAGCGGTGCTTATTAAAAATACATGACTGTATATTTTGACAGAATCATGTTTATTTAATTTATAAATAAATTAAGCAAAATAGTAACCTGAGAAGATCAGGCTAGCAAAATAGCAAATATTGTAAAGTACACAAAACAATCAAGAACCCAGATTAAAGGAACAAGGAAGGTACTTATTCAAAGAAATATGGTACATGCATATTCATGTTGCGTCCCAACTCTAAAGTGGGTATGTTAGGTATACACATATACTCAAGTACAATTACCTGCAGTGACTCCAAGGCATTAGCATCAGAGTTTCTAGCCAAATCCAGAAATCTACCGATCCAGAAATCCACCGATCCAAAGCTGATTGGGTGTTCTGTTTTGTGCTGTTCATATTGGATGATTGTCCCATCCACTGAGAAAGTTTTCTAAATGTTTATTTATTCTGGGTATAAATACAAAATGTAAACAAAACATGTTTATTGTACCTCAAATCTAAGTAGCCTAATTCTTCTAAGTACCAACAAATATGTCACGCCACAGCCGTTCGATCCTTTGGTTGTGGACACTTGGTCCTGTAATATAGCTTCTTCTTCCAGGACCCCTAGAAGGATGGTTAAACATATACTGTGCAACTCTGACATTTTCAACACCATGATCATTTACTGCTTGTAAAAACTTTGTTTGAACTGTAAGCTCTATTGTTTCCAGAACATGAAAAATACATAATCTTTCTAGAATAGCCATCAATGCATCCGTGAACTATAATTCCCCACCTGCATATGAAATAAAACAAAGACTCAATAAAAACAACTGTGCTGGTTATTGGGTAATGAAAAATAATGATAATAATATTCTTTATTAAGTACCGGTATATTAAGTTTGTGCTACAATAGACCAGATTTCGTATGACTCAGTTAAAAGCCAGGTGCCGTGCTGTATATGTTTTCTCAAGGTTGTCATTGGACAACAACAGTGTTTTACCAATCAAAATGTCACAACATGGCAAGGCAGAGAGCTTCTCAAAGCCATTGGAAACCTGCTCTATATAATTATACTACTTCAGTACCTAACAAGTTTATGGGGTTGGGGGGGGGGGGGGGGGGGGGGGTGGGGGGGGGGGGTGGGGGGGGCTTTGGTCCCTCACTTTTTTGGTGGGGGGCATGAATATGTGAGCCCCCCCCCCCCAATTTATGAAATAAATCTATCTAATGTTTAAACCAATTAAATGACGAACATTATCAAGATAATATTGCGATTGCGTGAGCTCTCGATCCCGATAATTAGGCTCCGTGTAATTCGGGTTCTAGAGCAAAAAAAACTGTAGAAAGGATTCCATGAACATGAGATTTCTTAGTCAACATGTAACTAAGGGAAATTGATAAAAAATTAGCATTAAATCCTCCAGGTTAGTAAATTATGTTGCTGTGATTCTTCATTTTTATGTAAAATTTGAACTATGCCTGCCGCAAAATGAGCTAAAACATTCGGTAAAATTGCAGCAAATGGTGTTTCCGAGGTTCTATATTTCAAAAATTTCCGGTGGAGCATTCCGCCTTACCCCCACCATGGCTACGCCCTTTTCAGCCCCCAACATGAATTTGATTCCGACGGCCATGATGTATACTGATGGCAACAGGTTATGGGACATCCATATACAGAGATTGGGACCTCGCCGGGCCCCCTCACTTTTATTGTCGTTCCGACGCCTCTGCTAACAAGTATACCTTCTGGATCAGTCCTTCTCATGGTTTCCCTTACCCGACATTCTTGTATTTTCAGTCCACTTAATAACAGTTGTCCTCGCATAGCTTTGTAGCCAGAGTTTGGAAATTCATTTAATACAGCTCTTACAACACCATCGAGAGCTGAATCAGAAATATCTGAATATGTACCATGCATTGACAAGCAAAAATGTTTTAGTCTTCTGTGAATGGTTTTTTGGCATACACCTAGCATTTTTGCTATATCAGCTGCCTTAACACCAAAGTCCAAGAAATGCTCGAGATGATCTTTTGAAATATTGAATTTTGGTCTACCTTTCAGACCTGTTGTTATAAGTGAAATTGATTCATCTCTATTAGAACAGGCATGGTCGATCATGTTGCACGATTCAGGACACTCCGGCTTAGTTACGACATCATTTAAAATCATTATGATATTCAAACAATCAAATAATGTGGAGACTGATGTTGGCTTTCCAGCTGAGTAGATGAAGAGCAATTGGAAGCCATGAAATAATTATCAGTGAACAAACGATGAAATCAAACCATACCACAGTAACCCATGCAAAATAGTCTGCTGATATGAAGTACTTAGCTCATTTGCGGCAATAACCGCTAACTGAGAACCTTGGGTTACTGCAGACTACGATCCAATTCTACGATCCAATTGAATGTAGGTTCCCTCGATAAACAACATGGGATACGATCGCCCAAATACGAAATACGAACGAATGCCAGGTATGATACGAATGAACAAGATGACATTCGATCGAACTGAAGATCAGTTACGATCCAATTGCATTTATGTCCCAAATCCCCCTCCATAGAAATCGATCAACTTTCTCCTTGATTTCCTTCGACATGATGATTCGAATGGGCGGTTGTATCAACCACAGTTATCAACAAACTGCCCCACGTTGCATGGGCGCCATGTAATAAATTTCTTTATTTAACCGATAAATATCAAACGTAAGAAACCACATAGATATAATTACATTCGATTTAGAACATTCGACTGACATGTAGGCGTGTCCGTAAGTCTGTTAGGTTATTGGTCCGCATAAATTTGAATACATTAAACTATAAGCAACAAAATGTAAATATTCATAACAAACACTTTCAACACTAACGACAAGCCATTGCGGACGATTGTACGAACTTTCATATTTGTTTACATTTTTAACCATGTGACAACTTTCCAGCCTGCAAGTGGTGTGAATTGAACCCGTGACCTAGACTTGCTCCAAGTCTGCCTCTTGGTCTTTCGAGACGGGTTTGTTTCGAGACGGGTTTGTTTCAAGACGGGTTTATGTTTTGGTTTCAACAACAAATTGTTGTATGCGGCGGGCGAGCGAACAACCCGCGGGAGAGAAAACCCGCTCCGCCCGCGGGTTTTTTCTCGCCCGTTTTCTCTCCAGTATATTCTCTCATTTCGTATGATGTATATACATGCCTGTATGATGATATGGCAAAATTTTCCCCATCCGTAACCCCCACGCATCCACTCCCTTATTGAGGTGGTAGATTAGATACTAAGCATGTGGGATAGTAATTGACTGTTATACTTATGCGCGACTCTCACGATCAACACCTGTATGATGATATACAGTACGGACGTGTCTGCTCGTAATGCGCCGCATACAACAATTTGTTTTTGAAACCAAAACATAAACCCGTCTCGAGACAAATCCGTCTCAAATAAACATAAACCTGTCTCGAGACAAATCCGTCTCAAATAAACCCGTCTCGAAACAAACCCGTCTAGCTCGAAACATCAAGAGGTAGACTTGGAGCAAGTCTACCCGCGACCCTGCGATGCTAGTGCAGTGCTTTGACCACGAGCTACGGCGGCCATTGCCTTTTGCCGAGAACTCAATCGGTATTCGGATTATTTCTTCAATAGAAAAATCAAGCAAACACGGCACTCAACAGCAAAGTCTCTTAAACAATATAATTATTCATTCTAAATAAAGAGAACAAATAACTTTTAGTCCCAAGAGTAATCATTACGCCACTTATATAGAGTCTGAAACGCCACTTATATAGAGGAAACGCTAGCGGATAATAGATGTGAATCGTCCAACACAAAAGCTGTCTTTGGGCATATATAATAAGAAAATCACATCAAAAAGAAAACTTTCGCTACAATTTCTGAGTCACGTTTGCTTTCTGCATCATCACGATGAATTCCTAACAACATTAAACTGTTTAATTAACGAACAAAGTAGACTACCATGAGGACGTTCTCGCTGAACAAGTGCTTAAAAGTGATTACTTCACAGCGTGGGAGAACTTGCAAACGTGATGGGGATGGATATTGGCCAGCTGGCTCAAGCCATCAGTTAACAATGATCATAATGATTTTTATATATATATAATGTATCATATATCAATGCGTATGAAATTGAATCATGGTGGTCGGCTGTTATGCATTTTCTTCCCCAGAGCATGTCACTCTGACGCGGTATCTAATTCAATGCCTCTTTCAAAAATCTTACGCAGGGCCGGCTATCGGTATTCCAGATTCATCAGTTTTGTGAACGGCATTAGCTTGTCCAAATGTTGTCTACTTGTTGGTTTGCTACGATCGAAACTTAACTCGCAAATTCTGTTTTTCCCCGATGTTTTTTTAGATACATTTCCAGTGTAAATTTCTCCTGCCATCTTCTGGCGCCACCAACACGTACTCGACTATCAAATATTAAAATAATTTCAGCACATACTGTCCCGATTTTCAAAGGATTTTCCACTTGCAAGAATGCGCTGATACATCGATATACTTACATAACTCACGACTAAGCTTTTGAAGTTCAAATAAATAACACTGTTCAATTATACCATACACTGTAAGTAGTTATGTATTTAGACACTTTCGTCGTTATATTAATGGTGCGGTTATTATCAAAATTCGAACTTTTCCGTTTCCGATGAAGAGACTGCACGCAGGCTATAACACCATCTGATATACAGTGGCGTAGCTAATGCCCTAAGACCCCTCGCTTCATGGTCTGGTGAGCGGATATAAATCCTAGAAGAAAAGGTGACCTTATAGTGTAGTCCCCGAATGCAGAAAATGCCGTTTCAGAGGCTTTATAATTTTAAAAAGATTAATTTTTCGTATTGGAGAGCATCTGAAAACTGTCGTCCCCCGAACCGGACCCAGTCTAATTTTCCAAATACTTATGGACAATGGTTTTGGGTTTACTTTTATAATTGTGTTAAATGTATATCATTTCGTCATGACGTTTTCGCAGGCAACTATGTGTCTTCTTAGCTGCAACGTTTTAGGGATTGACACGAGAGCTAGCTAGAATACTCCTCATGACGTCAATTTTGTTCGCTCGCTCATTCTCTATGATGTTAGCAGTCTTTCGCGGCCGTAAAGCAATCGCCAATCGGTATCGATCGCGAGTTGATTTCGATTGATGCCCGAACGACATTTTGAACGGATTAATTTTCGGTGTTAACAAGCGCATGACCAACAAACAAAGTCTTTATCCTCCTCTTCAACAACGTTGCCAAGACAACAATAATTGACGTATCTGCTAGCACTATAATGGGTTACGGATCTTCAAAACGATAGTCGCAGTCTTCCAACGCCTGGCCTCCTATATGTTGGGTCATAGCTATTTGAAGATCGAAACACAGTCTATTATATGCGTCTACCGGCTTGTTGGCATTGTTGCAAGCGCGTTACAGCTACGGTTGCTAAGTATAATAAGCATGGAGTTATATAAATGTTAAAAATATGAATGCACTGAACTATGTACATGTACATGTGGGTGTCGTAATAACAGCGTGTCTCCAGCTCACTCCTATTCGAAAATACTTTTTAATTTAAAGATATTGAAATGATCTCTTAAATCTAACGAATCCAGCGCTACAGGTTTTTTCTACTGAAAATGTTAAGATACTGATAAATGCGAGGTAAATGCCGTAAGAGAGCAACTCTAATACAGACGGTCTATTGACGTCTGGAAGAGTGCTCAATATCGTAGGGGATAGTAGATATCGTAGGGGATATAGAGAAGATCGTCCAACGGCGTGAAACTCCGAATAACAATATATATAATATATATATATATTATATATATATATATATATATAGATATATATATATATATATATATATATATATATTTATATATATATATATATATATTTATATATATAGAATATATATATTCAGACATGAAAGTCTGTGCCATCCATTCCCATTTCCGGTGGGCAACGATAACCGCAAGTGCGACAAGAAAAGCGTCTCATTTTTAAACTTGGCACCACACAACTCTCTTGGTCTTAACGAACGTTTTTCTTTTATTTAACTTCCTAAAAGTTTTTTATTATTTTAGTTTGCTTGGAACTTTTTATTATTAGCTTATGCATCTTTCATTGCTTTTCAAGTCTTTGCTTCTATTATTATCGCCTAATCCCCTTGAATATTGGACCTGTCATTTTTCCCACCCCCTCAGTCTGCTTATTGATTGGGACTTTAAAAATAGCAAATGATTTAACTTTTCCCATCTCATTAATTATTAGTTAGTTTATTTCCCGTGCATTTGATTGGCTACTTTCTACCTGTGACACCCTTTTGGCATTATATAAGCCCTATTTATTTTATTTTATCTCGTCTTACTCTGATGAAGGGCTCCGCTCGAAACGTCAGTATCTCGTCACTAAATTCTTGGCAGTTTACCACCTTTTCACTTTGCTATATATATACAATATATATACATGTATATCCCTAAACGCTGTAATAATATAATATATATAAAAGGATTTTCGCTGTCTTGTGATTTTAGTATAGGTTTGAGAATGACTTTGGAATAAAGTCGAAATATCACCTTAAAAGGCATAGTCAATATCGCAGACATCACGAGTTACCTATATATAGGGTGTCACAACCTCATTATAATTGCAGAATTGAATGCGTAGATTGTTTTGGATACTTAGCAATTCAAGAAACCGACCATGTCATACAGAAATAATTCGTACGAGATTTGGCACTGAGAATAAAAAAAATAATGATGTCAATAATTCAAATTCGTACGGGACCTCGTGAACAATAATTAACATCCATGACATATCAGATGGTCAGGCGAAGACACCAGACCATACGTGTCGAAAAGATGTGTCATCGGCTATTGTTAAGTTGTTAAAATACTAATTAATAATTCATGACCAAACCAAAAAAAAACAATAACAAACTTGCGTACGTATTTTATACGCAGAGACCATGGAACAAACCTAACCTAACTCCAATCTCAATCCTAAGGTTTCAAGCGATGCAATGCTCGCACGCTATAAACCACGCATCCTGCATGTCTTAACCACAGCATGTCATCATTGATCTATATAATTATCTAAATGATGAAGCACACAATGAATATATTTCCCCCGCAATATCTCGAATGTTCTCAGCGGAAACGTTCTACATGATAATGCACATAGCAATTATGACTATACGCATTCCTAAATTACGCAGATACGGCTTATATAAGAGCTTTGCAAAACCATTCAGTATGTATATCATTGCAAATCAGTTTTCATGTACCAAATGTATACGGCCCAAAGTGACGGCACGGTAAGTATGATTTATTTGAGTACGACAGGTGTCAGATCTATTATAATATGTCTGTATATGTTCATCGAATAGGTTCATTTATTATTTTTATCCTCTGTATAGGTTGAGAACTATATTACTCCGTAGTGTGGGTATATAAAAAGAACCAAAAAATGTATCTTCAGGGTAAATGTTTGTCCTTTTTCAAAATCTTGCAAAGCTTACTACTTCTGAAGATGCTTTTTGCCAGTGCAGATACCAAAGGTAAGAAGTACAACATGTATTATACGTATACCCTTGTTGGTAGCTAAAGGAAATTTATGTATATTATCCAGAGTAGAAATCCGCTCAACCAAGCAGCGATTTTGTTTTTAAAAATACAATTAAAAATGTCACTAATTAATAATGAAATGAGCACTTTCCTTTAACGACAGTTTTGCTATATAGCCTGCGTGGCAGGCGTTACGTTTGGGGGGAGCGGAATGGGGGGCGGGGCGGAAAATGGAAGGCGATTTTCCGCCGCGCCCCAATTCCGCCCGCCCCCACCCCCCCCCCCCCCCCCCCCCCCCCCCCCAAAAAAACGTAAACGCCTCATGCCACGCAGGCTAGTTGCTATAGAGATATATTGTTCCATACCGCTGCAATTATTATGTTATCTCCTCTAACCTTCTACTGAAAATGTTAAGATTACTGATAAATGCGAGGTAAATGCCGTAAGAGAGCAACTCTAATACAGACGGTCTATTGACGTCTGGAAGAGTGCTCAATATCGTAGGGGATAGTAGATATCGTAGGGGATATAGAGAAGATCGTCCAAACGGCGTGAAACTCCGAATAACAAATATATAATATATATATATATATATATATATATATATATTGAAAGGATTTATGGTGAAGGAAAATTTCGAGTGTTGGAATACATACATTTTAAGACCAAATATTAACTATATATATATATATATATATATATATTTATATATATATATATATAGTATATATATATATATATATATATATATATTATAGATATATATCCGGTTTGGTCTTAAAATGTATGTATTCCAACACTCGAAATTTTCCTTCACCATAAATCCTTTCAACATGTAGTTTGATCGAGTGAAATGCCAAATATTACCTATTATATACAATATATATACATGTATATCCCTAAACGCTGTAATAATATATAATTTTATAAAAGGATTTTCGCTGTCTTGTGATTTTAGTATAGGTTTGAGAATGACTTTGGAATAAAGTCGAAATATCACCTTAAAAGGCATAGTCAATATCGCAGACATCACGAGTTACCTATATATAGGGTGTCACAACCTCATTATAATTGCAGAATTGGAATTGCGTAGATTGTTTTGGATACTTAGCAATTCAAGAACCGACCATGTCATACAGAATAATTCGTACGAGATTTGGCACTGAGAATACAAAATAATGATGTCAATAATTCACATTCGTACGGGACCTCGTGAACAATAATTAACATCCATGACATATCAGATGGTCAGGCGAAGACATCAGACCATACGTGTCGAAAAAATGTGTCATCGGCTATTGTTAAGTTGTTAAAATACTAATCAAAAACTTTAATAATGCATGACCAAACCAAAAACAATAACAAACTTGCGTACGTATTTTATACGCAGAGACCATGGAACAAACCTAACTCCAATCTCAATTAATCCTAACGTTTCAAGCGATGCATGAATACTCGCACGCTATAACCACGCATCCTGCATGTCTTAACCACAGCATGTCATCATTTATCTATATAATTATCTAAATGATGAAGCACACACACAGCTGTTACTAAATAATTTGTTGACGAATGAGTATATTTCCCCCGCAATACTCTCGAATGTTCTCAGTGAACGTTCTACATGATCATGCACATAGCAATTATGACTATACGCATTCCTAAATTACGCAGATAAGGCTTATATAAGAGCTTTGCAAAACCATTCAGTATGTATATCATTGCAAATCAGTTTTCATGTACCAAATATATACAGCAAAGTGACGGCACGGTAAGTATGATTTATTTGAGTATGACGGTGTCAGATCTATTATATATGTCTGTATATTGTTCATCGAATAGGTTCAGTTATTATTTTTACCCTCTGTATAGGTTGAGAACTATTATATGTGGGTATATGAAAAGAACCAAAAATGTATCTTCAGGGTAAATGTTTGTCCTTTTTCAAAATCTTGCAAAGCTTACTACTTCTGAAGATGCTTTTCGCCAGTGCAGATGCCAGAGGTAAGAAGTACAACATGTATTATACGTATACCCTTGTTGGTAGCTAAAGGAAATTTATGTATATTATCCAGAGTAGAAATCCGCTCAACCAATCACTAATTAATATTGATGAAAAACTCAAACATGAAATTAGCACTTTAACGACACTTGCTATAGAGATATATTGTTCCACCGCTGCAATTATAATCAGGTCCATTTCTTATCTTATGATATTGATAACCAATTAGCTTTGAATTTTTCAAAAGTCCTATATTGTTATTATGTTATCTCCTCTAACCTTACTCTAGCATTTATGACTAGGGTCGATGCACTATGTATGGTTAAATAACGAGCAATTATAAAAAGTTAGTAAATCTAAATTTGTCTTGACAGATCATGACTTAAGATGGGTGGTAAAAGGTATATAAATGAAAGATTACATGGAAAACCTTATCTTCTGGTTGGAGAACGGTGGAAGATTGACTGCAGGATGAACGACAACACAACCAATGCGACGTTATGGCAGCGTCATATTTGGAAGAAACCCTTTCATACCCAACGGTTTGTTAACAAGCGTTTAAAAATTATAGGAAAAAATGTTTTCTTAATATCAAACTTAAGAGTCACCGACCAAGGAAAATACTATTGTATGGCTAGTGGAAACCAAGAAGAACATTACTAAATACACTGGTGGAATTTACGTCAATAAAGGTTAAAATCGTATTCTTATTTTTTACGTTACTTTTACTAGAAATACGAATCCGCAAAATAATCCCCTCGCTCGCCCTTTTTACCTTAAACCCACCCTAGAGTTTCTTTGTCCCCAGTGCCTAAACCGCGTATTTGTATTCTTAAGGTCGGTTCCTCGTATTTAGATTTTGAACGTTATCTCGGCCAATATTTACTCGATTTCAATTTTGAAAACAGATTTGAAATTACCGTGTTATATATTTACATAACATACGTGTCTATTATATTACGAAAACGTGCAAAAAACGTAAAATGTATACGGTTTATTTACTTAGAAATTATGCATGAGTCAATTCCAAACTTGACCAATGACCACCCCACCTGGGAAAGATACGAATGAACAAGATGACATTCGAACGAACTGAAGATCAGTTACAATCCAATTGCATTTATGTCCCAAATCCCCCTCCATAGAAATCGATTAACTTTCTCCTTGATTTCCTTCGACATGATGATTCGAATGGGCGGTTGTATCAACCACAGTTATCAACAAACTGCCCCACGTTGGGCGCCATGTAATAAATTTCTTTATTTAACCGACGTAAGAAACCACATTCGACTGACATGTAGGCGTGTCCGTAAGTCTGTTAGGTTATATATTGGTCCGCATAAATTTGAATAAATTAAACTATAAGCAACAAAATGTAAATATTCATAACAAATACTTTCAACACTATCCGCCATTGCGAAACTACAAGCCATTGCGGACGATTGTACGAACTTTCATATTTGTTTACATTTTTAACCATGTCCAAGTCTGCCTCTTGGTGTTTCAAGACGGGTTTGTTTTGAGACGGGTTTATTTGAGACGGGTTTGTTTCAAGACGGGTTTATGTTTTGAGTCAACAACAAATTGTCATGCGGCGGGCGAGAGAAAACCCGCGTGAGAGAAAACCCGCTCCGCCCGCGGGTTTTCCGCCAGCGGGTTTTCTCTCGCCCGTTTTCTCTCCAGTATATTCTCCATTTCGTATGATGTATTATGTATATCATCTCATACGATCGAACATGCCTGTATATGATGATATGCATTTTCTAACCCTAACACCCCGGCAAATTTTCATGGGGTTATTTATAACCGAGAGTATTAAACCAAAGGAGACATGCTGCGCTGCACGCGACATTCAATTGATGACAGATTAAATGGACGATCGGCGAATATGAGACGCAAAGTGCGCAACGTAATCGAAACCGGATAGCGCGCAATGCTATTGTACGCAAGAAGACGCTATCGAAAGACGCTACCACCGTCCCATCCCTTAAACAAATTCACGTATTCCATCAGTTAGAAACTGATGTTTGAAGGGTACAGGTAAACCCCGACTGGTGAGCGGATCAGGATCAACAGGACCTGAGTCAACCTGATCCTACTCCAAGCAACAAGGCACGACGAACAGGGACCAGTCGGGGGATCTGTTACCCAACCTTCCAAACGGGTAATTAGTATAAAGTTAAATTAGTATAAATTTTGTTGTTTTTTTGTTTAGAAAATACCGATTCCAACCTCAAGTTGTAGCCCAATCGATGTTCCCTTTGGAAATAATCACGCGGCGAAATCGGTTTCACGATCAGCCTCCCGTCAACTAAATTCCAACTATTCCTTGTCCACTTCCTTCCAAAGCCAGAAATCCGACCATTCCTTATCCACTTCCGACAAATCCGAGAATAATGACCCCATCCTTATCCACTTCCGACAAATCCGAGAATAATGACAATTCCTTATCCCACTTCCAACAAGACCGAGAAACCCGACCATTCCTTATCACTTCCTTCCAAAGCCAGAAATCGACCATTATCCTTATCCACTTCCGACAAATCCGAGAATAATTGACCATTCCTTATCCACTTCCAACAAGACCGAGAAACCCGACCCATTCCTTATCCACTTCCTTCCAAAGCCAGAAATCCGACCATTCCTTATCCACTTCCGACAAATCCGAGAATAATGACCATTCCTTATCCACTTCCAACAAGACCGAGAAACCCGACCATTCCTTATGCCACTTCCTTCCAAAGCCAGAAATCCGACCAGAAATTCCTTATCCACTTCCGACAAAATCCGAGAATAATGACCATTCCTTATCCACTTCCAACAAGACCGAGAAAACCCGACCATTCCTTATCCACTTCCTTCCAAGCCAGAAATCCGACCATTCCTTATCCAGAAAAACCCTTCCGACAAATCTGAGAATAATGACCATTCCTCATTCACTTCCGACAAATCCGCGAAATAATGATCATTCTCATTCACTTCCGACAAGGACCGAGAATAACGAAGAACCCAATATCAAACACCTACATTTTCATCACCTCCGCCATCCGACCTGCAGATCAACGCCGGCGTCTTCCAGGAACCATTCCGATCCCAAACGGGAAAGTTCACTGACCCGACTGTTAATTCTTCAGATAATGCTGCAGGAGCGCTCCGTTTTGTGAAAGCCCATACACAAGGTATAAAAGAAAATGTTTTTATTCGTGCTGGGATAACGAAAGACAATGTAAACCCGACAAGCATACGGACAGAGACCGTGTTTATGCAGACGATTGCGGGCTTGGTCAGGTGGATCTAGTAAAATACACATTACATTATTTCTGAAAATAACTGCCTTGACTATGTTGACAAAAAAGGTCGTGAGCAGTATTTCAAATACCATAAAAGGTATAAACGTGTTTGTCTGGAACCCCAACCTGTCGATAACATCATTGAGACCAGTTTAGGACGCTATTACTGTTGCCTGAAACGAGACCAATTATATAAAAGCGCGTTTCAGTGGTAATCAGTTGCCCAGATGAGCTGAATCGCATCAAGAATGTTGTTGTAACAGAGTATGTTGGCAACTACCCCCGCAACACAATGTTTACCCCACCGGCAACAATAAAAACGCTGTTGGTGATTATGTCGTACCTCCTGTTCGTTTAAACAAAAAATTAACAGAGCATGATTGCAACAAATAAAAGGCCACGCGAAATTTTACGACAGAAAATGGCACTCGATAGTTCAAGTTCTGCACCGAGGGATTTAAAACAGGTGCAAAATTCAAAATACATTACCGGGAAAAAATGTGAGAATTGATAAAGGTCATACTTACAAAAACAACATAGCTGACGAAGTACAGGCTTTGTTAACTGACATTCATAAACATCCTTTTATTCAGAAATCGTGCAAACCAAAGGGCAACCCCCATGTATTATACTGTATCTGGAAGACAGCTTAAACGACATTAAACAGTTCTGTTCATCAAAACGCTAGAAACCCAAGTGTTCTTGGGATAGACAGGACATTTAATCTTGGTGCGTGTTTCGCAACAACTTTGGTGTATCAGCACAATAATTTGAAAAGAAAAGGGACTAATAATTCGCCAATTATGCTGGCAGCAATTTATTTACACTGGGACGGTTCGTACGGAACATACCACAGATTTTTTGCCCACCTACAAAGTAAGTTAGGGACTGACATTGGTGGGATGCAATCGCGAATTGTGATTGGGTTGACGAGGAGGCGGGCACTGACAAAAGCTATATAAAGCAGTGTTTTCCGTCTTCTGTGCAATTGCTCTGTACAAGACATCTGCAGGAGAATGTTCGACGGTACCTATCCAACAAGGTTGGTGCGAACGACAAAGTTAAAAAAAAGATCATCAAAGATATTTTTGGGAAAGACAAGCCTAACCGCATGCAGTGATGTTAAAGAATTTGAACTTAAAATATTTAGAACTTTTGGACAAGTATGCAACACGGTTACCTTTATTTAAAAAAATATTTTGAAAACATTTCAGAAAGAATTCGGACAGGGATTATGCAACCACGACTAAGTAACAGATGGATTCCTTTTGATTGGAAAAACAATTTGTGCGAGTCAATGAACCACGTTATCAAACTTTCAGCAAATTGGAAAACATTGAAATTGCCTTGACTTAGTTGATTAGACTGTACAAAATTGTCATGTTACAACAGGTTGATTGCAGGAGAGCATTATACGGCCAAGGGAACTACGAGTTGGCAACCCATGGATGGTTAAACTACAGGTTCAGTATGTGCAATGGACACAGGAAAAACAAAAACAAGAGAAAGAAAGAAAAATTATACAAATTATTTCAAAAAGGTCTACCACCAAGAAAAACACGGTATCATCAACAGATGGTTGTCTTGAAGTGCCAAAGAGAGCGAAAATAGCGAGAAAGCCGGGCCAAAGGAGAAGAACAAAACCTTGTAAAAACACTGAGCAAACCGAGAACTAAGTGTAAGGCCTAAAGTTATGAAGTTAATAACAATATTGTAACGTTATGAAGTTAATAATAATTTATAACATAATAATATTAGAATAGTAAATACTTAATATTGGTAATAATAAAGTTGTTTGTAGCATATACAAATGTCGCAATGCTTGTTATTTACTCTTTTTCCAATCTAAGATATAAAAATAATTATAGTTTTGTAGGTTAATATTTAAATTTTTTTAAATGGCGGTTTTCAAATTAGCTTGATCTCTTGGGCAGTTGAACGTAGGCGCAAAAACGCGTTGTAATCCCTGTTGTTTTGACATTTTACATGTATGAAGTCAGAACGTAAAACAATTTATTTAGCGCAGAAAAATGATAAAAACCTAATGAATTTCCTACAAATAATAATTATAGTGACTTGTGTTTGGAAACTTTACATGTATTTCGACGCGATTTTTTCGAAAAAATTGTTTACATTTTCCGCGTAAACGTATTTTCGTATTTTCGATGTTAGTGCTTTGAATAACTTGTTTTTAAAGTAATTTCTATTTTCAAATTGTATTAACTAACCTTTTAGCAAATTTTGGGGTTGCTTTCTTTAGATTTTCGTCGTTTTTAAAGCCAAAAAAATGCTGTTTTCATGTTCGTAAAACTAGCTCGTATATAGACGCGCGCTGATTCGCAGAATAGCTTATATACGGTGAATGACAATATTTATATAATTACATTCATAATTAAAGTTAAAATCTCATGTTTCGCATAGCTTCCTGTGTGGGCGGCCGTGCTGCACTGTTTGTTGCTAAGGTGGTTGAAAATCACTTTTAATATTATTTTTCGTCAATATAAACGACTCAAAGAAGCTCAGAAAGGATCGTACACTGATTTATACTATCTTGTATACTCCCGGGCGCTCTCACGTGCTCCCGGGCACTCTCGGGCGCTCCCGGGCGCTCCCGGGCGCTCCGGGCAGTATTTAGTAGGACCCGCAATCAATGATCTGGCAATCCACCGACAGATACAGTCGAGGTATGGTTTAACCCCACGCATCCACTCCCCTTATATTAACTATGGATTAATAGACTAGTGAGAGATACTAAGCATGTGGGATAGTAATTGACTCTCACGATCAAGTCTGCTCGTATGATGAATATCATCATAGTAAACGAGAGACTATGCTATGGAAAGCCAAACTGGACAAAAGTGTATCGAGAATGGTAAACGATGGTCGAGAACAGCAAGCGATAGTTGAGAACAGGTAAGCGACTGTCCAGAAAAGCAAGCGATAGTTCAGAACGGGTAAACGATAGTCGAGAAAAGCAAGCGATAGTCGAGAATTGCGGTAAGCTATAGTCGAGAAAAGCAAGCGATAGTCGAGAATTGCAGTAAACGATAGTCGAAAATTGCGGTAAGCGATAGTCGAGAATTGCGGTAAGCGATAGTCGAGAAAAGAAAGCGATAGTCGAGATTTTCGACTGTTTTGTCGGTCAGCGGAACGCCGTCGATGTTTATAAACATGGCTGGCGATGTGGAAGACCTTGGTGACTTTTTTATCACCCTTAACACATTGTTCGAGCAAATTCATCGATCTTTACATAACAAGGATACGATAGGTGCAGAACACTGCAAGAATAAACTTGAAAATTACATTGGAATTGTTGTTGCTATGTCTATGGCTTTAATAGCTGAGAACATTACTTCAAGAGAAACAAACCATGCTGATGCTGCACGTGTGAATCAAACGACTTCTCTGACCACTTTGCTGACAGATTTGATTGCTGGAATGGAAAACCGAACTAGGAAAGCCTATCGCAAGTCGTTGAAAATCATCCCGTTGAGAGAAAAAGAGGACATTACTTCCTTTTTTCCAAGTACAGGAGGAAGACCTGCTTTCAATATAACCAAAGAGCAGATCGAACAACTGAGAGAAAACCGGGATGAACTGGAAAAATATTTCAGAATTTCTCGGCGTATCTGAGCGAACCCTTTCCAGAAGAAGAACAGAGTTTGGGATTGAGGCTAATTTCACTGAAATAACTGGACAGTGACTTGGACAAACAAGTTCAAGGAGTTCTGCAGTTGACACCATACAGTGTTGAGTCATATATCAGAGGCAGTTTGAGGGGAAGGAATGTTAATGTTCAAAGATCACGGGTTGGAGAAAGTCTTGGTAGAGTAGATGCCATTGGTCGAAGCATACGGAAGAGATATGCAATTTGCCGTCGTGTATATAACGTTTGTGGTCCTAATCATTTGTGGCATATGGATTCCAACCACAAGCTAATATCATGGAGGTTTGTTATCCATGGATGCATAGATGGCTTTAGCAGAACAGTTATATATTTGCAATGCTGCTCAAATAATAGAGCTACTACTGCCTTGAGTATTTTGAAAGGGGGAGTTCAGGAATTTGGTTTGCCATCCAGGTACGAGGTGACCATGGGGTGGAAAATGTGAGATGTAGCACGATATATGATTCAAAACAGAGGAAGTTGACAGAGGAAGTTTTATTGCTGGTAGGAGTGTCCACAATCAACGCATAGAACGATTGTGGGCTGAAGTGAATAGGTTCATGTCTGCACTCTACAAGGACATATTCAAGTTTCTAGAGCAAAATGAATTACTCAATTCACTGGATGAAGTGCATTTATTTGCCCTGCAGTTTGTTTATCTCCCCCGCATCAATGCTTCTTTGGTGGAATTTAGAAGTCAGTGGAATCATCATGGCATTAGAACTGCAAACCATCAAACAGCCATTGACATTATGGCACACTAACATGATCACTGTTCCAGATAATTCCCCAATTGTCAACTGGGAAGCCTATGGAATGATTACACTGGTCCAGTTTCCTGCCATCACCACTGACAACAATGTTGTTGTTCCTAATTCAGAAGTGGAACTTACTGAAGACCAGCTTCAACAACTGCAACAGAGTGTGGATCCCTCGATGATGATGGAAATAATTGGGATTGAACACTTTTAAGAACAGTGGATATTGTAGGTAATTTTGTTGCACATTTGTAATTTTTATTCACCTGTACAAGTATTTTGCTCAGTTTGTCTTTTAAAATAAGGCATAATCCTAGGGAAATTTTAAAAATGTGCATAACAATCCACCAATATAGCCAAAAAAGATGGTAGCTTGTCTTTTTAAAATTTTACCATGGTGATGCTTCTTGTGTGCATAAACTCTATATCATTATAAAACAACCAGAATACACAACATTGGAGAATGGAGACACCAATATAACCTTTTACTGTAGCTGTTGTCAGAACTACAGCAGTTTAAGATTGCAAAGAATTATGGTAAAAAAACAGCATGGCCACCTTTTTGTTGATGGATTACACAACTTAACTAAACAGTATGAACAGCTTTGTTAACTCACTAAAGGTCAAGAGTGCCCTTTAACATTATATTCTTGAATCTTGCAGTAGTGATTCTATTCAGCAGAGTAGAGGGGTGCCTGTACTTTACTGTTGTTGTATTAGAAATTCCTAAAATATTGTTGCAATTCAATTTGTTGACTCAAGTAATTGATTGGACATAGACAGTTTGAACTACTGTACTTCCTGTTTTATCAAATTGGTTTAAGAAAAAACCAATCGGTTTTAGGTGAGTCAAACTTCAAAGCCCAATCAAATGTTTAAAAACAGGTATATCAATTGCTCCACATCAAATGAATTGCAAACAATATTTTGGGAACTCTTGTTACAATTAACAGTAATCCATATTACAATAATCAACAAGTTTTAATCTCCGAGTGTTCATACCCCACAGTGTCCTTTTTAAATTGTTCAATCCTAGTGCATTTATTCTTCTTAACCACACATGAGATCTGAGTTGACAAAAAGTTAGTCAAGTACTGTAGTTAATCATTGACTTTTTAGCTTTCCAGTTTACTGGATATGTATAATTTCTTTATTATGAAGATTTGCTGACTAATCACAAAATTGTAAGATCATGTTGACAAGACATGTGCATTGACAAGAACATGTGAATTCCGCAAGTCATGACTAAAACGTTATTTCAATACAAATGCAATGTTTACCATTTACTGGTAATACATATTTTATGGCTTGTAATTTAAATGCACTGTATAGCTAGTTAATAATGTAAATAAAAACCTGAAATGTCTTTATGAAAACAAACCAATGTGTAAATTCTCATCTGCTAGATAGGCAATTCAAAGGTAGTTTTATTAGTTTATAAAGTACCTGTAGTGTACGTACAAGTAGCTGTTATTATCAGTTACAAAACAAAACAAAACAAAACGTAAACAATGAAATGAAATATGTGCACTGTAATGAAAGGCACATCACTCTGAAAAATAGTGTGCACCTTGCCAAACAATATCCTTTTTACCAATCTAGACGAAATTATATACCAAAAATACCACAATATTAATTTCTGTGTACCAAAATTGTATAATTTATCTTCACCGTGGAGTGATGTGCCCCTCGCACTAATATAATGTACATGTAGTTCCTTTAACTGCTACATGTACAATACAATAATGTTAAACCAAACCTCTGAATTGTTATTATGTATCAAAATAATGATACTGTAGGCATTGGCATGAACAATATAAAATGCATAATGACCAAATAGGCACTTCAATCTCAAACAATGTCAAATGACCAGGCTTTGTCCTCTCTCATGATATTGTTGGTAAACTCCTCAGCAAGATCTGTGTAGCATCATATGTGGTTGGCAGTTCCAGTGTGGGTCCACATGTATGCACAATAGGGCGACGCTGGAAACCATCTAATGAAGTGAAGACTATGTCAATGTACTCGCATGATATGACATCACTTCCAGTGATTGAAATGTAGAAACCTTTCCAGAGATTTCCCTTCCAAAGACTTCACATATCGCTTTAGGTGTTCCATACTTTGTCTCTCTGCAATCATTGGTTATGTTACCTCTGAATAGCTTGTTGACTTTCTTAGTCGATGGACGCTTTCAGCATACAACTCTGTGACTGCTTCTTTGGTTTGGAAGGCAGAATCATCTCGAAGGGACTTCAGAATTGGTGACCAGCAATTGAGTACATACCTTGGTTTTTTGCACCAACTCTTGGTGGCGAGTTCGAGAATGATTGACGCTATGTTCTCTCTGTGTTGGAGATTTGTAGCACTTCCATGTGGATAGGAAGTCAAGGACATCGTCAACAGCTTCAAAATCTTTACCAAGGCACATGTCAAGGACTTCGCGATCATCTCCAGCCACAATAAAGGCGGAAGGACTTCAGCAGGAATTCTCGATCAAAACTCTCTTCACCAAACAAACAGCTGATTATGAATAACTGGGAAAGCTTCAGAGGAAAATACTTTGCCATTTTGTAGCCATAGTAATGACCCTTGCAATGGCTTGCCATTCTCTTCTCTGCATATCATGCCTAATGTGCGGGATCCTCTCAGCTCCTCCTATGCTGAGCGTTGTAAAAAATTCCTGCCAAAAATGCGAGTTAGCATGTCTGACAGGACACCTTTGCCTTTTTCCCTTTTCAGGATTGCCATTTGTATCTATGACAGTAATGTCAAGGTTTAAATTGATAATATTTGGATCTGTAAACATTTCAATTACATCTGTCGAATTGTTGTGCGGCGTACAATAACTTCTTTGACTTCAGTCATTTCAGTCAGTGGTGTTGAAGGAATTTGAATGAATTAGCCCTGGTTCACTACAAACTGTTAGAAGAAATTGAATTTAAATTATGTTCCCATATACAGTATACATGTACATACAGTATCTAACAACACAACAGTGCAACATAATAATTAATTTCACGAGAAGTTTATTCAATGACTGGTA
The DNA here is from genome assembly GCA_035772405.1 of Chrysogorgia sp. JL179-B06. NCBI lineage: Eukaryota > Metazoa > Cnidaria > Anthozoa > Scleralcyonacea > Chrysogorgiidae > Chrysogorgia > Chrysogorgia sp. JL179-B06. The sequence goes on from JAYKKM010000038.1 coordinate 2,118,848, forward strand.
AACCACCAGTTTGATTTGTTTTTCAATTATGCCATGTCCAAACGAATTTGCAAGAACTTCCTTTCATTGGTGTTAATTTGGATGAAATGAATATCACTAATTCAATTCCATAAAAAGCTAAGCCTAACATATGCTTTTATGCACAATTATAGAAAAATAACGTTTTATTAGCAAATATAAATGTCCTTAATTCATTAACAGTCCAAGGACCCCATTTATGGTAGTGGAGTTTTTACTACCATTAAGAAAGATAATCCCAGCTGTAGTGGAGTTTTTACTACATTAAGAAAGATAGTAAGATACTGTACAGTAGTATTACCATACTTCTACTACATCATCTGGAACAATAGATGATTGGATGTGGTTACTTTCTACAGGTGACTGTTCAACATCTTGCAAATAAAACTAATTTTTAGGAAAAAAAACTGTTAAGATCTATATAAACATTTCTTAAATCTCAGCACTTTTAACAAAATAATATGTATATGGGAGTATATGGAAGAATATCTTAGGTATTGGTAATCTGATACTGTATGTGGGAGAACAGGGTTGGCAAAAATGTCACAATCAATTTTACCTTGTGCCAATATGTCAAGGTCTTCTGACAATTGGGGATCACAGTGTTGTATAACCTCGTGTTCTTCTGGTATTAGTACTAAAATTACAAAATTGAAATAGAAAGAAGAGACATTTAGCCTGTGGCAAGGTGGTAGATCATGTATTCCAGGCAAACTAATGCCAGACAAAATGATTTTATTCTGCAGAGAATGCTACATTAGCACAATTATGTTATTAGCACACAATTATGTTTGTAGTACTAGTACTAATGATATTGCAGCATACAGTATGTACCTGGTGGCATTTTCTCTGGGTTGAGCCACAGGTTGAGCCACAGGTTTGGACTTGTGGTCATGGGTTGGGCCACAAGTTGGGCCACGGGTTGGGCGACAGGTTGGGGGGCTACGTGTACACCTTCCTGTAAAATGAACCAAAACAAACTCATTAAATTATTTATTTTTGATATTTTTGAGGCCCACACCAATAACGGTAGGACAATAGTTATTACTGTAAACACCAAATTCAGTGACTTTTCATATTAAAATTTATGAGAACATTTTAGTCACCATAGCCATAATTTTGACACGCAAAGTGTTTTAGTAAACTTCTGAGATTAGTTTACATATAATGTTTAATATTTCTACTTAATAATATTGATCCTGGATTTGAGTATAACAGTAATGGGATTTATCCTTGAATTGAACCCAAAAATTTCACTTTGCTCAGTTTAATATGATCACCAGAGACAAATTTGAATGATGGGCAGTGGCTGGTGCACATTGATCACAATATTAAATTGACATCACGACCTCGTGAGATTATTATAAATAATTACACATGTATGGTTATCAAATTTATTAGTGGCAGAAACATCAATCAAAAATATTAGATTTTTTCAATACAGTATAATATTAAAATACGTTTTGCAGAAAAAAAGCACAATAGGTTTGTTAATATTTAAGAACAATGTATGAAAATGTTACCTGATACGTAAGCAGCGTCTGCGGTGAAATACCTGATGACTAGGGCGAATATACACCGGTTTATTCTTATACAAACGTTGAAGAATAGTACCATCAATACCATTCTGCCCAGGTGCCAAGGATGGTTTCACTAATGTCGTATGCATTGACGTTAGCAACTCTATGTCAACCCCAACTTCAGGAATTTTACCCTCAAATGCCATCAATATTGTCGTTTCCACTTGTGTGTCGGATTGGCCTTTTGTAAACTTGCACCCAGTGATTATATGGCCATTTTCCATCAAGGCAAGCCGAGTTCCCTGTCGTGGCACGACTGTGTCATTAGGGCCGCTAAGAAGTATTAAGTCGCGCATGAAAGGTTTGTTCTCGACAGTAGAACTACTTCTTTGTCCGCGACGACGGGATGAAGGACGCTGAGCAGGACCGGGACGTTGCCCCGGAAAGTGGTGTCTTATGCCAAAGGCTCTTTCCGTGGGGAAAGGAAGACGACTGCTATTGCCATTGGAATTCTCATTGACACGAACCGATGAAACAGTGTTTGTTCCTCTGCCTCTATTGCGGCCTCCAGTAAAGACCCGACTCACTTCGGACTCTATTTGGCTGGTTGCCCGTGGTGAAATCGCTTGTGATAGTTCGTCTAGTCTGCTATAAAGTTCATCGACGATGCTAGTATTCGATCGATCAGGCTCCATTCCCGCCATTATACTGTACCACCAAATTAGCATTTCCTCCGGTGAGCCACGAAGTGGCACGCATGTCACTTGTCAGTCAACCGCTGACCGACAAAACAGTCGAAAATCTCGACTATCGCTTTCTTTTCTCGACTATCGCTTACCGCAATTCTCGACTATCGCTTACCGCAATTTTCAACTATCGTTTACTGCAATTCTCGACTATCGCTTTCTTTTCTCGACTATCGCTTACCGCAATTCTCGACTATCGCTTGCTTTTCTCGACTATCGTTTACCCGTTCTGAACTATCGCTTGCTTTTCTGGACAGTAGCTTACCTGTTCTCAACTATCGCTTACTGTTCTCGACCATCGTTTACCATTCTCGATACACTTTTGTCCAGTTTGGCTTTCCATACTATGCGCCGCATACAACAATTTGTTGTTGAAACCAAAACATAAACCCGTCTCGAGACAAATCCGTCTCAAATAAACATAAACCCGTCTCGAAACAAACCCGTCTCAAATAAACCCGTCTCGAAACAAACCCGTCTCGAAACATCAAGAGGCAGACTTGGAGCAGTGCTTTGACCACGAGCTACGGCGGCCATTGCCTTTTGCGGAGAACTCAATCGGTATTCGGATTATTTCTTCAATAGAAAAATCAAGCAAACACGGCACTCAACAGCAAAGTCTCTTAAACAATATAATAATTCATTCTAAATAAAGAGAACAAATAACTTTTAGTCCCAAGAGTAATCATTACAACGCCACTTATATAGAGTCTGAAACGCCACTTATACAGTATAGAGGAAACGCTAGCGGATATCGGAATAGATGTGAATCGTCCAACACAAAAGCTGTCTTTGGTAATCATATATAATAAGAAAATCACATTAAAAAGAAAACTTTCACTACAATTTCTGAGTCACGTTTGCTTTCTGCATCATCACGATGAATTCCTAGCAACATTAAACTGTATAAAAGCTCATGTTTAATTAACGAGCAAAGAACATTCTTTATTAGCCGTATTCCGTTTCTATTCAAAGACTAAATAGACTACCACGAGGTCGACGTTCTCGCTTCGCATTTCTTTCTAACAAGTGCTTAAAAGTGATTACTTCACAGCGTGGGAGAATTTGCAAACGTGATGGATAGTAATAGTTGGCCAGCTGGCTCAAGCCATCAGTTAACAATGATCATAATGATTTTTATAAATGTATCATATATCAATGCGTATGAAATTGAATCATGGTGGATGTTGCAACGCGTCATTAGTACTTAGTTTCCTGGCACTCTGACGCGTCGAAGAAGTTCCTTTTGTTATACTGAACATTAATAATATTCAGGCCATAGATAACTAACATTGATAATAAAATTCATATAAATTGCAGAAATCAGTAAGCTTCTTCCTGGTTTACTCCAGTGAGTTCTATATGTAACGGGAGGACGATATTCCGAACAAAAATTGAAGCCAAACATGGCGGCCGATGTTAGCTCCTACCCGCTGGTCTAGACAGAAGATGAAACTCATTAAAAGCTATCACAAATGAGTATCTCAAAATAAATCAATAACATTTATAAACAACTCCATATATGGAGTTGTCACCTGGGATAATTTAGTTTTGCCTTGCGTTTCGCAACAATTCCTGGCTAAATTATATGAAACTAACCGAAATTTACCTAATTTTTATCAATGCAGTGAATAGTGGTGGATATACTCAGTGTCAGTGAATAGTGGTGCATATTTACCTCGACGCTTCGCGTCTCGGTAAATGTCCACCACCGATTCACTTCCACTTCAATCAAAATGTATACCTATACTTAGTGACTTGCAGCTTGGTTATTTTCATATGGTAAATTGTTTGCTACTCAAGCTTTTAACGCAAACTCAGAAAATGTTTCTGAGCCCCAGACGGGAATCGAACCCGCATGCAACCTTCAATCTTCATGATCTCCGATTAGACGCTCAACGAAGACTAGTTCGTACGTGCGACATATACCATAGTTAATATACGCACTGCTAATTCAGCAGTCTCGATATGTCTGTATATCTTGTCAGAATATATTAAATGTGACTTGCAGCTTGGTTATTTTCATATGGTAAATTCTTTGCTACTCAAGCTTTTAACGCAAACTCAGAAAATGTTTCTGAGCCCCAGACGGGGGTTAGACGCTCTAAAACATTCACAATAGAAATACGATCACAAAAACCGAAATATCTATTTCAATGCCTCTTTTCCGGATGTTCACTTCAAAAATCTTACGCAGGCTATCGGTATTCCAGATTCATCAGTTTTGTGAACGGCATTTGCCTGTCCAAATGTTGTCTACTTGTTGGTTTGCTACGATCGAAACTTAACTCGCAAATTCCGTTTTCCCCCGATGTTTTGTTAGATACATTTCCAGTGTAAATTTCCCCTGCCCTCCTCTGGCGCCACCAATACGTACTCGACTATCAAATATTAACATAATTTCAGCACATGCAAGCCTGCGCTGATACATCGATATACTTACATAACTCACGACTAAGCTTTTGAAGTTCAAATAAATAACACTGTTTCAATTATACCATACACTATAAGTAGTTATGTATTTAGACACTTTCGTCGTTATATTAATGGTGCGCAGGTGCGGTTATTATCAAAATTCGAACTTTTCCGTTTCCGATGTAGAGACTGCACGCAGGCTATAATACCATCTGATATACAGTGGCACGCTTATGATCCCGGTATACCGGGATGTCGCGGTTCCCCGAGATCATGAAAACGTCTCGGTACACCGGGGATGTCCCGGGTGACCGGGATGCGTGAAAATGTTGATAATAACTTCTCAATGATATTTGAGATATTTTACCACTTTTTGGATATTTTACCACTTTTTTGGATATTTTACCTGGTCAGACGACGTTTTAAATTTCAATTCACTTCAGCCCAGTGCACCGGGATGTTGAGTTTATATGGAAAAAATCTGTCCCGGTGTACCGGGATCTCGGTTGCTTCAAATGCCGTTTCAGAGGCTTTATAATTTTGAAAAGATTAATTTTTCGTATTGGGACCCAGTCTAATTTTCCAAATACTCATGGACAATGGTTTTGGGTTTACTTTTATAATTGTGTTAAATGTATATCATTTCGTCATGACGTTTTTCGCTTTTGAACTTCGCAGGTAACTATGTGTCTTCTTAGCTGACACGAGAGCTAGCTAGAATACTCCTCATGACGTAAATTTTGTACGCTCGCTCATTCTCTATGATGTTAGCAGTCTTTCGCGGCCGTAAAGCAATCGCCAATCGGTATCGATCGCGAGTTGATTTCGATTGATGCCCGAACGACATTTTGAACGGATTAATTTTCGGTGTTAACACTTCGATTGTGAAAGCGATCATGATAAATCATGACCACGACTCAGCCAACAAACAAAGTCTATTTCCTCCTCTTCTAACAACAACGTTGCCAAGACAACAATAATTGACGTACAAAACGATAGTCGCAGTCTTCCAACGCCTGGCCTCCTATATGTTGGGTCATAGCTATTTGAAGATCGAAACACAGTCTATTATATGCGTCTACCAGCTACGGTTGCTAAGTATAATAAGCATGGAGTTATATAAATGTTAAAAATATGAATGCACTGAACTATTTACATGTACATGTGGGTGTCGTAATAACAGCGTGTCTCCAGCTCACTCCTATTCGAAAATACTTTTAAATTTAAAGATATTGAAATGATCTCTTAAATCTAACGAATCCAGCGCTACAGGTTTTTTCTACTGAAAATGTTAAGATACTGATAAATGCGAGGTAAATGCCGTAAGAGAGCAACTCTAATACAGACGGTCTATTGACGTCTGGAAGAGTGCTCAATATCGTAGGGGATAGTAGATATCGTAGGGGATATAGAGAAGATCGTCCAACGGCGTGAAACTCCGAATAACAATATATATATATATATATATATATATATATATATATATATATATATATATATATATATATATATATATATATATATATATATATATATATATATATATATATATATATATATATATTCAGACATGTATATATATACAATATATATACATGTATATCCCTAAACGCTGTAATAATATAATATATATAAAAGGATTTTCGCTGTCTTGTGATTTTAGTATAGGTTTGAGAATGACTTTGGAATAAAGTCGAAATATCACCTTAAAAGGCATAGTCAATATCGCAGACATCACGAGTTACCTATATATAGGGTGTCACAACCTCATTATAATTGCAGAATTGGAATTGCGTAGATTGTTTTGGATACTTAGCAATTCAAGAACCGACCATGTCATACAGAATAATTCGTACGAGATTTGGCACTGAGAATAAAAAAATAATGATGTCAATAATTCACATTCGTACGGGACCTCGTGAACAATAATTAACATCCATGACATATCAGATGGTCAGGCGAAGACACCAGACCATACGTGTCGAAAAGATGTGTCATCGGCTATTGTTAAGTTGTTAAAATACTAATTAATAATTCATGACCAAACCAAAAACAATAACAAACTTGCGTACGTATTTTATACGCAGAGACCATGGAACAAACCTAACTCCAATCTCAATCCTAAGGTTTCAAGCGATGCAATGCTCGCACGCTATAACCACGCATCCTGCATGTCTTAACCACAGCATGTCATCATTGATCTATATAATTATCTAAATGATGAAGCACACAATGAATATATTTCCCCCGCAATACTCTCGAATGTTCTCAGCGGAACGTTCTACATGATAATGCACATAGCAATTATGACTATACGCATTCCTAAATTACGCAGATACGGCTTATATAAGAGCTTTGCAAAACCATTCAGTATGTATATCATTGCAAATCAGTTTTCATGTACCAAATGTATACGGCAAAGTGACGGCACGGTAAGTATGATTTATTTGAGTACGACGGTGTCAGATCTATTATATATGTCTGTATATTGTTCATCGAATAGGTTCATTTATTATTTTTATCCTCTGTATAGGTTGAGAACTATTACTCCGTAGTGTGGGTATATAAAAAGAACCAAAAATGTATCTTCAGGGTAAATGTTTGTCCTTTTTCAAAATCTTGCAAAGCTTACTACTTCTGAAGATGCTTTTTGCCAGTGCAGATACCAAAGGTAAGAAGTACAACATGTATTATACGTATACCCTTGTTGGTAGCTAAAGGAAATTTATGTATATTATCCAGAGTAGAAATCCGCTCAACCAAGCAGCGATTTTGTTTTAAAAATACAATTAAAAATGTCACTAATTAATAATGAAATGAGCACTTTAACGACAGTTGCTATATAGCCTGCGTGGCAGGCGTTACGTTTGGGGGAGCGGAATGGGGGGCGGGGCGGAAAATGGAAGGCGATTTTCCGCCGCGCCCCAATTCCGCCCGCCCCCCCCCCCCCCCCCCCCCCCCCCCCCAAACGTAACGCCTCATGCCACGCAGGCTAGTTGCTATAGAGATATATTGTTCCACCGCTGCAATTATTATGTTATCTCCTCTAACCTTACTCTAGCATTTATGACTAGGATCGATGCACTATGTATGGTTAAATAACGAGCAATTATAAAAAGTTAGTAAATCTAAATTTGTCTTGACAGATCATGACTTAAGATGGGTGGTAAAAGGTATAAATGAAAGATTACATGGAAAACCTTATCTTCTGGTTGGAGAACGGTGGAAGATTGACTGCAGGATGAACGACAACACAACCAATGCGACGTTATGGCAGCGTCATATTTGGAAGAAACCCTTTCATACCCAACGGTTTGTTAACAAGCGTTTAAAAATTATAGGAAAAAATGTTTTCTTAATATCAAACTTAAGAGTCACCGACCAAGGAAAATACTATTGTATGGCTAGTGGAAACAAGAAGAACATTACTAAATACACTGGTGGAATTTACGTCAATAAAGGTAAAATCGTATTCTTATTTTACGTTACTTTACTAGAAATACGAATCCGCAAAATAATCCCCTCGCTCGCCTTTTCTACCTTTACCCCCACCCCTAGAGTTTCTTTCCCCAGTGCCTAAACCGCGTATTTGTATTCTTAAGGTCGGTTCCTCGTATTTAGATTTTGAACGTTATCTCGGCCAATATTTACTCGATTTCAATTTTGAAAACAGATTTGAAATTACCGTGTTATATATGTATTTACATAACATACGTGTCTATTATATTACGAAAACGTGCAAAAAACGTAAAATGTATACGGTTTATTTACTTAGAAATTATGCATGAGTCAATTCCAAACTTGACCAATGACCACCCCACCTGGGAAAGGACCCGGGGGGGGGGGGGGGGGGGGGGGGGGTTAGAGTTAGAAAACTCATTAGGCGGGGGGTTAGGGTCTACCGTATCTGAAATAGCCTCCACCGGTTTAAAACTGATGGGCCATTTCCCCTCCCCCAACCTCGTGCGCAGGGTCTTATCTACGTTCGGTGGGGAATTTGTTGACATAATATATAAACAAAAAGAAATAAAAGGAACCTAGTAGGCCGATTGCAAATATGGCGGCAATTTTATGAAAACGGGGCTTTTCGGCAGTTACGGTTGTTTAATAGAGCCCAATGTACAGTATGTTCATGTCTTCGAAGTAGGTGTTAATTTCTGAAATCTGTCGATCGAGTAACTTGTTTGTAAATTGATTGCGAGCAAGTTCAAGAGAAATTCCATTTCTTTGCATCAAACTCATCCATATTCACGTCTTAGCTTGGGTCAAATCCCCGGGAGTTTTGGAGCGCTGTATAGCAGGAAAATTCCAGACCCCTGGGAATACTGTAAAAAGAAAATGCCCTGGGTCTCCCGGGGGGGATAGTCAAGTTTGGAATTGACTCAAGCATTAGTTGGCAATCAGCCAGCCGACCCACTAAGCCGAACAATATATACATGTCAATAAACAGTATATACTGTATATTATCACTAGTATAGCATTAGTAGTATACACAGGGCCGCCGAGAGGGGAGGCAAGGGGTGTGGGGTAGGGCAAGTTGCCACCGGGCCCCCAATTTGAGAGGGGCACCTAACATATTTGAACTTTTGAGTTTTGGACATGATGAAGATTAAAGACAGTATCGCAATCGATGGCAAAGGGTCCTCGACCACTGTGGAGCAGGAGCCGCACAAGGTCCCCCGACCTCAAAACTGACAACAGGACATTTATTAAGGGGCCCAGAAGCTCCGCATCACTTCTTGATACCTAATTTTAAATTATATCATACTGCAGTGTATGTATGGGAGCAGGGGGCGCCGAACGCAAATTTCCTAAGTGGCTCCACTCCCAGTCTCAGTAGCTCCATTACGCCACTGATTAAACGTGTTCTTCTGTGATTCAATTATTTATGGCCAAGGTGCCTCTTTTGTCTTTTTATTTATGGTGCCATAAAAATAGTACATTCATCAAGAATATTTTCTTAAAAATAATGGGATATACTACCAAAAAAACGTGACTTAAGGTCTTTAGATTTTGCTCAAAATGTCCTCAAAGTGCAGGAAATGCCATTTCAGAGACCCTAAATTCAAAACTCCCCTAGAAATGTGGTCACTAAATATTAATGTGCATCGCTCCTTTCAAGAAACCCTGGATCCCCCACTGGACATTATGACATCATCACGGCCCCCAAAACAATATTTTGCTCCGGGCCCTAAAGAACATCTTGGCAGCCCTGAGAAAATATACACAATACACTTTTGACTTACCGGTATATGTATATACACTATATACCTTTCAAACACTCATTAATAATTCATGAGGAAAAGACAAAAGAAAATCACGACCGTTTCGTTGTTTTAAATGTGATAAAGATTCGTCCTGATTTACATAAACTTTATCTTTGATTTTCTCGGCTAAGACAACATAGATTTTCAAAATTACTACGCCAATGAACTCATCAAATGGGTCGTGTTTGAAGCCGTTTAATAAACTCGCAGCACGTGTTTTATCAGATCTAAAACACTCGGGCTACGCCCTCGTGTTTTAAATCTGATAAAACACTGCTGCTCGTTTATTAAACAATACATATTGCACTATATACAATATATGCACTTCTCTGACTATATACACTATATACACATTTGAATATATATATATATATATATATACGTATATAGTATATACGTATATATATATATATATATATATATATATATATATATAATATATATATATATATATATATATATATATATATATATATATATATATATATATATATATATATATATATAATATAATATATCATATATATATATATATATATAGAAAGGATTTATGGTGAAGGAAAATTTCGAGTGTTGGAATACATACATTTTAAGACCAAACCGGGACCAGTTGCGAAAAATGCAACTTCAAGGCATTCCGGCTGGAATTGAACCCGCGACCCTGCGATGCTAATGCAGTAAAATTTGATAGACATAAGACATCACTTTGCTGTTAGTCCGAGTTTCACGCTTACGCGATCGTCAGACAGACTTTAATGAAGAATACACGTGCTCCAACCTATATATATATATATATACCTTACTCTAATTTATTTACATGTGACGTTTTTTGATTAATTATTCTGTGTCTATTATTATGGCGGTTTGTGGATTTCCGGGTCTATTCATATTATGTAACGATATGACGTTATGTCATGCAATTCGGATATTAAAGTTTTTTAGATAGAACTTGTTCTCGTGACGGCATTTTGAAATTAATTCTGATTTTTTGTTGAGAAGGTTGACTTTATCGGCTTTAATGATGTAAAGTTTTTCAGCTGAACAAAGGTTGCATCTTTTGGATTTTTACCCGGAAATCCATAAACCGCCATAATAATAGACACAGAATAATTAATCAAAAACGTCACATGTAAATAAATTAGAGTAAGGTATATAATATATATATGTTGGAGCACGTGTATTCTTCATTAAAGTCTGTCTGACGATCGCGTAAGCGTGAAACTCGGAGTAACAGCAAAGTGACGTCTTGTCTTTAATTTATCTACAATTTATTACGCTCTGCAAATTAATGCATTGAGCACTCTACCGACAGTATAAACTCAATTCACCAGATTTATATATATATATATATATATATATATATATATATATATATATATATATATATATATATATATATATATATATATATATATACGAACTATTCGTGAGAAATGGAACTCTGCCGCGGCGAGATTATCACCCTCGCTCGCGAGGGGATTAATAAGTTTGAGATATATCCGTAATATTAAATATATCCGTAAATTTAAATATATATCCGCAAAATCATATTATATATTGTCAGCCGAAAATTTCATCTTCATGGAGTTTTTCGCTGTCAAACTTACCGGATGTGATGCCACAAGAGGCATTCCAAAGCAGTTTTCTTTTGTTACTTGCCACAAAAACGCCTCTTGTGACATCACATCCGATAACTTTAACAGCAAAAAAAGTCCATGAAGATGAAATTTTCGGCTGACAAGATATGTTATGATTTTGCTCAGGAAAACCCAAATATTACGATATGTAAAATCTCCAAAAGTGAGATAGGCATTTTAACTTCGAACCTCAGCGATGAGAGTGTGTTTACAGCACGTGCCATCCGATAATAATTATGATGATCTTTTATGGAAGCATGGCCAACGGCATGTAACATGTTAAAAATACAATCAATTGTTACTGTCAATAACATACCTGCATGTACACGTCATAATTTCTTGTGTCCTGAGAATTGTTCAGAAAACGTCAAAATGTTTTGCCAAAACTTTACCGAAGACTGCAATTAGCTTCTCATCGTTTTACAATAAACTTTTTTCTTATATTCCATGCGTTAAGGTGTCGCATTTGCAAAAGCAACTATTATAAAAAAACCAAGTGGACGAAAATCAAATTATGGAAGCGATGTTACCCTGTCATGCGAGGTGCAAGGAAGTTATCGAAATTACGAGATGGATTGGTTTAAAATCATTTCAGGTCAAAAACTGCTCTTGCCATCAACTGATAAGTCGAGCTTCAGTAAGAACGGTGCCACACAGAGAAATGTTTTAAAAATTTCCAAACTCATGAAGAAAGATGAGGGAACATACATGTGCCAAATAAGACGTCGCGTGGTGCAGTATATTGCTTATGCAACAGTGGATATTATCATGGAAGGTAATGCGTCGATAGTATAAGATATGCATCTCATTTTGTTTTGTTCCGCATGATCTCTATATAGCAAGCGTTGTTTTATTGTTTTATTGTTTAACTCTTTCCTGTCCGGCCCAGTCAAAAGGGGTCATAGAAGATCCCCGAAGTCGTCAATCGAAAAACACGGCACACGGTAACGCAAGATTAAAAATTGAAATTCGACAAGCGCCAGGGACATGAGATCCACTCACACGCCAAATTTTATTTTATTTTATAAATAACTCTGTGATTGGTGGCATTTTGAATTTTCATGATGCTACGCGGGCGTGCAAGATGGCCTTTTCTAGAAAAATGGAAGTTTTTCAACCTGATTTATGATAATTAATGCTAATTATATTAACATAATGTGTCTTCTTCGGAAAATTCAAAACCATTGGTAACAGCCGGTTTATTGGGCTTTCAGAAAAGGTATAGGTTTCGCAACAGTTATTGATATTTCCCGAGATATCAATATAACAGAGAGGTAGTTCAATTTTGGATGTTTTCCAGCCGGACAATGAAACTTGCCGTTTTCAAGGCAAAATGTATTGTTACTCAAGACATCAGGTTTCAGCTTCCACAGCAATATTTCTAAATAAAATTCTGCAGTGCTACGAACCATGATTCATTTAGCAAAGGCGGAAATGGTACATATAATTGATAAAATGACACGGAAACTCTTTCACTTTTTTTGACTGTCAATTTGCATCGCAGATTCTTATGCACTCTCAGAAACTTTGAACAGAGTTTTGGCTCGGCATGCGAAAATAAACTCCATGGTCTCATCCTCGTTTTATGGAGAATATAATAAGCCAATATATGTCTTGCTATAGCTACAATGTCACATTTCTCTTCTTAGAAACATCCAAACCGATATTTTCGATATTTTTGCGATCAACCAACATTACATGTGATAGAACATGGAAATATTACATTAAACTATAAAGTTAATGGCACACCACCACCAAATATCACTTGGTTTAAACTGAAAAATGGCATATAAGAAAATTGCCTGCTGTTCTCCGAAGACAAATACTTGCAAAATGAAGAACAAAAGAGCTGAAATTTAGCCTGAAATTACCAATAGTTCATTGACTATCTGGGACTTTAGCTTTTCCATAGACAACAACGCGTATCCTATATATGTAGAGCAGAAAATTGTGTTGGCACCCCATCACTAAAGTACACTGCTATCAGAAAGTGGAACGTCGAGAAGCCAGGGTCATGCGAGAATGCTTCCATATAGGATCATTAAGTAAAATTTGTGATGTTAAAATCATCGAGATATCCATAGTGGTTGTCAGATGCGGCTAAAACATAATATTAATTGTTATATATATTGGGTATTCGGAGTTATCTCCTTATCAGGCATCCTGTTTTTTTAATCCATGGCTGAGTGCGACGTAAATTATCTAGTTTAGTCCCAGCTATTTTATTAAAGCTAATAAAGTACGTATTTCATATACCATCTTCCATAGAAAGTGATAAAATATAACCGTAAGTAGACGTCTTGTCTTTTTACAAGTTATTCATAGACATTTCTGTTTCTTTTTTATAGAACCGCGGCCGAATAACACGTTGAGTATACGAACTCGTAAAATATATGCAGACACGTCAAGTGAAAAGGTTGATCAAGCTGCTTTATGGCGCTTTGGCACAATTGTCATGGGAACTCTGTTTGTCGTTGCACTGCTTTTCAGTTATCGTGAAAGGAGATGGCGCAAGAAATACATTCAGGCATTAAAATTTGAAGGAACAAATATTTAAGATTTTATTGATACATACAACATGGATTTATCTGAATTAGAGCAATTGCTAATCAAGTAATACAAGGAGCTTACCATTACAGTCAGCGTTATAGTAATCCATAACTGTAGCTTATCAGTAATTTGTTTGTTACGTTTAGCAATTATATTTTTCAAATCACTTGTATACACTTTATGACTCAGTTTATTATATGATGTGACAAACATGAACAAGTCATTCATGTGTGCTCAGTAGTAAGTACCACTATGAGCAAAGATTGCATATGAATGCCTACGATCATGCAATGCTTGCACGTTGATATTTTAACCTTAATATTAATATACACTCCACAAAGCAGCAATATCACATTACGTTTCCTGGCATTTTTTGTTACAAAACATCCTTTTAGGTTAATAAATGTTCGCATTTGCCAAAAAATTGAACAACAAACATTCTATCACAAGAAATTTAACAAGAAATTTGTCCCGCGATTCCACAGCAGAGTAGGTGATTATGAAGTCAAAGACTCAACACGTGACAAAGCTTTATGGAAATTATACGAATAATACGACAAGTTACAATAGAAAGTTTTCCCCAAGTAGCTTTATATTCATATATAACTAGCCACGTGTTGAGTCTTTGACGTCACTTCCTCTAATCGCAACCTAAGCGTCCGGAACATGTTCGAGTAATGGCGGCCGTATAATCTCGTATAAAAACAGTCTGAAAAGGCGACTTCCCATGCTCGCAATTGCTTCGGCAAGTTAAGTGAGAACACCATGCTCTTTACAAATTTGTAAAAATTCGGGATACCAAAAATTTGATCACAGGGGCACTTTAATTGTTTACGAATTTATAACATTTTCCCCGTAATTCCCTGAATAGACATGGCTAATTGCCACTGTGAAGACATGTAAGCGACATTCTAAGTATTTTTATGTAAAATAATCATGTGACAAAAATAAGCCAATCAGGTAGGGAAAACAATAACAAATAATTAATGATGTAAAAGTAGGAAAGTCATTTACTATTTTTAACGTCAATCAGTAAACACCATGGAGGTGAAATAAAGACAAAGCCCAAGATGGTTCTGAGGGATTAAATAAAAGCAAATCGTTCGTTAAGCTCATGACCCAGCAGACATCAATAATGCGACATCTTTTTATGGATGCCTCAGTGTAATCTCCAGCCTTGCGTATCTATGGTTCTTTAGCGTGCTCACAATGAAGGCTACTTCCTCTTTGCTATAACACCGTCGTCCGTGATCGCCTTCATGTCACTTTTACTTGGACAATAGAAAGTGACAATCTTACTAATGTTTTCTCTGTATTGATGTTAACTGCTGCGTGATCACAATGGTAGACAATCCAAAGTGTCGGGCGCTAAAAGCTAGATTGACTGATTGACTCGTCCTATTTTTGACGACCTGTACACATGCGCAATCATCCAACACAATCAAGCTATTGGTGCCTTTAATGGTTTCTGTGACGTACATAAGACTGTCAACACTGTCTTGGCTGCAGTCTATTGTGATAAAGTCAGGATCGTGTGTATACCTCCACTCTTGGTACAGCTACCCTCCACACATTGTCACTGTCCAGAATGCTCGCAAGTCAATCACCAGAGCAAAGCAGTCTTTGTAGAATTTTTGCACAGTCATAAACTGATCATTTTCATCCAACCCAAACAACCGTTTCGCCTCAGAGTAGAACTTCCACTTTGGGATAATTTGAGAGTATACAGTGTTTGGCACACCCTCGATTGTGATCCCGACCTGCTCAATGTTTGGATAAACGTACTGTACTGCTCACTGTTCAAGTCTTATTTGTAAACAACAACGCAATCGCCTTCATATAGACGTTCTTGGAAGATTAACGTTTTCGTTTACAATGGTTCTGTCCTTGTCCCACTCGACAGACTCCATTAACGTTTGTGTTCATACGAGAGCGATCGCTTACTTGTCTACAACGACGTTGTTTCATCAGCCAGCTCTTTGTTGTCGATCGTTTTTTACTCGAACTCAAGGTTTTCCTACAAAGGAATAACCTGACACTGCCTCACCAGATTGTGAGGTTAATATTCATAATAAAAGGGGCGTACAACCATAATTTTACCAAGTTTAATCCGCTGCTTTGTTCCATGGACGCCAAACATCAACGTGTCACTTTGCAGCGTCTCCAGAAGTGGCGCCACTGGCACTGTCGTCCTTGGAGACCAGCTTCCTCAGGTTATCACAATGCATGGACGCCATAGTCAATCATTTGCTCTCTCTATCACGACAGACTTCCAGAGGTCCTTGTAAACACCAACATAGCTTTCTCCCGTGTTCTTGCAGTTTCCCCAACCAACCTCACGCGACGACCCTCTCACATAGCAACTTGATTAGATTGTTTAAAACCAACTCTTTGTGTTTTCACTCTTAAAATCGAATAGCATACCCAACGGGCTAGACAACTATGAGCTTTCAACCTAGGCACATCGATGTAAAGTTCCTCACCAGGGCCAACCTTACTATAGGGTTAAATGTGATCGCGTGCTGCGTTCTTGACCTTTTGGTCCGAACCCAGGAGACAATTATATCGCTTTAGTGTTCATTATACAAAAAGACGTTTTGCTATTTGTTTCTAGTAGTCGTACAGAAACCATATAATAGCTATTACTAATATACCCATAAGTTTTGAGCCAACCAAGAAAGACCCTTTGTGTCTATAGACAACTGCACGCGTTGAACACAACGTTAGCCGCCAACCCAACAGTTCATGGACGCAATTTCGCGATTGCGTTCTAGCTTGAGCGCCTTTAATAGCAAAAGATCTGTCAGCGATTATAATAGTTGTGATATTATTATTATTATTAGGTCGGCCTCAGCCTGGCTATTGTACGAATCCTCCAGCTAACTCGGTCCATCATACATCCTGCTAACTCGTTTGTGTCCTCCACTCCAGTATCTCTTTTCAGTATGTCCACGTATGTTCTCTTCTGTCTCCCACGTTTTCGATGTCCTTGATTTGGTTCCTATAGTATTAGACCACTGGCTGGTAACTCTGGGTGTCGATAACCTCCTATATGCAACCTTGTCCCCAATCCTTGGAAGCTCTCCATACAGTTCAACATTTGTCATATGCTGTTTCCAGCTGATTCCCAGAACTGTTCTAAGCATGCGCGTATAACAGCCATTAAGAGAATTCTCTAATTCCGGGGACAGCGTCCAAGCTTCACACCGATTCCACAGTAGCCGTGAAAAAGCTCAGTTTGACCTTGCGAGACATGTGGGACTTCCATATGCGGTTCATGTTGTTCAGGGCCTTCCACGCCAATGCCTTCCGTATCTTGATGTCTGCTTCAGTGGATTCAATCCATGATCCCAGGTACTTGAAATCAATGACTTCCTTAATCACCTTTCCTGAGGTTGTAATCAATGGATCATGTTCTGGGATATTGTAGGTCATAACTTCTGTCTTCTTGACATTTATACCTAGCCCTATTTTGCTGCATTCATTTTCCACCCGTATAAGTAGTTCCTGAGCCTGCTTTATTTGGTTACACAACAGGCAGATATCATCAGCAAAATCAAAATCTGTTTGAGTTACAGCCGGGATCCTCCTGGATTTCCTTGGAGTAATAGTGAACCCATGCAAGTTCAGCTTCTTGCCCTGATGTAGCTTGTCGAAGCGCATAGTCCAAGACAATAACAAAGAGGAATGGTGCAAGGGTGTCTCCTTGCAGAACTCCAGCAAGAATATCAAACTCTTGTGTTTCCCCATCTGGTGTCACAACTTTGGCTTTTGTATTAGTGTACGTACTCTCTATGGCACGAAGCAGATTCGACGGGATACCATAGGCCTTGAGTATCTTTATCATCTTGCCTCGATGTACTGAATCAAAGGCTTTCTTGAAGTCAATGAATGTTAAAACAGCAGGAAGATGGTTCTTCTTTGCGTCCTCTATTATGCGCCTGACAGCCAGGATTTGGGTAACTGTCGTTCTCTTGGGTCGAAATCCATTTTGATTAAACCGTAGTTTAGGGTCGATGGCACTCCTGATTCTATTCAGTATCATGCGGTTATATAACTTCACTATGATACATGTCAAGAAGATTCCTCTGTAGTTGTCTGTGTTGGATAGATTTCCAGACTTAGGAACTGGAATGATGTTAGATAGAGACCATTGTTTGGGTTTTCCATTTCTCATCAAGGCTAGGTTGCATATTTAAGGCACAGTTCTTATACACCTCAGGAGGAATGTTGCCACCCAATTCCAGAAGAAATAGGGGAAAAGATGGACATTTCAAGATCGATGTACAAAGATGAAACGTCAGCTTGATTATATACTACAGGCGCGGATTTAGAAGTTAGTCGCATAAATTAGACACTTCATGAACAACCCTATTGGTTATGCTTTTCTTAAGAATAATTCAGAACAAAAACCTATCCAATAGGATTGTTATTCATAGGTATTTTGAATTGCAAATTCTAAATCTAATTTATGCGACTAACTTCTAAATCCGCGCCTGTACTAATACGAAAGAAGTGGAGAAACAGTGTTCTAAATGCGGAGTCATACAACTCTTTCTGCACTACTGGATCTGATCACCGAGTGGTCTCTATGAAGGTTAGACTAAGTCTTAGGGTACCAAAGCCAAAACCACGAGTGCGGTATGACTGGAAAACATTCACAGAAAATAATGATCTACAGGAAAGGTACACCGTGGAAGTACGTAAACGTTTCCAGATACTAGATGAAGAGGGAGATTCCAGTGAACGATATCAGCGATTTATAACAGCCAACAAAGAGGCAATGGAATCTTGTGTACATAAAAGAGAGAGGATCAAGAATCCCTCACACTCTAGGCATCCTGATGTGGTACAGGCTAGGAAGTGGATGGAGGAGGCTAGTCGGAAGCACAATGAGACATGCTCAGAGGAGGATAGTGAGCTATTGAAACAAGCAAAGGAACTCTTGTTCAGAACTTATGAAAGACTGAGAGAAGAGGAAACATTGGAGAAAGTCAACCGAATAGAGGCTGCGCATGGTGGAAGTAAATATGGGGAAGCATGGAAAGTCATCAATGAAGTAACAGGTAGAAAGAAAACTAGGGAGGGTCAGGTTCCAGGGGCAAGTCCAGAAGAAAGGGTAACTACATGGTTTAATCACTTGCAGAACCTCCTAGGTACAACACCAAACGTGGAAGACTCGCAAGAACACATCCCTATCATATTTTCGGACATTGACATTGAGGATGGACCCTTTACTGCAGCTGAATATTCCAAAGTCAAGACCTCATTGAAACAAGGTAAAAGTGCAGGGCCAGATAGCAAGAAGTCCATGTTCTGATACGAGTTCCGCAAGATATTTTCCATTGCGATTAGTTTCATTGTGATAGGTGAAAGGTGCATCAGCTGATCCCAATCTTGCATTAAAATCACCGAGAACAGCTAAGAAATTGTGGGCAGGTACCTCTCGAAACAATGCACCCATATCCTCATAAAAGTTCTCAACTTCATCCAGAGCGGCTGTATTGGTGGGTGAGTATGCAACAATAACAGTTGTTACAGGATTGCTGTCAAACTCTGCCGCTAGTATCCTCTCTGTATGGGGGTTTACTTTACGAAGAGCCTTTCTTGCTTTTGAGTTAAGCAGCAGACCCACTCCTCCAATTGATGCTTGTGTCTGATTCCTGCAAGCCGCGATGTTGTGATGAGATACTGGCCTTCCAATCTAGTGAATACCAATGGATCATCGTGGACTCTTCTGTGTTCTTGAATACCCAAAATTCCAATTCCATCAGTTGAGAAACACTGGGCAATCTCACTTGCTCTTCCCTCCTCTCTCGCTGTATTTGCATTGAAAGTGGCCATTATGAACGGCTTCTTACAACGCAAGAGTGCTGCGGACCGAGCACTGTTCTCAGACAAGTCTCTCCCCGAAGGGTTTGGAGACAAATCGTCATAATGTCGAAATCCCTCAATGGTTCGATCAGCACTTGTATCCTCAGGCTTGTGATAACTCCAACTATTGATATCGCTATAGCAGATAGCGATGCAGATAGTGGTCATAGCGCTGCACTATAGTATATCGCAGGGTCGCGGGTTCAATTCCAACCGGAATGCCTTAATGTTGCATTTTTCGCAACTGCACTGTAAATTCAAAAGAGTCGTTTTGACCCCAAGGAGTCATTTCAGCACCTTTCCTCGAAGGGTCATTTTGACCCTTCAAGGAGTGATTTTGACTCTAAGGGTTGTTTTTACCCCAACATGGGGTCAAAATGACACTTTAGTGGACTCCATGAACTCTTTCTAGGAGTTATAGGACTCCTGGAGGAGTCGATGGACTCTTTGTTAGAGTCATAGCACTCTTTGTTGGTGTCACAGCACTCTTTGTTGGAGTCCGAGGACTCTTTGTTAGAGTCATAGCACTCTTTGTTGGAGTTATTATGCTCTTTCTTGGAGTCATTGTAGTTTTTCTTGATTTGTGGATAAGTTGAGGTAAAAATTGGTAATTTTATAAAATTATTCTATTCAAAAATATTTGAATAATTATGAACTATTCTGTATTATGTTTTAGTAATGCATGAAAAACAACTGAATAGCTGATTTCACTAATATCATAAATAAAATTGAATGCATCATTGTCTTTATATATGGTTGTCTACACACCAAATCTGTCTAACATTACACCAATCTGGTCTAAAATAATACTGAAATCCTCAGGCTCCGCCAAGCTGACAACATTGGTAAAATCTCTCTGAACATGGTATCAAAATGCCGACCGGTACTTTATTCCACATAGCACGTGATCAGAGTGACACGTGTGTTATGGCGCAATATTGTTCTGCGTGCGAAGAGAAGCTCGTATCTTTATAACTTTATTTGACGTATGAAACTTATCTAGAAGCGAGATGAAATACGTATTGATCCACTGGACTTCTACCAACTGGACGACTATCCTTGCTAAAGATTTTGTTCGCGATTATGCTCGTTAATCCGAAGAAAGAAGGCATGCAGTTGATCACTGTTGTTTTCACAAAGCAGTTGTAAAACGGTCAAACCGCCTAAAGGTGGCTGGAAAGCGTATCTGGGGCGCGTGATTGCTGCGACTGGTGAGTTGTATATAATTTGTTAATGACTTTGGTGATAATCTACTGCTCTCTTAATGTTTAATAATACTTAAATCTGTGTTTCATAATTGCGAATCACCATTAATTTTGGACGCCATTGACATTATTCGTCGAGTGAGTCGCTGTTGAAACATTTATATTGATCAGCTTTCGTCAATTGCTCATAAGACCTTTGAAAGTTTGCTGAAAAAGGTCTTATGAGCCAGTTAAGCCCCTGAAGGCTGAAGGAAAATGCACCAATATTACTGTACTAGAACTGTTTATCATATTAAATCTTGCTCTTCATCAAAGCAATTAAACTGATTTAATTCTAAGAGAAACTGGTTGCTGGTTGGCACTAGCCTCCTCCGCAGGCAACTCTGTGGCTTCTTTTTCGCGAGTCAAATAGCTTCCAAGGCTGTTTTGGCCAAGAAATGCGCCAAGGGAGGGGAATGGGGCGAGGCGAAAAAATTAAGAGAAGCGAGAGATGCCTGCCAAAAATCGATGTGTGAGGACACGACACTTCACCGTATGGACCTGTCAATTCACCCGGGGTACGGTGGGGACATTTTGCTCTATATCAGTTTGTTTACCTAACAAGGTGAAACTGAAAGATGCCATGTTATGCTACGAAATTCCTGTGTGTAGCTTTGGAATACAAGAAAGTATTACCGAGCGTTAATAGCGAGAAGCGAACGAAAATCCGGCTATCTGTCAGTTCTCAAGCGCTCTGTAAGTCGATACCTTCGGATGTAAATATAATAGTTCTTCAATCTTCATTTGAACGCTGAACCGGAACGGTAGCATTTTCGCTAGTGCTGTTTGGCAGTGGCGCATTCTTTATCATATAATTTAGTTCAACAAATGGTTTGTTGTCATCGATCTTGTATTACAGAGCGTTTATAGCGAGAAGCGAACGAAAATCGTGCTGTCTATCAGTTCTCTCCACTCTGTAAGTCGATACCTTCGGATATTAGTTCTTCATTTGAACGCTGAACGGTAGCGTTTTCGCTAGTGCTGTTTGGCAGTGGCGCGTTCTTTATCATATAATTTAGTTCAACAAATGGTTTGTTGTCATCGATCTTGTATTACGGAGCGTTAGCGAGAAGCGAACGAAAATCACGCTGTCTATCAGTTCTCCGCTTGTAAGTTGATACCTTCTGATATTGAATGCTGAACGAACGGTAGCGTTTTGGCAGTGGCGCGTTCTTTATCTCATATTTAGTTCAACAAGTGTACCAAGTGGTTTGTTGTCATCGATCTTGATGTTGTAAACATAGCGATCACTTCTTTCATAGATAACTTCCACTTCTGGTGGGCAAAAGGCAAATTTCGTAGCGGCCTCAAAATGTGAGCTTGCTTGTACCAGCGACTCTATTTCACTTCCTTTCACTGTAAAGTTCAACGCTTACGAGGCCAAAGTGGATGGACGGCAGAGAGCTTTCACGCGCTTGCGAAGACCTTCGATCGCGAGAGTACTATTACTTTACTAGGGAAGGGTGGGACAAAATAAATGTACATTTTAGCATGCGCGTTTGATATGCGCAGAGCACATTGACCATGTCGATTTTTGGCAGGCAACTCTCCTCTCTTTTATTTCTTCCCCAATCCCCTGCTGTCCCCGCTTCGTCAATCAATCCCTTCACAATCCCTATACTTCCCTGCAATCCCAGCCAAAACATTGCTCGTACGTACAGCCTTGGAAGCGATTTGACTCGGATAAAAGAAGCCACAGAGTTGCCTGCGGAGGAGGCTAGGTTGGCACTTACAGTAGTTATGACAATGTTGAAGTTATAGTGAAGGAAAACTTTGAGTGTGAAGATGCAACTGAGATGGGTTGTGAAAAATATAACTTCAAGGCCTAACAGTTTAGTAGCTGGAATTTAAGCCACAGCTCTTAGGATTATGGAGTCCTATGACAGGAGCTTGGCAACAAGTTCAGCATTATATGTTGGTGGTATTATGCCATTATGAAGTGAGTGGATATTTTACTGAGAATATTTGGCATTTACACTACATTAATTGGATGACATATTAAAGTTATAGTGAAGGATAATTGTAAGTGTGATAAACCGACTGGAACCAGTTAAGAAAAATGCAACTACAAGACTAGCCTGTGTCACACCCCTGACTCGTCTTGGTACGAGTAAGTACGAGTACTTACTAACTAGGCTTCCTTATGGCCCTTCTACACGATACAATTCATTGTATACAATTGTCATTCTGGCATACATTGTTGTATACGATTGTCGTACTGGTGTATGCAATTGTTTGCACACAACATAATTCTTGTTTCTGATTCGATGGTGAATGTTGACATGCGTGTACAGTTTGATCACATACACCAAGATGACAATCGTATACGACAAATCGTACAGTGTACAGATGGTCCTTTAAGTACTTTAGTCTAATATAGTTATGCATTCATGTTAAAACCATCAGGAGCCACCTTAATTGAGTGTAAATGCCAAATATTCTCAGTAATAAACCCATTCACTTCATTCGTGGCATTTCCACCATGGTCGTACAGGTATATACTGAACTTGTAGCCAAGCTCCCATAGTTCAGTCAGTTAGTGTGCTGGTGTACTGTATATTGCCAGGGTCGCAGGGTTCAATTCCCAGTATTATCTAGTTTGAATTAGTTGAGGAAATATTGAAATAATATCTATTTCCCCCTGTACTGTAATTTAGAGAGTGAGATTTTACATTATATCTGTCAAGTTTTTGCATGGCATATTGAAGTGATATGTAGTTTCTTGTGACTGACACAATGTGCTATTTGCACATAGAAATCTATTACTGTAATTCATGAAGACTTCCAATTTATTGTCAGCCTTATTTGGAAATATATTCTGTCCCAGTTATCAGTCACAGGGAAAAGCAAGGAAGGCCATCCTGCTCTGGACTGTGTGAAGGTCAAACTAATAATTGGTCAGAAATTGGCTATACGCTAATTAAAAAATTGAAATTGGTTATAATTACATTACAGCAAAATATTGATTCACTAAGCAGAAAATGCAATCAGATTATAATAAATATTAGTGCCCACCACAAAACATGGATAAAAGCCAGGATATACAGTAATGTATGAAAAAATGTACGAAAGGGATTCTCAATTAATGCTCAGAGTGCCGATAACTTACTTTAGGACTTTGCTTGGAAAAAATATGTGTTGTTATACACGTGTTTAAATTTTAACAATAAGAGACCTATTATGCCTCTCTCAAAAAGTCCCCTCAAATCTTTAATAATACCAGGTTTTTGTTGTAATCTAAATTTAGTAACACCAAAGCCATTGCATAATTATCATTCAATGGTATCAAGACAACAAACTTAAACTAGTGGTCTGTCGCCAATGCTAAGTGGCTATGCTACTATATGTCTATTTGTGATAGACCACTTATAGTGATTAAGCACCAGTTTTGAAAATCAAAACAATGCAGAAACTTTGCAGTTTCTTTATTTTCATATTTTAAGTTTGACTGACTAGTTTGTTGATACAAAAACAATTAACTTGTGATGAGCGTTAGACAACTTGGCTTGCATAGAACACTTGTGCCTTGTTGTCTAATTGTTAAATTGACTGGTACCGTATGTATATCTGCCTAATTTATCACTATGGTTCTGGATTATAGGTCAATGTTATAGGTCAAGTGAGGGGTTGATTCTGCATTCTCATCTCTATTACTTCTCTTTCATTATTTCCTTTCAAATAAAAAAGTAATTAACAAAAGCAAGTATTTAGAGCTATTGTAGTACAGTACTGTACCTCTTCAATTGAATTTTTAAAAATACCTCTAGAAATATCTCTTTTATACCTGTAGGACTATATCCCTCTTATTAATATATTAAAATTTATATATTTATTTATTTTCAGCTCATGTCCTGAAGCACTTCTATAAAGCAACAGAATACACCAATGAGGCAACAATGGCATTATGGCACAAACATGGAGAAATGAAAGGCGTGCAATTGGTAGGAAGATAAAGGATGAAAACAGTTAGAACATTTTATTGAAACAAAATATTGATAATATAACTGAAAATTTCATGTTTTTATAATGTTAATTGAATTTTTAGTGAAAATTGACACTACGTTTAGTTATTTCTTGCAAAACTCTTCCAAAGTCATTGACTCATGCCTTCATTAGATCTATAATTCCTCTGATGAATTAGGACAGAGTAACTAGGTCCACAGCTTAGCAGGAAATAAATAAACGTAGTGTTTCAACCGAATATCGTTACTTAGTTTTAAATGGGCTTTTAGTGAAATATGTGTGAGTTCCTAAAACAAGATGTTAATCTGGGCCAGTTGTTTGAATGTCCATTAATTGTGCATGATAATATCATGTTTACCTTGATTAGGACCGATAATGTACTATTGAGAAATATGTTTAAGTAAATTTTAAAACCTACCAGTACAGTATGTTGTTGACATATTTAGTTAATAAATTATTGAAAATATTGACATATTTAGTTAATAAACTATTTTACACAATCTCTATTTTTGTTTCTGTGTATATGCAATATGCATGTATCATTCAAATTACAGGAATCATTCAAATAACATTGTTAATTTGCACAACTTGTTATAGAGTAGAATGAACTTCATAAAGGGTACCAATGACTCTTCAAAGGAGTAGAAATGACGCAAAAAGGATAAAATTGACTCCTTAAAAGGTGTCGTCTGACCCTACATAAGTGTAGAAATGATCAAAAAGAAGGGTCAAAATGACTCCTTCGAAGGTGTCGTCTGACCCTACATAAGTGTAGAAGGGTCAAAATGACTCCTCAAAGGTGTCGTCTGACCCTACATAAGAGTAAAAATGACCCAAAAGAAGAGTTAAAATGACTCCTTTAAAGGTGTCGTCTGACCCTACATAAGAGTAGAAATGACTCCTTCAAAGGTGTCAAAATGACTCCTTCGAAGGTGTCAAAATGACTCCTTCGAAGGTGTCAAAATGACTCTTGTAAAGGGTAGAAATGACTCTTTAAAGGAGTAGGCCAAAAAGGAGTCTTCCTTCGAGGTGTCGTCCTGGGGTCAAAAA
This sequence comes from Chrysogorgia sp. JL179-B06, assembly GCA_035772405.1. Lineage (NCBI taxonomy): Eukaryota > Metazoa > Cnidaria > Anthozoa > Scleralcyonacea > Chrysogorgiidae > Chrysogorgia > Chrysogorgia sp. JL179-B06. Next base: position 2,145,132 of record JAYKKM010000038.1, read on the forward strand.
AATTACTCCTTCACTTGAATTTCTGCAACCTGTCAATGTCTTCCTCTTAATAATCTCTAACTTTTTCTCGCTGTTCGATGGTTTTGTTTCGCGTCTCCTCAAGTCCTGTGATACGATCCTTCAATTCGGATCTGGTTTCTTCGTCCTGTGTGTCGTAGCGCACCAATGTCACCAATTCGAGACATAATTGCGTTATAGATGGGTCGAGTACACCAGATAACTCTCCATTCTCATTAGGTGTTAATTGGGCCAGGTACTGTTTGTTGGCCTACACTTATATCAACCATTAGTTAGTCACTCACTGTGTCCTCTTGGTCTAAATTGTCAGATATTCCTTGCTGACCTTCACTATCATGAAGGTACTCTTCACCAACTCCTTGAACTGATTGATTGCCTTCTTACTTTTGTAGTCAGTACTGAACACTAGTTTACCTTTCCCATGCAGGCTTTAAAATCAATTGCTGTGTCTCATATTCTCCATCTTTGCCTGAATAATATCGATCCTGATTTGGTGACGAGTGCTCTATTCACGATTTCCCTACTTACATGTATGGTGTCATTTCCCAGACTCTTCCCATATAATTTAGTTATCTTTTTAAGGTAGAAACTTTCGTCAACAATGTCACCAAATTCACCACTTTTTCGGCAAAGTAATTAACACTATGGACCTTCTCACTATTAGTTCCTCTTATTGTCACCGTCTTACCATTGTCGCTATCGATGACTCTTTTCGCCCACTCTTCCTTCTATTTTCTTCATTCTTCAGTTTAATTATTCTGTTGTATAACTCATCAAATCTATCACGTTCAACCCTTGTCATAGTGTCACGGTCACCACTTTTATCACCAAGTGGATCGTACTCTGACCTAAGCTCTTCAAGTTCGTCGTCTATATTCGTAAGTCCTTCAGCCATATACACCACTATGTCACTAACCTATACTGTACATGTATGTTCTATATGTCGCTTTCTTGTATGCATGAGTTATTCGCTGCATGTCAACACCATTCGTTACACACTTACTTTCTTTCTTTTTAATATCTTCTCTACCCTGTACACATCAGACTTTTCCTTATTGACACCCGACAACTCTTCATAGAACTTTCCAATGATATCTTCGCCAGTGTATAGTTCTCAATCTCGTACACATTCGGGTCACCGCGAATGACCTTCACAACTTTGAACAGTTCTCAGTTCCTTTTGTATTTCCCCACTCTCACTATGTCATGAATTGACCTTGAACTTCGGGTGAGTGATCCCATCTTCGTTCTCGTTTGACTTGTTAACGTCCTTCGGTTTCATTAAAATGACGCTATGCTTGCTGTCATTGTAGTTCTCACTTCTCCACAAGCTGGTCCGAAACATCAATCCATTTGTATGTCCCTTTTCTTTAGCAGACATCCGCATAGCCGTCTTAAGAGTCCTATTAAAGCGTTCTTTAAAAATAAGTTATTTAAAGTCCTATTAAAGCAGCCTTTTTGTAAGAGTGTGTTAGTACTAGTACTCTCTTTCAACAAGCTTTCCACCCAAACGTTGTAAAACTCCAGAGGTTTCACTAATATCTGTATTTGTCATAGCAGGCTACGTTTCAAAACCAGAAAATGTCGCCAGAAAATTACATATAAAGTGTCGTCCGAAAATTAAAGTACACAAAAAATAGCAGGCGGTAAGAGGAAAAACAGGCGGTATAACCCCTATTAATGAAAACTCCGAAACTCCAGTCCATCATCAAATTGAGCTACAGTATAGCTTTGATAATAATCACCAAATCGATCCTTGTGCCTCAACAGCTCCTTCATAGCTTTTACGATGTTGTTAGTGTCTTTTCTGTAAACTAAAGCGTATATCTACTCAATATATCAATAGCTGCTAGTATCATTTTGTTTTTTGTCCACTAGGTCCATTTGTACTTCTACGCCAAGGTAGTCAAGAAAGGTCACGCGAAACTTATGCCTTTTTACAATAATCCCCTCGCGGGGTTTTTTTTTTTTTGTTTTTTTTAATAACTTTATTTTTGGCATTAAATTAACTAATAATTGCATACACTATTAATACAAACATGTATGTATGTACAGAGGATATATAAATCTAAGGTAATAATAAAGGGTAAATCTAATGTAATATGCCAAAAATTGGCAAAGCACAAACGGGACTAAGTCCCATGCAAGGTGCTCACCAGTAAGATGTAAGTAATGATTTACAATGGAGGGAAAGAAAGGGAGAAAAAGAAGGTGAAAAAAAACTTACACAAAATACTCAAAATGTAGTTATTGAGTGTGAACTGAGCATGTCAGGATTAAAGTTACTAACAGTTAAAGTGCCTATGACATGAAAATTAAGTTTATCTTATTTGAAAGAACTCTTAATAAAAATAATTAAGAATATCAATTTAAAGCTTTTCCATATTTCATTTAGTTCGTGAGATATTTAGACTTATATGATATTCAAATGAGATGATCTATGACGTCACAAGTTGTGCAATACATTTTAACACATTGGAAGATCGTGTATATCTTTAAGATTATTGAACGAAATCACTTGAAACTTTGCATGTCGATACAGACCACTAAACGGAATAAGATCGTTCAAGTTTTAATGTTACAACAGTAATAGTATAGTTCCCAGACCACTACATCTCTTTTAAAAAAATCTTCGTTTTCTAACATAGTAGGCTTTGCACCAACGTCAAACTTCAGTTTCAAATTAGTTAAGTTAGTGCAAATCTACTCAACCAGTACCAATTCGCAAATGTTTCCCACCGAAAAGAAAACAAATAATTTTGTTTTGAAAATCAAGAGGTCTGGAATCTAATCATTTACCATGGCGACCATAAAACTAGAACTATGTTATCCAGTTTAGTGGTCTGTATGCACATTCAAAGTTCCAAGTGATTTCCTTCAACAATCTTAAAGATATATGCGCTTTTCCAATATGTTAAAATGTTGTGCACAACTTGTGACGTCATAGATCATCTCATTTGAATATCATATAAGCATGGATAGTAAATAGACTGGATAGGAAACTAAGATCACGTGCGACGTTTCCAGCATGCTGATTGGTTTAGCCACCAGTTGGTCGCGTGAAAACCTAGTTGCAAATCGTGATGTCACAAAATCACCATAAATCGCAACGTTTAGCAATAATACAGCTAAAAATGATAGTCAAACTACCAAAAAATATCACAATGCCACTTTACGATGGAATATCCGACTACCATTACTCATTTTAGGCGAAAAGATCCAACTTTAGACGGTGAAAAACGCGTCGCAAATTTCAACTAAAACAACGGTAGTTTTGCGACGCCAGTTTCTTCACTACAAAACGAAAACAGCTGAAACAAAGACGAACAACATTTACCTCGATCATTTGGTCGTGGCTTAGGCAGGTTTGTAAGACGATGAAACATTTTGGAATCTCAATATAGCTACTTGAATACGAAAATATGGAGAACTCAGCAAAATCTGTGTACTCGTGACATCTTCGTGACATCACGAATTTCAACTAGGTTTTCACGCTGACGTCAACCAGTTTCCTATCCAGTGTATTTACTATCCATGATATAAGTATAAATAACTCAACAACTAAGTGAAATATGGAAAAGCTGTAAATTGATTTTCTTAATTATTTTAGGAGTTCTATATTTTAGGAGTTAAATAAGATGAACCAAATTTTCATGTCATAGGCACTTTAAGTTAAAATACGTTTTTCGTAGGTACGATTTAAACATGGAGATGGTATGAAAGGAGTTAGGAGGAGCAGACTTAAGTACGTAATTCCACAGTTTTACTATTCTGATGAAATACGACCCTTGGAATGTGCTAGTTTTACAGTATGGTGTTTTTAGAAGAGATGCGGAGCCTGCACGAGTCCTACTTACAGTGATAGGGACATACTGTAAAATGTTTAGATCTGTGATATTATGCGTGCATTTATAATAAAAGACTAAGTCTTTCATTTCTCTATCATACACTAGTGGGATTATATTTAGTGAAGTTAAACGTTCCGCATAAGTCAATTCCCCGCGATTTTTACTCAAAATCCATAACGTCACTCTCCTCTGGACACCTTCAACCTTCTTTGAAAGTCTTCCGCCACTAGGACACCAGATCTCTGTTGCATAAGAGAGCTGTGATTTCACCAGACTCAGGTATAAAGCTCTCCTGACTTGGGTGTACGTGATTTTGAAACATGTCCTTTTAAGGAGACCGAGTATTTTGTTTACCTTTGATACCATCTTCAATATATGGGGACCCCATTTCAAGTTACTTGATACTAGAATTCCGAGATCCTTTTCGGCCTGACAGGTGGACAATTCATTGCCATAGATGTGGTATGGATATTTAACCGGCTTCTGTTTCCTTGTTATCGATAGCACCTTACATTTTGATGAATTGAATTTCATCTTGGATTCAGTACTCCACTTTTCAAGATTGTCCAGGTCCTTTTGTAAGGACAGACAGTCATCGGTTGATCTTATAACTCTAAACAGTTTTGAGTCGTCTGCATACAGTGCTGAATTTGTTTCAGATGAAATATTGTCAGGAAGATCATTAATGAATATTACAAAAAGTAACGGTCCCAGGATGCTACCTTGAGGCACGCCCGATGTTACAGGAGACCAACCGGAAGCCATGCCGTCAACGACCACTCGTTGTCTTCTGTCGTTCAGGTAACTTTCGAACCACTGTAACAGATATCCGTTTATACCATGTATTTTTAATTTCTGTAGGAGAATATCATGGTCCACAGAGTCAAATGCTTTCGAGAAATCAAGGTATAACATGTCCACTTGTTTATTCTGGTCTAAGTTTTTTCCGATGTCGTGTAGATTGCCACATTCTTAAGATTCTTAAGAAAGCCATGTTGTACTTGGTTGATTAATTCGCGAATAAATGGGTAGATATTATTGAAAATACATCTCTCTAAAACTTTGGAAACAATTGGCAACAGAGAGATAGGTCTGTAGTTAGTCGCTGGTTCAAAAGAGTTGTTTTTGTGGATGGGTATTACGTTTGCTTGCTTCCATTCAGTGGGTACACAGCCTGTTGATAATGACTTGTTAAATAAACTGCAAAGGCTATACGATATCTCCTTGGAACATTCTTTGAGCAGTCGTGGTGGAATTCCATCAGGACCGTAAGCTTTTGATGTGTCCAAGTTGTTAAGATATTTCTCAACTTCATAATCTGTGATTTGTATGTTAGATATTTCTTCATTAGTTCTTAGAGTTAAGTTCGGATTTAGATTCTTAGCATTACACTTCGAACATGATTCAAATGCCGTGAGTCAGTGAGTGAGCAGTGGGAGTGTGCCTGGTAGTCCGCAGCAGGCACTTTATGTCCTTTCTGTTCAAAGTGTAAAAAGGATTTTCTTTGCTCAATAGTACTCCTTATGATAGGGTTGTTTTGACACGGACAATAGTTATTATTTATTTAAAAGAATTCGTGATCGCTGATTGGCTAACAGCCAACGGTGAAATCGTCATATCAACTCATTGCCCTACCAAATATGGAGTTGTGACATCAATGGTGCAATATGACAAAAGATTATTGCACGATTGACGTCACCTGGTGCAATATGAAAAACTAATATTGCATCAAGGCCTCAGTTTGTGTTATCCGCCTCAGCTTTCGGCTTCGGCAAATAACACAAACTTCGGCCTTGATAATTCTTCATATCATGCTCAACCTCATTCAATAATTGATAATTATAGGACTTATGGGAGGAGTGTATTAACATCGATATTATACACAAAAGACAAAGAATATTACATCATTGAAATATTTACTTTAAAAGTAGGGTTAGTATTCCTTTATTTCAGAGTTAGGACTAGAGATTTTATTTGGGTTATGGTTAGGATTTTTGTTCTTGTTAAGCTTCTGCATCCCGAGAAAATAACCTTGATGTGTCTATGACGTAGTCTGTGCATGCCATTGTGTGTCCGGTACACGAAGATTCCCAAAGAAAGGGAGTTTTAAAAAGGATTAAGAAACATTTTCTCAAATTGTATCTAGAAATTAGAAAATATTAATTTCTTATTTTAAGAAATAATTTCTTGTTTTGAGAAAAAATTTGTAATATACTAAATATACTGTACTTCATGCAATATTTTATAATCAGCAATACGGCTAAATCTAAAATGTAAGCAAGGAAAGAACCTAAAAATATTTATTTTCAAATGAAGAAAGGCAATTTTGGAAAATGTATACGATATAAAAAACTCTAATTTTTTATTTTAACTAGAAAAAATTCTCAAATATGTCAAGAAAATATTTCTTATTTAAAAAAAACGTATATTAAGAAAAAATATTAATATAAGAAAAAAGTATAAAGTAAATGGTAAATGGTTTGAACCTAGGAGTATAAATAAGAATATTAATAATATTAAGCTATTAATATTATATAATATTAATAATAATCTATTAATATTAATATTAATCTTTTAATATTATATACTATTAATAATAAGAATATTAATCTATTTAATGCATAAGAAAAAGGTATATTGTTGAGATGTTCTTTTAGTATAACTCAGTCGACGATCTTGTCACTGGAATTTTTCACACAAAAAATATATCCTGCCATTTATGTTTTGGGGCTGAGCATAACTTGCCCGAATAAATGATGACGTCAATATTAATCTATTCAATGCATACATAACCTCTGGAGAATATTTTTTTGAAGAGAAAATTTTTGAATTTTTGATGCCTTGAAAATGTATTTCCTGCAATTTGAGGGCACTAGCTTTTCTCGTTGTTTCAGCCGCGGCAGTGTGCATCTGAGTTCTGGTAGCTCAATGGTTAGAGCGTCTAACCGGAGATCATGAAGGTTGCGGGTTCGATTCCCGTCTGGGGCTCAGAAACATTTTCTGAGTTTGCGTTAAAAGCTTGAGTAGCAAACAATTTACCATGTTAAATATTAGAATAATTTAAGACAGGACCCTTTTTTGCCGAAGCCCCGAATAGAGCTAATGTTTCGGACAACTGGGTGGGGCTGCAGCCCCCCCCCCCCCCCCCGGCCCGTACGCCTATGCTTAAAACAGAGAAAGGAAATCTGTTCTATATAGAAAGTTAATAAGTTAAAAAATGGTTTTTCTTTATTGAAAAAATCCTCGATCAATCATAAAGGTGTCAAGAAAAATTCTTACAATAAGAAAATTATTTCTTAAACCAAGAAAATATTTCTCAATTTGAGATATTTTGTTCTTATTAAGAAAATGATTTTTTCTTGGGCGTACAATACAATAAACTTTATTTCATGAGGGTAACACCATTACAAATGCATGTATTCTCCCTAGTGGCCTCAAATTATAAGAAAATAATTAGTCAAAATTCATAATAGTAAATGGAAATTATCAAAGGTGTACGTAGATAAGAAATCCTTCGAAATAATGGCCTTTATTGACGAGTTTTTTGTTCCTTTGTAAAGTCTTTTGAGAGAATTCCATGATTTGATTCGATTTTAGTTTTTGTTTGGGAAGACGATATACCAATTTACATCTAGTATTATAAAGATGTTGGAATTTAAATGATTCAAGTTTATTACATTTTATACAATAAACTTTATACAATAAAGCAAAATTTGTCGAATGGAAGCCAATTTAATGTCTGAAAGTTTGTTTAAGATCTTGTATCAGTGGACTATCTAAGATAATTCTATAGGACATCGTTTTTGAAGCTTGAGTGAAAATGTCATCTAGCTCATCACAACCATGACAATTAATCCAAACTGTACAACAGTATTGAAACAAAAGTTAATTAATACTTGACGTATATTATACAACCTACTGTACCGACGAACTCTTCCAAGCACAGCTATCCTTTGAAATACGTACGCTTGACCGAAGGATGTACACGATCACGTTGCTTGGTAAAATTATAAGTACAGTATAACACTAATTGTGAATGAGCTAAAATTAATGATGCAGAGCGCAGCTTACAGGTACAGTACTGCTCAGAAGTAACCTAACGCTGCGTTCTCGTCCAGAACGCGTTCCGAACGCGTACCGGAACGCGTTCCGAACGCGTACCGGAACGCGTTCCGAACGCGAACCGGAACGCGTTCCGGAACGCGTTCGGGATTTTGTCGGAAGCTATTACCGAGTTCGGAAAACTCCGAGTGATTAACCAATTTATACGAAGAATGTATGAACTTGAGACTTGTGGCTTGGATCAATCAATGATGAGAGTGAATGAGAGTTGCGCATAAGTAATAACTGAGTCAGTAGTTTAGACACAGGCTTAATATAAATTTTACTCCGTGTTTGATTATCACGCGGCGCCATATATATTTTAAAAACATCAGGGTTGTGGACGGATGGTTGGTACCTTTTTATATGAACGCTCTGTGTTTATTAAAAAAACACTCATCAAATTAATCTTTATTTTATTCATCTGTGAATTAAAACGACCGCTATAAAAATTCGTGACTGCCATGCTTCGCATGCATGCACATTGTAATGTGTGCAATGACATGTCGTTTCGCTACAAGTCGTTTCGCTACAACCAGAAGTCGTTTTGCTACAGTATGTAACACAAAGTCGTTTCGCTTCCAGCGTAACAACTGTATGTGTCGACTTACCAACAAACGATTTCGTTTTAATGGTTTATTGGTAAGTCGTTTCCTACATCTAAGTAGTATAGAAACTAGCGGTACCAGCGCACTTTTCCCATTTTTCATGTCTCAACTTTTTTCTCTGATGAACGCAGCACTTTTTTCGTTTTTAGATTCCACATATAATTTTCAAGCAAATATGTGGAACCAAAAAACGGAAAAAGTGCCGCGTTCTCCAGAGAAGTTGAGACATTCAAATGGAAAAGGTTCGCTGTTACCGCTAGTTTCGAGACTACTAACAGGTGACGTGTCACATGGTTTGGAGCCTATAAGACGTGTGTCAGCTAGTAACAAGGTCATGTCAAGCAATATTATGTATGATACTGATATGGACTTTATTTCAGGTCATGAGTCTAGTGGATTCCTTAATTCGAAAAGGTCTAAAGACTTGGCTATATTAAATAATAAAACGACTCTTATGAAAAGGTCTGGACGTAAACGTAACTCTGTTGTGGGTGGTAATGTCGCTCGTAGTGGTATACTATTAAGTGGTGGTGCACGTGATCCTGCTATGGGTTCTGGTAATTTAGTTATACCGAATATTAAGATGAGTTTTCTAGAGAGGATGTCTAGCTATCTTGTTGATGCTAAAGCATTGGGGTATAAGTGGATGGACCTTATTAGAAGGGGATCTAGAGAGAACGTTATTAATAGAGTCACCAGAGTTAGGGTCAGAAAGGCTAGACGTGATCTTAGACGATATGTGAGGAGGTCGAAGTTAAGTCAGAAGGTCTCAGACAAAGAGTACGATAGAATAACTAGTCTTATTGCTAAGACGAAACGTCCTACTGTAGTACAAAGGAGAGTTGCTCTCAAAGGGTACACCAAGTCGTATAGTGTTGAGGTGATCGACAATAAGGATCCATTAAAACAACTAGTCAATACTAGAGGAGTAGTAGGCTCGACTCTACGGAAAGAGTTAGAGAGACTGAAAGGTTTAAAGTTTTCTGAGATATTGAAAGTGACTCTAGAGAAACAAATTGGTGATGGAGAGTCTGTGTTTAAGACAGCCTTCTTCCATAGCGTAATCAAAACAGTGATTAGTAGTGTTGATATTAGTGGGACTACAAAGCAATCTAGTGAGGAGATAGTAAATCGTATTGCTGTGTGGTTGTCAGAAGGGTCTGGGTGGGTTGTGGATAATATTGATGATCACTTTATTAATGTAGTGGTGTATGAACCTCTTAAAGGATCGAGTTATATTGAGCTACCAGAAGAGTTGAAGAACGCGTCTAAAGGTTTGATTAACATAAAGAACAACGATGACAAGTGTTTTATGTGGTGTCACGTGTTACACAAATGTCCTGTAGGAAAGGATCCGCAGAGAGTGTCGAAGCATAAGAAGAACGTAGGTTCTGTGAACTATGAAGGAGTGAGATTTCCAGTTAATACAAAACAGTACAACAAGATAGAGAGGCAGAACGGTATTAGTATCAACGTGTTTGGGTACGAGGACAAGCAGCCATTCCCTATCTACGTTTCTGAGGAGAAGTACAAGGATCATATGGACCTGCTGCTAATAACGAGTGGTGTTAAACGACACTACGTGTACATCAAAGACTTTAATAAGTTTATGTTCAACCAATCTAAATACGAGCACAAGAAGAATTTCTGTAGGTACTGTCTTCAATGTTTTACTACCAGTGAGATTCTAGAGAAACACAAGGAGGTTTGTATGGTGATAAATGGAAAGCAAGCGATCAAGATGCCAGATGAAGGAGACAACACTCTTGAGTACAACAATTACCACAAACAATTAGAAGTGCCGTTCGTAATATACGCAGACTTCGAGGCTATCACAGAGAAGATAGACAATGTGACACCACTAACAGGATCGTACACTAGTGAGTACCAAAGACATACGGACTGTGGGTATGGGTACAAAGTAGTGTGCTGTTATGATGATAAATATAGTAAACCATTAGAGATGTTTCGAGGTAAGAACGCTGTTAGGAAGTTCATGAAAAAGATGTTAGAGGAGGTTAAGTATTGCAAGAAAGTTAGAAAGGAGCATTTTAATGAGGACATGGTGTTGACCAGAGCTGATAAGGTTAGCTTCAAGGAAGCGACTAAATGTCACATTTGTGATGGAAAATATAAAAGTGGAGACGTGAGAGTTAGAGATCATTGTCATATCACTGGTAAATATAGAGGTTCAGCACATCAGTTATGCAACAGAAACTATAGATTGACTGATAAGATACCTGTAATATTTCACAATCTAAGAGGATACGATAGCCACTTCATAATGCAAGAGATAGGCAAGCTAGGTCAGAAAATCAACGTCATACCAAATAATATGGAAAAATATATGGCATTCATGTTAGGTAAACATCTAGTGTTTCTAGATAGTTTCCAATTCATGAGCTCTAGTCTAGTCAACCTAGTAAACAACCTACCAAGAGATTGTCTTAAGTACACGTCCGAAGTATTTCAAGGTAAGGAGTTAGAGTTGGTGTCACGAAAAGGTGTGTACCCATATGACTATATGGATAGTTTCGATAAGTTCGAAGACGTGAAGCTACCCTCAAAGGAGAGCTTCTACAGTGCACTGAACGATGAACATATATCAGACGCTGATTACGAACACGCACAAGAAGTGTGGAAGACGTTCGATTTGAATAGTATGGGTGAGTACCACGATGTGTACCTCAAGACTGATGTGTTACTATTGTCTGACGTGTTTGAGAACTTCAGAAAGACGTGCAAGCAGTACTACCAACTAGATCCTTGTCACTACTTCACATCACCAGGACTATCATGGGACGCTGCTCTAAAGATGACAGGAGTGAAACTAGAGCTGATGACTGATATTGACATGTTTCAGTTTATTGAGAAAGGAATGAGAGGTGGTGTCTCCTGTATCACGCATAGATATGGTAAGGCTAATAATAAATATATGAAGGACTATGATAGTAGCAAGCCTTCGAAACATATCGTATACCTAGATGCGAATAACCTTTATGGTTGGGCTATGTGTCAGTACCTACCAACTGGAGGATTCAAGTGGGTCGAGAAGTTCGATCTTGACAAATACAAGGATGACTCAAGCAAAGGAATATTATTAGAGGTTGATCTGGAGTATCCAAAGGAGTTACACAACTTACACAACGACTATCCGCTAGCCCCTGAGAGGATGAAAGTAAGTAGTGATATGTTGTCAAACTACTGTAAGACAATCCAAGATAAGTTTAAGATATCTGTAGGAGAGGTTGCGAAACTTGTACCTAACCTAAATGGTAAGAGTAAGTACGTAGTTCACTATAGAAACCTACAACTATACAAGAGTTTGGGAATGAAGGTTAAGAAGATACATAGAGTGCTTCAGTTCGATCAGTCACCATGGCTCAAGCAATATATCGACTTCAACACAGACAAGAGAACCCAAGCAAGGAATGATTTTGAGAAAGACTTTTTCAAGCTCATGAATAACAGTGTGTTTGGAAAGACTATGGAGAATCTACGAAAGCGTGTGAACGTGGAGTTAGTAACAGACAAGGAAAAACTGAAGAAACTAACGTCGAAACCAACATTTGTAAGCAGTAAAATATTTGACAATAACTTGGTAGCAGTTCACAAGATCAAAGAGATACTAACTCTAAACAGACCAGCATATGTAGGCATGTGTATTCTAGACCTATCGAAGACACTGATGTATGACTTCCACTACAATAACGTCAAAAAGGAGTATGGCAATAAAGCCAAACTACTATTCACAGACACGGATAGTCTAATGTATGAGATCGAGACGGAGGACGTGTACAAAGACATGTACGCTAACAAAGAAGTGTTCGATTTTAGTGGATATGATAAGTCATCTCCCTACTTCGACCTAACTAATAAGAAGGTTATTGGTAAAATGAAGGACGAGACGTTAGGAGTCCCCATCGTTGAGTTCGTAGGTCTAAGGTCGAAAATGTATAGCTACATAAAAGAGGATGGAAAAGGTGGGAAGACTGCTAAAGGTATCAAGAAGAGTACCATTAGAAACAACATAAGACACGACAACTATAAAAGTGTCCTGACAAATGGTGAGCAAATGTCTCACATAATTAAAACTATTCGTAGCAAGAGCCACCGATTAGGAAGCTACGAAATAAATAAGATATCCTTGAGCTGCTTTGACGACAAGCGACATATACTACCAGATGGTGTGTCTAGCTATGCGTATGGACATTACAAAATAGTTTAAAATCAGATGCTCAAATTTCTCAAATGCTTTTTGGTCTCCAGGTGTCTATATTTAGAGGTCACATGGTATGACTGATCACATGTCTCACACACCCATTTATGAGTTCTCATCCACTCTTTAGTTTGAGCTCTGGCTGCTACTAAAGCTTCTTCTTTGGTTTTGTAAATTCTTGGTCTTGCCATTATATATTACTAAATGTTTTATTTATCCACTCGTCGTAGTATGGATCTCCTCTCCCATCCAAACCTAGATCCTTGTATACTACACAAAACAGGTTATAATCAAATCGTGCCTTGATCTTACCAGGTTTGAGGTCGTTAAAACTACCTCCCAACTCTATATTTCTTCTAGAGCATATTCTTATGATATAGAAAATATATTTCGATATATTCTTGACAATCAAATTGTTTCTTTTAAGAGACCACACTATCTTTATAAAATCACTGACCACTATTGGTATGTCACTATAATTAACTAGTCTTTTACTAGTCAACATTTTCTCTAACCACTTACTATAACTGTGAGCCGATTTCTTGTACATCCAAATGTTAGATATGAAGTTTCTAACACTTCCGTAGGTAGTCTCTCCACACTTGTTACAACTAAATACACCATCTTCGATTTGGGTTCTGTGGTTACTACACTCGTAACAGTATGTTGTGTCGTACCACTTTTTTACTTTTGCGTTCTTAATTCCATTCTTGATCTCGTCCAATGTGTACCCTAATGTGGTACCACTCCACTTTTTTGATGCAATCTCATCCAATGTATACCCAGCGTGGAACATTCTCATCGTACGTTCGTCAACCATTTGAGTTATTATAGTGTTATGTCTTTATACTGTTTTTTAAAGACATAACAGTACAATAACTTAAATGTCGTTCTAGAAGGCGTGATAGTTAGTAGAATCAAACGTCTTCCTACTATACTGTCTTTGTTGGTCTAGAACGTCCAACAATAGTTGTTTCAACTCTCTAATCTCATTCATCTGACGAATATGATTATCATAGACTATCTCCATTACATTTTTACTATGTTTTGCTTCCATAGCCATCTCCTTCAAAGTTTTAGTGCTCATTATATTACTCTATATATTAAGTAGCCGATGGGTATTCCAACAACTCCAACGAATACCATTTGATATTCTTTCATCTCATCTGAGGGTTTGTAATAGTCTGACAACTCAGGCTCTTTACTGAATGTCTTCCCATCATACTGTATCGTCAGTACTTGTCTTAGTTGATCCAGAGCGTGGTTCGTGTCGTTTATGTCTGCGTTAGCATCTGACAGTTGTTGTCTTAACTCCTGAATTTTGTCTCTCTGACGAATCTCATTCTCGTAGAACTTTTCTTTAGCTATTGCAAGACTTTCCAATGCTTTGTTGTGTCTCTTTATCTCTGTCTCGTAGCCGGTGTGGTTTAGCTTGCTGAATATGAATCCAGCTCCTGCGAATGCTATAGCGTTGAACAAACCACCTGCTATCACACTAGCCATTATGTATTACGTTAGATTACTTTGAGAACGGGTCAATAGGTAAGTATTTCTTGCTCTGCGCCCACTTAACTAGTAGAGTTGAAACGCCTACAGCAGTCGCTAACTTGAGGGTACCCTTCACTGATTCTGGGGTACCCAACGGTTCTTTTAGTACTTTCTTTGATGCTATGGATACGGCTACGGCTCCAGCAGTCACGAGGGCTGCGTCGTATAGCTCGTTCATCAGTTCTTTTCTGTCTATTGATGCCATATATTATACGACATGTTTTAATCAAAGCTGTCGAGTTTACGTGACGGTTCTATAACGACGTTCTTAGGCTCCACTACTTGTTTGTCTTGTCTCATCGTGTAATACAGTGAACCAGCGGCTATAACCACTCCAATAGTACCTATGATGTATCCGTAGTTAAAACTATCGTCCTCTTTTATCACTCTCTCTCTCTCATCTTCCTCTCTTTGGCTGCTTTAGATATGGCAGCCAAGCGTTTGCCTGCCTCTACTCTCTTAGGGTCTTTGGTCCTTGTTGTCGACGTTATAATAGGTACGGACTCACTGTCAGTCATCTTATACTTGTCTTGTTACAGATGTCTTGTTACTATGTCTTGTTACAGATGACCTCACAGTCGTCTCACAGATCATCTCACAGATTATCTCACAGATAGAGTATTCGGTGAAAGTATTTTTGGTGATTAGATAGTGTGGTTTCACTCTTGAATCTCCTATTACAGTATTCACACAGAACTCTAGAGTCTATCATATATGTCTCTATGAAATGTATTATCTCATGTTGGTCTGAGGATAGTAATGTGTTGTACCCTTGTGATCTTAGTCTCCTTAGTACCCTCAACTGGTTATTCCTAATAACCCCATTACCTTTCGGTGTTTTGAACTCTATAGCAAAACCGTTGTATCTCTTATGTAGTTGCGGAACTATCAAATCTGGTTGCCCACCACTATAACCCTTCTTCCATCCATCTATTCTTTTAGTAGATGTGTCTTGGTACTCACCCAACCCTGGGATGACTATTGTTGGGTGGTACTCTCTAATGTACTTCACAATGTCGTAATGCAAGTCTGTCTCATTCATTATTGATAACTGATTGTTTTGTGTGTAAACACCTGTTTTTCTTATAGACGGTAGAACTTCTGAGAATACCCACTTCCTAAAAGTCTCAGCTGATTCTAACTTAGATGAGAATATTAGTCTATACAAACCACTCTCATTTACTTGCCAAACCATACTTTTGACCAACACCCCGTTTTGGGACCTTGATACTTGGACCTTTATTTTCTCGTCGTCTGCCACGTGGTCTGTTATAGCCTTATATGATCTCTTATACCCTAAGATTTCAGCTACCTCTTTTCCATAGAACCAAATATTATCTCCATCTTTTGTAGCAGTGACAGACATGTCGTTATTTCTAAATATTTTAGTGAGACTCATCACCTATACTATACCACATGTTTTATTTTTGTGTTTAAGTAGCAGTCACCTTAAGAAAGTAAACCACTTAGTAGCGCAAACGTATGATTTGACCAACCCCCCGTTTTGGGGGGTTGGTCAAAGTGACCCTTCTATCGATCACAAACATACTATCAGTAGGGGGTCACATGTAGTGTCTTAATATTTTACTACTATTTGCACGCTGTTAGGACGTCTTAATTGTAGTCTTCAAAGTAGCAGTTATTTTCAAGAATAGCTGAGGTCCTGTTTTAGGACTATTTTGACCAACCCCCCGTTTTGGGGGGTTGGTCGAAACGAGCTAATTGATGGTAATAATTCTGAGCACCTACTCTTGGAACTTGTCGACTGACACATCACTGGTTCTTACGTGTAGACCCGTGTTTAAAGGGGGGGTCGGAATCGGACCCCCTTGTGTCTCGTATATTCTACTGTACCTTTTCACCATTCCATTGATTGGTGGGCATAAGTCAGTCACATTATCGTCCAACACTTTAACGTCTGAGAGGAATATTGACTCGTCGTAAGGAAGACCTCTAAGATACGATCTTAGTTGTGTCAGTATCTTTTTATAGCTAGTGTGTGCAAACTTGCAATGCTCCACTCTACTCGTCAGATTGGATTTAGCCAAGTAGCCTTGGATGATCACACCAGGACCACTAATACAAGCAATGATTAGAGGGTTAACGGTTATCGATCCAGCTATAATCCCCACTGTCGTTAACCCTATGCTAGTCATGTTTAACGATAGTTTAACTTTCTTCAACCTCTTGTATTTCCATTTGTAACAGGCTTCTAGTTTGTGGTAGTAAGCGTACAAACGTTTGAGCTCTAACACCTCTTCCTCTGACATATCCTTTGATATGTGATTGAAATCAACAACTGACTTCTTCCTCATATATATTAGCTCACATCATATTCCTTCATCATATCTCTACCAACTAATATTATGTCTCGGCTCGTCATGTATCCAGAGACAACCCTCACACCGTAGAACTCTATCATAGACGGGTACTTGTAGGGTGCGAGTAGTACTCTTGGTCGATGCACTCCAAAGATCGTTACGTAAGGAGATCCTATCTCTTCGTAATTGGCTGTGAAGTCTGAGTCTGTTGATCTTATGTTGTTCACCTTAACGTAGGAGTTACCCATCCGCCAATGTATTGATATCATATGTCTCTTGGTGGTGTCGATGTTATTTGGGATTGTGCACACGTACTCCCTTGCTGGAGCGCCACCACCATATGATAATTTATCACCTCCTTTGTATCCTATGTATTTGTCCCACGATCCATCGTCGTTTGAGATAATCGCCTCCCAATCTTTCGTAGTTACCCTCATAGCTAACCTCACTACCACAAAAACGGATATGTCACAGTATTGCATACGTGGACAGTTAAAATGTACTCCAGCTTCAAACGGAATTGGAGTTAGTTCAGGGGATAGGAAGCTGTGACCATTGTTAACACCAATAATAGGACCATACGTTGGATCGTATTGCACTAACATGTTCGTTTTATCTCTAATGGTTTTCACTTTATTTGTTCCACTGTGGTACTCCACCATGCTCACAGCATGCTTTGTGACGTTAAAATCAAATAGAACGTTATAGGACTGCGTTCTAAAGTATTGCGATAAGTATACAGACTCCAACACTTTTTTACTGATAGCATCCAAATCATCTTCTGGATCTGCTATGTTTTTGATTGCCCTGAACGCCATATCTATATCTCCAGACATCCTCCCACCGCTAACGCTTAATTTAGGGTCACTGTCTAGGTGTCTCTTCGCTCTTCTTAGTATTTTGTCGCTCTCGTAGTCTCTGTCCTCAAATCCATAACTTAGACTCATTATGTTATAACACATATTTGCTCACTAAATAGCCAGACACAGCTGAAACCACTAGAATTAGCCCCAACTCTGTCGTGTTACCTGGTGTCACCTTTGATGCCTCCAGACGGTGTGTCACTTTTGGTTTATCAAGTGTCTCCTGGCGTGTCACCTTTGGTGTCAGACTATTCGTCACCTTTGGTTTATCAAGTGTCTCCAGATGCTCTCCACCTTCTTGGTGTACTTTCTTGACCTCTGTCGTTTCTGTGTAGTTTAACCTACTGTTTACCCCAAACTTCATACTCTGTGTAGCAGTCTTCAATAGGTTGTTGTACCCAGCGATTTTGTTCTTGAGGATTACCACGTTACTTGGCATTAACCACGTAGACGGTGACAGTGCAAGGTTTTGGACAACGTTAGTGTCTCTAATCGACTTGTTCATGTTGATAATCCACGTTGACACGTCGTAGTTTATAACACTATCCTCCACCAACTTTCGGAACTCTTGTTGAGTCTCTAGACTGCCTGCAGAATCACCAACGACTGACACACGTGTCCTCGCTTGTGCACCAAGTGTAGAGTAAACAAAGGCTTCTATAGACTGATTTATGTATTGTCTCCCAATGTTGGTAAAACCATTCGACACTAGAGGAACGTATCGTTTGTAGTCGTTCTTAACGTCGTTAATCGTGAAGACTCTCTCCTCACCTGTTGTACCATCAGCAAGGACTTTACCTTGGTAGTAATGTTTTTTAGGAATCTTGTCTGTCTTACCATACAATTCTCCAGCATCAAACTCTCTACTTATCGATCTCATACTCTCACCACCTTCCATCCTTCTGAGAAGTCTCCTAACAGTAAAGTACAGATGAAACCTCATTACACTCGTGATAACAGGGTGAACTTCTTGTGAGGGTGACAAGTGTTGTAACGACACTCCACAACAGAAACTTGCACAATATGTTGCAAACACAACCCTATAGTAGCTCTCACCATCGTCCCACTTTGACTTTGTCTTTGATGTGATGATTATTAGTATTGGTAACTTTGAGAGAAAGTAGTCCTTTTGATTAACGAAGACTCTAAAGTTATTCACTGGGTAGTTCAACACGTTTTCCGTTGGATAACCATCCCAAAGTCCCCAGTGGTTCTTACGACCTTTTGATAGTGGTTGGATAGTTCCACCAGATAGCCATATTTCTGGAAACTTGTCGTCGTGACCAGACTTGTTGTTGTGTAACCAAATCCACATACTCTTGTCGTTTTTGAAGGTATCACTAGTTATATTCGTGCTTATGATGTCGTTGTTTCTAAAATATATGTCAACGCCATTAACCTCACCATCTTGTGAGACAGTTGGATCGAACTCAAACTTGCTCAAAGTGACGTGAGGGTACTTTTTCACTAGATTCAGCTTAGCCACGCGTATGGCATTAGCTATCTCTTCCTGGTCAGGTATCATTGGTTTGTTTATCGTTAGATACTTAGTGTACTCCGGGTTATTCTTAAACCTACTTGAGTCTACCGAAACGTCACCAATATTAGTTTTCGTCACGAAGAATATATGTATATGCATATTGTCGTCAACGTCAAGAAAAAACCTATTCTTATCAGCATAAGGGTACTTTCTTTTGAATGCATCCATCATAACATACCGTACGTTATATGAGAGTGGTAGTATTGATTAGTGGTTCAACGAAAACTATAGACCTACAAGAGTCAGTTTTAGCAATAAACTCAGACCCTTACGTATTGGTGAATAAGGCAACCATCTTTTGGGACTACGTTAACGTAACCACAGCTAACAACAAGATAACTTATAACAGTAGTGACCACATTTTTAGCACTGGGTATCACACCTTTAAAATGATCACCGACGACTTGGGAGAGTTAGGAGACGTCAAGCTAGTAGCTAATAGATATGACTCAACGTGTACGATAACAACTGATCAACAAATAGAACTGTTTAAATTTGGACAACTTTTAGGATTTGACGAAAACACTACAATAGCCACCACAAAAACCAGTCCTAACGTTGTTAACGTTAACATAGGACTGAAATACATACAAGTAACGTCTAGTATCGTGGACAGATCTAATAACATAGTTAATGGTAACAAAAGTGATTGTATCACAGTACTGCCAATAACTAGCACGCAGACACGTAAGGGTTCTGTACAACATTTTGGTGTTGGGTCGAAAATCCCAATAAACAAAGGAGTCATCAACCAACTAGAGTTCAAGATAACAGACCAGGACGATAACAGTGTTAACGTTGGTGAGGTACTGTTAGATTTACACATCACGTAGTGTATATGGAGCAAGAACTAAGAGATATTTACTATAATCCATCAACTGGTTACCAATCTGCTGAGAGGCTGTACCAAAGAGCGTTGGAAGATGGACTAAGTGTTAGTAGAGCAAAGATAAAGGACTGGCTAAAATCTCAAGACACATACACCAGGTACAAACCAGTTGTTAAGAAACATAAGTTTAGACAAACGTTTGTTGACTATCTTGGTGAGCAGATACAGATGGACTTGGTCGACATGGGTAAGTACAAACACAAGAACAACGGATACTACTGGATACTAACAGCCACTGAGATCCTTAGTAGGTATGCGTTTACCATACCTGTCTACAGGAAAGACACAGAAAACATGACTAAGGCTGTCACAAAGTTATTGGAGAAGGCTAAGGTTAGATTTGGTGAGTATCCAAAGCTGGTTCAGTTTGACGATGGTAAGGAATTCTACAACGTTGGTGTGAAGGATCTATTGGATAAACACGACGTGAAATACTTCAGCACGAACTCTGACAAAAAGGCAGCAGTCGTGGAACGATTTAATAGAACACTCAAGACGTCTATGTGGAAATACTTCTACAGTAAGGGAACGTACAAGTGGATTGATATCTTGGACCAGCTCGTTGAGAATTACAATAATACCAAACATAGTACCACACTTATGAAACCTAAAGATGTGAGCAAGAAAAACGAAAACGAAGTGTGGACGACGTTGTTCGGACACCATTTCGGTGACTACCCACTACCAAAGTTTAAAGTAGGCGAGACTGTCAGAATATCAAAGTACAAGAGCATATTCGCGAAAGGGTACGAGGCTAACTTCACTGAGGAGCTATTCAAAGTGACAAAGGTCATACGTGGTGACCCTACCGTGTACGAGATAGAGGACCATGAAGGGGAACCCATCATTGGTAAGTTCTACGAGGAAGAGTTGTCAGCTGTTGATAAAAAAGACGATGTATAAAGTTGAAAAGATACTAAAGAGAAAGAAGGTAGGAGGTAAGAAGATGGCTTTAGTCAAGTGGCTTGGCTACGACAGTAAACACAACTCATGGATACCAGAAAGCGATATTCAAAATATCGAGTAGTATATAATGGCTGAAGGAGGGTTCGATGAAATCGAAATGCAAGATCGTGACAAGTTTGAGAAATATACAAACAAACAGTTAGAAGAAGAGTTCAACATGCTCAATAATATACTCTCAGAAGATGAGACAGGACCAGAATATAGTGGTATGCGCGACAGAATCACTAGGGTAGAACGAGAGATAGAGAAGAGAGACATATCACACAGAGTACAAGACAGAATCAAATATATGGAGACATTATTCACAGGTGGAAAAGATGGGAAAACAGTGTTAATCACTAGTAAGGGTAGTAATGTCACCGCCCCAGCAGTAGTGTTTGCTGAGCCGGTGACATATGGTGACGTCCACGACGAGAGCTTCAATTTAGCTTTTGAAGAGTCTAACGAAATCGAAAGAAGACTGAAAGAACTAAAAGGAGACAATAAAAAGTTAGTAGTTAATGGTATAAAAAGAACCAATCTAATAGATAAAAAAATACGTAAATTGTATAAAAAAAGACTTAGTCATGACGATGTGTCAAGGAATATAGTCAATAGGTCATACATGACAACCTCAGGTTCTATTCTTTTCAAACCGGTAGGAGAAGACGGTGAATATTTGAAACCTAAACTAATACTAAAACCTGGAAAAAATGGTTTAATCTACAGTACAGACACTAAAAGTAAAAGTGCGATTGAGCAGTTTAAGAAGTTAGTTGAACAAATCCCCAACACAACAACAACTGACGCTAGAACAGTAGACACCCCAACAACTGACGATAAAACAGTAGACACCCTGGCAACTGACGATATAACAGAAGACACCACAGTTTCAAGTGAAGACTTCCCAGTAATTGAAACAGAAGTGAACTACGATAACGTGTTTGGTTTAACAGAAGAAGAAAATCGTGAGTTAAAAGGTACTCTAAATCCAAATGATACAATCGATCCAGACACTAGACCACAATTTCTAAGAGTGCAAGCCGACTATTTTCAGGACGCTATTGACAAGACCACAGACGATATGAATAAAGAGGAAGTTGGTTCCAGAAAGCAGATCGAGTTGTACGAACGATTGACAGGTCTCAAGATAGCTAGGGACCGAACCTTAGACCAATTAGAACTTGAGGAGGTTAGAGAACAACAAGAAGAGGACATCACTCGGTTACAAAAAATAAAGGAGTGGTTTAGAGAAAATTGGTTGGGTGCCTCAGCTTTAGGAATAACCATAGCCTCTTTTATCACCACAATTATAATATCTGCTAGAAGCGTTGTCTTCAAAGGTGGTCAAGCACTTGGAAAACTAGGAAAAGCTATAGCTAATCTAGCCGCAAAGGCTGGTCCTCTACTGTCTGGACTGCTAAACATGGTGGCGACTGCGCTAAAGTGGGGAGCTGCAGGTATATCTTGGTTAGCATCTAATTTATGGATCCTAGCTATAGCACTAGCTTGGTTCGTCTACGATCAGTACAAACAGAGGAAATAAAACACGTGTTATAATATAGCATGAATACTAGTGAAAAAGAGTTGCTTCCTGGATATAGACGTCGTGAAATATCCGCTATCAAAGGTACAAGAACCCGTCACGTTGTAACGCTAAACCCCAACAAAGCCAATCCAGGGGAGGAGTTATACATCGATATCCCGAAAACGAAAGGTAACACTTGTTTGATACCCTCCAGTCTCCATTTTCTATTCGACTTTAAAAGTTCGAACGTGAAGTCATGGTTTCTTAATAACCTTTCAAGACTACTACTTGAGAGACTGGTGATAAAACTAGCTGGTGAGTCCGTGTACGACAACAGTGGTGAAAGCGTCATCGGTACGTACAAAGACCTATGGAAATCTAACAGTGAGCGAGACCAGATGGTTGAATACGGCCTAGCAAACGAAAACCTTCGAAAGCTAATCTCAAAGGACGACAGTGGCGCTGCCAGTGGAGACGTGCAAAAAGTTAGCGATGGTCTGATGTTCTCTATCCATGACACCAAACAAAAGGTTCAAATCGACAAGATTCTAGAAGATCACGGTCTATATGCACCATACAACATGAACAACAACTTCAGGTATATAATCACACTACCTAAAGCGTCTGATATTATGGTGGCTCAATCTGGATCAGCTGTGGCTGGCTACACGTTAGAGAACCTCGAGTTGGAGTATGAAACTATCGAGAGTCAAGAGATTGCTAATGAAGTATCATCTATATACGCATCAGGTAGATCTCTATCGTATGAACACATCACACTAATGAAGACTGTGGAGTGGGATAAAGGAATCACACTAGTGAATGAAAATATTAACCTACCAAGAAAATCAATGAAAGCTATCGTTCTACTCTTCACAAATAAGACAAGAACTGACAGCGAAGAGTTCGTCTACCCAAATATAGAGTCAGTCAAACTCACTATCGAAGGTGTGCCAAATATGGTATACAGTCAAGGAATACCAAAATCAAGACTCTGGGGAGAAGCGAAAAGACTATTCGGACAAAAACTAGCCGACTGTGACCAGCACATGACTGTCCAAAAGTTTTACAAAGACGGTTTCGCTTTGGTTGTTGACCTTAGATCTATCGAAGATAACGTGAAAGTCGCCACTGGAAAAAGGATCGTGAACACTCAGTCAGGAATATTGATGGAAATCAATAAAGGAGCTACAACAGCGAACGTCATGTGTAGAATATTCGTACTCTCCGACGGACTCGTAAACCTTATCAACAACGATCTGCAATCAATCCAATACTAAAACATATAGTATTCTATATGAAAACGCCTTTTAACATGCTAATTGTTGGTATGACAGCCTGTGGTAAAACACACTACCTCTTGAATATGATAGAGAAAGAGTACACGAATCACTTCGAGTATATCATTCTCATATGTCCAACATTCGAATGGAACAAAACGTACACAGAGTGGAAATACTTGAGAGACCCAGACTTTGTCACTATTCAGTGTGATCAGGATAAAGTCAACGTAATTCTTAAATACGTAGCCGAGACCTACAGAGGTACCAACTCGTTGATAATACTAGACGATTGTGCTGGTGGGCAGGACGTTAAAAACAGAACAAGCGAACTAGTCAAACTAGCCTTTAGTGCTAGACACTACAACCTGTCCACAATCGTCATAACGCAACAACTAACCTCAATTAGTAAACCATATCGTGAGAACATCTCAAAGTTAGTAACATTCTACAACCCTAACAGAAACGATATGAAAACCATCGCAGACGATTATCTCAACGGAGTTGATAAAACGGAGATTGAGAAAATAATAAAACAGTTGAAAGACAACGAGTACGCAAGATTGGAGATACTCCTAAGGCATCCGTACTCGTACGAAGTAGTTGTTCCGCGAAAACAAAACATATCGTATAGTATAGGACATGCCAAAACGCAAGACAAAAAATCTTGAACCAATTGACGATCTCATTGAAGAGATACAAGACGCAGAATCCAATATTTCGGAAGAATTAAACGACGCACCACAAGTCGACGACATACCGGAAGTTGACGACATCCCACAAACTGATGTGGACAAAAAACGAGACGAGCTGACTAGACTCGCTGAGGATGGAGAACTGAACAAATCAGTCGCTTACATCAAAAAAGCGTCAAGCAAAGTAATAGACAAACTGTACGTCGAGTACGAACGTAAAAGGACGCAGAAAGCTAACGAGTTCCTGACTGACCTACTTATTAGCAAGTTTAGTAGTACTCTTGGAGGATTCGACGCTATCGAAGACCCTGAAGAGCTAGCTAACGAACTAAAGAAAGACGAGCTCTTAAAACGTGACGTATATCGCATAGTTGAGAAAGTAAGACCCTACTTACCACTAATCGGCATTTTATCTGGTGGAGTCACTGTTGGTAAGCACGTGTACAACCACTCTTATAAACCCTCTGAGTCTAGCGAAGAAGAAGGGTACGACACTGTCTACTAACAGGTCCCACCACACTTTTCCAAACCGTGTATATTATTAATTGATCCAACTTTTGGAAGACCGTCCTTGTATCGCCGTGTTCTACACTACTCTCCAAGGCTCTAGCGATCACATAAAGTAATGATCGCTAGAGCCTTGGAGAGTAGTGTAGAACGTGTGGTGTCAGTGGAGGAAAAGATAACGAGACTCAACGAAGAGTTGTTGTGGATCTACCAGATTATAGAGATCAAACGACAACTATTCACTAAGAGTAGTGTAGAACGTGAGGAACAAGACAAGATGTTTAAACATACTGTATTGGGAAAAAGGATGACCAGTCGTAAAAGAGAGTTACAGCTTCTCAGTCCTACTAGCTAAGACGTGTCTCACTCTAACGAATTTTATTTCGTCCCGTTTTAGTAGTCTCGAAACTAGCGGTAACAGCGAACTTTTTAATTTTGATTGCGAAGCATGAAAAAATGGAAAAAGTGCGCTGGTACCGCTAGTTTCTATACTACTCATCTATACGTTTATGTTTCGTTTTGGTTTCATGTCAGTTGGAAATTATTCTGAATTTTGATCTTGAAATATGCTCTGATAAATATGTAATCAATCTCGTAAGAGCCTGCGTTCCTTTATGATTGTCGATGGCGAATTTATATTTAAAGATTATGAGCTCGAGATTTCTATTATGATGTGATAAATGACGATGGCGAAGGCAGAGTCATCTATCAAGAGCGAATAGACTATTGGCAAGCGCGGGGTAAAGTTTATAATGGGCACGCGGCAACATCTTTATGAATCATCACTTATTGTTTTCACTCAACTGCCATGATTTTTAGTAACGAAATACTGACGTTTCGAGCGGAGGTTTTACTCTGATGAAGGGCTCCGCTCGAAACGTCAGTATTTCGTCACTAAAAATCTTGATACCCTTTACCACCTTTTCACTTTGCTATATATCCAAAACCCTGTCTACGCGCACTCTACTTTTTAACTTATCGTCGGCCGTGTATTTCATGTTCGAAGGTCGTTTTTGATTGACATGTTTACATGCTTATGTTCGGACGAAGCAAAACATAATCCGTAGATATAAATTCATATTAGACTCGCGTATACGATAGTGTAGCGAAACGACTTAAGGTTGTAGCGAACTAAACTACTCGTAGCACAAGCTGTGGCGGTCAGCAATGCGCAAGAGCTCGTGAACCAAGACGTTTTGTCCATAATTTGTTTCGCCTGGATAACCGGCGATCTATATTATAATATCTATATATAACCGGCGAGTCATATTCGTATATAAATTTGATATGTTCTTCTGTCACTTTTGGCCTTCGACCACTGCGAGGAGCATCGTTCAATTGACCACTCATTCGATATCGCAAAAGAAAAAGACAGATTGCTGATCTTGAGATTTTAATTCCTTCCTCGATTAGAGTATCTTTTATTTTTGGAATCTTTACTCCAGCAGATCTCAAAGAAATTACTCTTTTTCTTGCATATAATGAAAACTTTCTCATCGTAAAATATCTCTTATATTCAGTAAATATGGCGGAGCGACGATATGAAACAAGATGACGCTACGAATCGGAAAGTGACGACAATTTCCGGATATGGCCGAACTGATCACGACATGTATAGCCTGAAAACCGGAACGCGTTCGGAACGCGTTCGGAACGCGTTTTTGGTTAGGTTATTTCTGAGCAGTACTGTACTTCACTTGAGGAAATAGTTGAAGGTTTTAATGACTACTTTAAATTGGCACAATCAATTGATATTTCCAATTGTAATTTTGAAGATTATATATAAAACAAATTAATTTACTGATGCAAAGTTTTGCTTTTTTAAAACTGTTTACGACAATAAAGTTTACAAACTGTTGTCAGTGTTGTGTGCTTCTGACAAGAGAATACTTTATGACAGTCGTCAACACATAAGAGAGCGTGAGTGGGCTAATAAGGTAACCAACACTGTGGACAATTGTAAGGCATGGACCATAACCACAGTGGCTACTCAGTGAGAATGTTAGACAGAGCGTTAAAGGGGTACACAAGGTCTTATGAGTTGGAGTAGAAACACTCAAAGACACTTTAATTTCAGGCAGTAGAAACACTCAAAGTCACTTTCGCGGAAAAGCTGCTGGTGCACCTCGACTTATTCACATACAATTAAACTGCTTACTTTAACAGAAAAACCTTCACCAATGGTAATAACCAAGTGGGCAGCGCTGTCGAAAATGGGTCCGAGCAGGATGATAAGGATAGCATTAAATCATGAATGGTTGTCTGAGGGTTCTGGATGGACTGTATAGACAGTGTAAACGGCCACTACGTTAGTGTGGTAACGTACAGACCGTTGATCGGGTCGTCTTACTACCTAAGAACTCTGAGGGTTTGGACAACAATAAAAATGTGGTAGGCGACGAATATTTTAGGTGGTATCACAAGTTCCCCGTTAAGAAGGACCCACAAAGAGTGTCGAAGTACACCTCGCGCGTAAACGAGTTGGCCATTATAATGGCTTGACTTGCTTCTGGTATTGTTTGTTCCTTGTGTCATGCTTCTGCTGACGTTGTCGGTGTTTCTTGTTTTGGTTCTTCGTTGAAGCTGCATGCTTACGTGGTTCCGTATATCACTTGTTTGTTCAACTTTGTCGTCAATTGTTATTGGAGTGTCTTTCTTTCTCCTCCTCAGCTTCATATTCATATAGGTGCTGCTAATTACTGTGTTCACTAGCTTGAACTGACTTTCCCGACATAATGTTCGTCTTTCCCAACATAATGTTCGTCCATCAGTCGTTCGTCTTGCTGTTATTTGAGAACCTCGAATGTCGGTGATGGTGTAGAATATCGGCTCATAATATATGGTGTGCTCTATTTGTTCTTCTTTGGTTGCTTTACTAAGACATAGTCACCATGAAGTAGTAGTTTGGTTTCTTTCGTCTGCCTTCCTTCTCTGTTTTGTTTCATTTTCCATTTGTATTCTGCATCTTTTAGGTAAATTGTTCTGTCGTCTTCTTTGTTCGGCGATCTTCGCTTCCATGCATGCACAGTAATCTAGTTTGGTTCTTATGATTGCCCCTCTCATTGCTTCATAGGGTGCGACTCCTGTTGCTGGATGTGGTGTGGATCTGTACGCAGTAAGCATGTCTTGTATAGCCTGCGAGCAGTCTCTCTGTGGGTTGGGGCGGGCGGCTTGCAGGGGGCGGGACGCGAAATGCTCATTGACTAATTTGCAATGACGTCATGCGATATTTGTTACGAACAAATGCAACACGGCCGAAATGTTTGATAATGACAACAGAGAACGTATTGTAAAATATGTTTTGAACTCTCTCTCAGCTAAATTAATGTTTTCCTTGGAGTTGAAAGATGAGCAATATTCTACAATTGATAGTTTGCTAAACGGAAACGACGTTCTAGCGGTATTACCAACGGGATACGGGAAAAGCCTTATCAACTTTTGGTTCTCATAAGCAAGATCGAAAAAGGCCAACCGACTTGTGCAGCTCTGCACAGCAGTGCTGTCGTTGTATCTCCTCTTAGAAGTTGAAGAGGCTAAGGCGTAGACTAAGGAAGAGTACTCTTCGTGCGATCGGTTTCAGTGTTTTCTTCGTACTCATAGCAATCAGCTTCGCAATTTATAAATATATGTTGACAGTTAGTAAAAGGGTCAAATTACGGAAAGAAATAATTGCTTCGTTCTATTTTAAAATCCATTTAATTTGATCTATCAACAAGTACACACAATAATTATAAACCTTCGACATTATATTTAAAGAGATTTTAGAGCAACCTGGTTTGTATTTCTGCCTTTAAATACGGTTTCAAAAGTGGATGGGTATTCTATAATTGCTCCAAAACTTGCACTCTCGACAGAATTTCACCCTCGAAATCCTCGCTTTTTAGATGGCAAAGTAGTAATATTAATATATATATATATTTCAATGTGTACGGGACTGGACCGAGCTCTAAGCCAATCAGAATCAAGAATGATTTGAATTGACCAATCAGAGCACAGTCCAGTCCCGTATTTCCAGGGGGGTTGAATAGTTTTTAGATGTGGTCACCCTGTTAAGAACGACCAGTCATCAAATCAGGAGGGATATGCACCTGGTCGTATACAAGAGGTTTTTGTGAATTTTGATATTATCTATCTCATGAAACCTGGTGTTGTTGTACGACCAGTTTTTTGATTATCCTTGAGTTTTACGACCAGAGAGAGGAAGGTCAATCAAGGTGATCGTAAAAGTCAAATATTTCATGAGATAGATATCAAAAAGTCAAAAAAACAACTTGAGACGACCATCATACCTCACCCGATGTGATTTATACTTACGCGTGCCATCCAAAAAACGTCCATATTATTTTTATTAGAAGAGTTGTAAGATGTTGAAATAAAAATAATCCAAAATCCAAAATTTGATTATAGAATTAATCATAGAAATTTCCGCCATGGAGCTCTTACCTCGACGCCATCTTATGGCCGAATGACTGATATTTCTTAGTTATGGTATTTTAAAAAATGTCAAAATATTTTAAGATGATGTCTCAAAAAATTATTCGGTGTTTTTCAATAAATGAAATATATTTAAAAAAAATAGATGAAATGTACTTTAACACACAATAAAAAACTTTTTTTTTTGAAAAACAAAATTCTCTTTTTATTTTTTTATTAATCTAAATACATTTCTTTATTAATAGAACTAAGTATGGAATCATCAGTTATCATAATTGTTGTTATATATTTATGCGGACAAAGAATTCCCCCATCTACCACTTCTAAATATAATTTATACCTGGATAGCGTACGAAAGGGAAAGTATTTACAGTTTTGTAAAATATATTTTTGTTTTGGGTAATTGCACTGAAGAGTATTAAGTTCATAGCGGAAATATTTTTGTTTTATAGTGTTTAACATCGTTCTATTAAATACTTCTTCCTTCTTTACTTCTTCATCATCTTCATCACTACTCAAATTTGTCTTCAAACTATCTT
The DNA here is from genome assembly GCA_035772405.1 of Chrysogorgia sp. JL179-B06. NCBI lineage: Eukaryota > Metazoa > Cnidaria > Anthozoa > Scleralcyonacea > Chrysogorgiidae > Chrysogorgia > Chrysogorgia sp. JL179-B06. The sequence continues at coordinate 2,175,015 of JAYKKM010000038.1, forward strand.
CACTATCAGAATCACCATTATCCTGAATGGGTTTGAAGGGCTTAAAGTCATCGAAATTAAACTCTTTGGACTTATCCCGTACACCGTACGCATATCATTCTCCTTTATCGTTGTAGTCCCATATGAGAGGGGACCCATGTCTGAGGAATGGGCCTGAAGACCCATATGAGAGGGGTTCTTCATGGGAAGCTTCGTTCGTTATTTCTTCTTTCGTAGCCATTTTATTTTTTCTTAAAACTAAGTTTGTAGATATGTTGGGTTGTTTTATATAAGCGCATATTATTTAAAATGAAAAAAAAAAGTTTCAGATTATTATATATGAAAGTTTTTTGAGAAAACTTTTTTTCATTTGTAAAAAACCTAGGATATAAAAAACGATATCATAAAAAAAATGTACAGTTATTTTGTTGAAGATGGGGTATATGCCTCGGCGAAAGATTTGGTCATTTAAAATGCGTGAACCAGAATATGCTGAAAAAATGATAGAGGCAGCGAAATTAATTCATACTCCACAGAATTGTCTTAAATTAAATGAAATATCGTTTTTTGAATGTAGTCGTGAAATTGTAAAAGATAAAGAAATCGGCCATCTTCAAGGGGTTGTTTATTTTAAAGAAGCAAGAGATTGTATTTTTGATTGGCTTCCATATGGGGGAGAAATCATTCGTTCTTATGCTGATGATTTCTATCATTTTAAAGGTAGAATATATGAGCCGTCCACATTAAATCGATATGGAAAACGTCAGGGTAAAATGGGGAAATTATGGAATAGAGAAAGAATCCGTAAATTAGCTGAGAACAAGCATCGACAAAAACAAAAGGAAAAAGAAAAAACTTTTAGGGTAAAGAAAGAAAATCATGTAAAAAAAAAATAACAATGATTCACATGTTTTATTATAAAAAATAAATTTATACAAGAGAAGGAATTATTATGTCTTTGTCAGTTTTTATAAACCTAACATTTTTATGCAAAAGATGAGGAACATCTTCCTCCGATAATATTTTTATTGTTTTTCCAGATTCTCCATGATTGATAACTTTCAGGGTTACTTCATACGGGTGTTGTTTCACACCATTTTTTTTTATTACAGAACATTGTTTTGTTTCAACTATTGTAACAGGTTTGCAATCCTCCACAAAATATATATATTCAGGATATTCTTTATCAAGATATTCACATGATAAATAGCACTGAAAAGTATTTTTGGAGCAATCAAAAAAAGTTATACTATTTGTACATATACTAAAATAACGTAATACGGACATTATTTTTTTCAGTAATGATAAAGTTTTTTATTTTTAAACATCTTATATAATATTATATATTTGTCTCAGAAAAGATATTAAAAAAAAAATCAAAAACAGATATAACAGTATAAATAGATGTTTTTTTCTTGTTTTTTTATAATGCATTGCTTGTCGTACTTCAGTTAACATAAAAATGAAGTGTAGGAGTTGTATAAAAAAATCGAAAACGAAAATAAAAAAAAGAATACGAAAACGACAACGTTCTAAAAAAATTCAAAAAGGAGGATGGAAAAAAGATCATCCGAATTATAATCATAAGTTTTATGAATTTTGGAAATGGTAGACGATGTATTAAAAATTTTTTTATTAATCCAAATAAGTTTTTTTCCATCTTTGTATTCTATCATCACATTCACATAGATCAACTATTTTACTATAGATAAGTCGTCCGTAATTCTGTTTACAAGGATAACAATAATGATGGTTTACAAAGCATTCTTTACATCTGTAATGCATGAAAAAATGATAGAAGGAATTCACTTCACAACAACAGAAACTGCAATATACCATCTTGACAACTTTTTTTTGGACGTTTTGTGAAAATTTTATTGTTTGACAACCGCCTTTTATAGATTTTTGGGACTATAAAAGCAGGGTATCAAATATATTTTTCTATTATTTTCAACATGTGGCTGCGATCAATGATTGATTTTGGAGAATGTGAATCTCATGATTATCTTAAATTTTATTATCATGCTGAACCCATACAATTAGTAAACTACGAACCTGTGATTCCCTCGTGTTTAAGATATGGATATTATTTATATCTGAAAGATTGTCAGGGACCTCGATATTTCAAATTGTTGTTAGTAGACGCGTTTGGGGCTCCGGAGGAAAATTTACAGAACCTCTTATCATCATTGAAGGGAAAATATTTAAATATTAATAATAATAGTGTAGCATTAGCAAACTCAACACCTATATTAAACATTAAACCCTACAATTTCATTGACCGTAGGGGTAGAGGGAAACAAATATTTTTTTCTTTGTAATGTTTTTAAAATAAAAAACTTTTGATTTGAAAGTTAGAAACAGAAAAAATATCGAGTTTTATTTTTTGTAAAAATTTTTATTACAAGAAAAATAAATATTTTTAAAAATTAATTTGTTGTGGAATTATTGAGTAAACATTATTTATTAGTTTAATTTTTTTATACAAGAGATGAACACTTTTAGTATCAATAATTATTTTTAGGGTTATTTCCTTCTATTCAAGTAATCCCTGTTTAATAACTTTCAGAGTTAGTTCGTAGACTTGGGGTGGAGAACAAAATGGGGGATTACATTCTTTACATAGTATAGCGGGTTTACAATCCTCTACCAAATACGTATAGTTAGGAAAATGTTTTTGAAGAAAATGACATGAATAATAACGAGGAGTATAGTCATAATATGCTACACCCCTATAATTGACACAGGTCACGAGATCTTGTTCTTGATTCATCTTGTACTAGATATCAATATGATTAAATCAAATGTGCAATCTTATATATATAATAAATAAAAAACACGAATTTTTTTAAAAAAAAAGTTTTTATTGAGTATATGCTACAGCTTTCATGAAATTATTAGAATCTATTATTAGTTTAATTTCTTTTTGTAAAAGATCAGAAGCATCATAGTCAACAATTGTTGTTATGTTTTCACCCAGACATGAACAATTCCATTCATCATTTTCATGTTCATGTTTCTTTTTAACTTCCAGAGCTAAGTAATATGCTTGAGGAGGGGGTGTTGAGACATCATTACATTCGCATAATACCGTAGGTTGACATTTCTTTACAACATAGGTAAAGTGGTGTAATTCTTTTGCTAGAAAACGACTTGGATAATAGTTACTTTCATCTTCAATTTTGTAGGGGTTAAAGTCATCAGCAATTACTCTTTTATAACTTCTACCGTTATGTTCATCACAATCACGATAGGGTACATGTGAATTCGACATCATTCACAATAACGTTTAAACATTTCGGTAACGCGTTTATATATAATTTTTTATAAAAAATAATATAAAAAGAAAAATCAAAATTAAAAAAGACAGATATTCTAAAATATATTAAAAAAAAATCAAAAAGTAATTTTATTAGGATATAAATAAAAATGTAAAAAAATGGTTTGACAAAAATATCATGGAAACCGTGGAAACAGTAGATGCACGATATAATAGATTATTCTATTCAAAATATCCCTGTGGACAATGTCTTAACGGAAATATGTGTGGGGAAGTGTGTGCGAATTATACACCGTGGAAAGATCCAAAACAAAAACGTTGTTGTAGATTAAAGAGATGGTTGTTAAAGAAGATATGTTGTTAAAAGATTTAAAGAAGAAAATCCCATAAAAAAATAAATAAATAAGAAACAGTATAAATAAGAGTAAAAAAAATAATTGTTTTTATATTTGTTAGACAATGGAACGTATTGAAAAAGCAGATGAACGATTTGAAAGATTATATTATAACAAACATCCATGTGGAAGATGTATTAACAAACACCCATGTGCGATTCATCCAGATGAATTAAAACTTTCAAGACTAAACAGTTTTAAACGTTGGGTGTTAAACAAGTTAAATATACAGTGATTGTTTCAGTGGAAATAGGTTACGACGAATAGAAGAAAAGACGTCGAAGTTTTTTTTAAAAAGATTTAAATGGCTGTACGAGAGCGTGATTTTGATGAAATTCTTTATCCCGACATTCAATATTTATTACATGCTGAATTGATTGAGATAGAAAAAACACGAGATTCAACGTTTTATTTTTTGGAATGGAGAGAGCATCCCTATCAGTTTAGATGTGCTGATTATGATTATAAATATTTTAACATTTATGTGGAAGATAAAAATGAACAATCTATATTTCGGAAACTATATGGTGGAAAAATATATTATAGATTTTTAATAACCGGTCATTTTATGATCAGTTAGTGGGAAAACATGTAGTATTTATTGATAGAGAACCGAGATTACCCACGTTAATTTCGAGCCTTGATTGTTTTGAGATAAATAATATCCCATGTTATTCAAAAACGTTTTTGTATGATAAATGTAAGGATTCAAGATTTAGATTAGTAAATTATCATTTACGTGAAAATTTTGATGGTCAAGAGCTTTATTTAGTTCTTATTAAAGATGAAAATATATTATCTGTACTTAATGTGATTTATGGTACCAGTAATGAAAATTATATTGTAACATTAATAAATAAAATACATTTTGATAAATCTATGTTGCAACTACATGTCTATTTAAATTGTTGTGGGGAATTATGTAATAATTTTAATGAATTAAATATTTGAAATAAAACAGGTAAATAAAATATCGAGAAAAGCGTTTTTTTTTATTTAAAAAAAAGAATTTATATACACTTGTTGATCTATAAAATTATGTATACCACAATCTCCTGTAACATGTGTTGTTATATATTGTTTATAATTAAGCTTTTTATTTTCTGCATACTCCATAACTTCCAAATTTATATATAATCGATTCATAGGAAAGCATGGATTTAGGATTTGTTCACATTTACGTACAATACATTTTTGATTTCGACAATTTTCTTTAAGATAGTGAAGATCATACTGTTTGGGTTTTGACATATTGCTTGCATGAGATTCAACTGAAGAATGAACCAGAAAACAAAATGTTTTTTATTTTATTTAGATTAATGTTTATTTAGCTTAATGAATTTGAAAGCTATATAAAGAGTAAAAATATGACATTTCAAATCACAGCAATATGATTGAAACAATTTTAAGAGTTGTTCTTTATTTTCAATATTTTAACCAAGGAGAAATTGGATATTTATTTTGGTTATGTGGATTATTTGATTATTATCGTGGAAAATATGTCATATGTCCCATGATGAAATGCAAAAAACAACATTCGCCCCCACGACGAAGTATCTTATACTGTTAATATGAAAAAAATCAAGGGAACCCGTGGAATGGAATCCTATTTTATGCTAGAAGATCGTTACTCTTATATGATCCCGAATTTACAAGCAAGTCAAAGAAAATATTCTTTGAAGAGAACACTCTTTCAACGTACTATACTAGTTGAATCAGACATGTTGTGCTGTAGTTTTTTTTCATTCCCCGATTGTTTTAAATAATTATTTGTTTTATTACCCCTTGAAAACCACTCAGATTTATTTCAATTTTTAAACACCAAAGATAAGTTTCATTACACATATTTTTTACAAAATCTAACGTTTGAAAGAAAATACTTATCTTATGCCTTGGGTTATGGAAAAGAAAGTTTAGTAAGCAAATTTAAGCACATACAGCACGAGAAAGGTGATTTAAATCTTTTTTTAAATATTTATTTGTTAATGGTAGCACCTAGTATTTTCAATTCTTATGTTTATTGTAGTTCAACTAAAAATATTATCATGGTCACTTCATAATCCTATAGGAAGTTTTCTCAATAGACAAAAAAAAGGTCATTCTGAAAAAAATATTAGATATGATTTTTGGGATTTTATATATTATTTAAAAAAGGGTAAAGTATCCTTTGATAAATGTCGGTATAAAAATTGTAAGAGTCAAAGTTATTTTTTTGAGTTTGATCCTTTGAAATTAAGCATTTTAAACAAAAGTAATTATTTAATTAAAAATCACACCCTAACACACCACACCCCATCGAGGTTATGCGAATAAAAGATTATGGGGGACATACGGGAGAATTTAAGTATAAAGAGTAAATATTTGCACATGTAATAATGCTTGATGATGAAGTAAAAGATTTATTTAGTATGATAAGAAAATATATACAAACAACATTGAATTATAATTTAATTTAAAAAAATCCCATATATGAAAACGAACTGACTGAATCGAATGTTAATTGGGATATTTTTTATAAAAGTATTAGTGAACAAATGTGTATGTAAAAAAAAAATGGAAATAAAAGACTGTATAAAATTTAAAGTGTTTGCGTATGATGTTATACGAATGGAAGAAGACGAAGAAAATGAAAAATAATTTTGGATGAGATGTGGGAGATTTTGTTTTGCCCTTTTAAAAAAAAAATTTTTTTTGAAAAAAATGAAAATGGAAAATAAGTGAATGTTGTAAAACTATTCATGAAATATCTATGGTCCATTTAACGAATGCTGGAAATTACAGTAAAAAAAAAAGATTGGTTGGATTTCATGAGGGGATTGACCTTTATATATTCAACAATTTATGGAACATTTAGATGAATTTTACGTAAAAAACTATCAAAGAAAAAATATATCAGTTTTTATTTTTTTTATTTTTGAAACCATTCATCCTTTTTCCGATGGAAATGGAAGAATAGGGAAAGCACTTGTTGCATTTCTAGAAAATAAAATAGAATGTAAAATAAAAACACAAAAACAACATAGAAAGTAATGTAAAATTTTAGGAGTTATGCAAAGAAAACAAAATAGTTTATTCGATATCAAATGTTGTAATCAATTATACACGTTATTAGTGTAATACAATTTTTTTGATGGAATACAATTTTTTTTAATTGTGAGGAGGGTATAAAATAAACACTGTCCCTACAGTGATTCATCATTTACCCTTCACTCTGGAACAGATTCAGAGATGGTGGAACTTTATGCGCGACAACAATATGATCATTTTTATAAAATGCAATCGTATACAGATTTGTCTGCAAAAATAATTGCACAAAAAAAAATCAACGGTAATGCTATTCTAGCAAAAGTATATCCTACAAATAAAAGATGTGACAAGTACACATACAATAGCGCTGTTGAAGTGAAAAATGATCATATTCCTTCATTGTTGAATGTTCTTAATAAGATTAGCATTCAAGAGAAATTGGTGCAGATATTTTTTGAAGTGGTAAGATTTGAAAATTGGAAAAAGCAAACATGCCGTTTGGTTGTTCGTACAGATGCGTGGGGTGGTTTGGAAATTTGTTATCAACATCAAGATAACGAATTATCCGATGCAATGGAATTTGACGATGATCCAACACCGACAACCAGCAACAACAACAACGCAACGTCAAGTGAAATCGAATGGTCTGATGACTGGGGTAGTTTTCATATAAAAAAGAAAGATTCCTTGGATGAATATATTATTGCCCTAAGAAAGTATAATCATGCAAAAGGTCATAAATCCCACCTACCACAGTCAAAAAACGAGTATTGCAGAAAAAGAAACCCCCACTCAATTTTGACGACGACGTCGACGATGACGACGATAACGAAAAGATTAAGAAAATAAAAGTAGAAAGTGATGATGATGAGGTTTGTCAAACAGTAATTTCAGAAATTTTTTATTATCGTTTTAGATGTTGTAAAAATATACAAGATACATTATGTTTGTACGGTAATACTATAAATAAAGAGTTAGCATGTAAAAATATAGAAGTTGATTTTATGGGGATATTACGCGATAAAGAACTCGTTGATGAACTTGAAGAATATTATACATATTTTATTTCTTTATTTTAGAAATGAGTAAAAAGAAAAAAAATAAATTTTCTGCTGACTTTATTGAAAAAGCTTCAAGATTATTAAAAGGAGAGACATTAACTGATGAGGATTATTCTAATTATAGATTACATAGTAGTAGACGTTTGAAATATGCTGTTAATAAAAATAATGAACAATGGGAAATTGATTTAGCTGAAAATAAAGATTTAGCCCGATATAATAATCAATATCGTTATTGGCTGGTGTGTATTGATATTTTTTCAAGATTTTGTTGGGATAAAATTAATAAAAAAGAAAACGTCTAATAATGTTAAAAATAAATTTGAAAGTATTCTTATTGAAGAAGGAATAGCGCATCTTAAAATTCAAAGTGATGAAGGAACAGAATTTCAAGATATACGTACGAAATTAAGTAAAAAGTATAATTTTGAAGTATTTCATACGTATAATAGAGAAATAAAAGCATCCCATGTGAAACGTGTAATTGGAACTTTAAAAACAATGGTTCGTTGTGTTTTAACAATGACTGGAGAATTTGATTATATTCAGTATTTACCCCTTATTGTTAATCGTTATAATAATTCCCCACATAAAGCATTAGCTGGTGCAACACCTTTTGAAATTTATCGCAAAGAAAAAAAAGGAAAAATACGTAAAGTAAAAAATAAAATAGTACGTGATCATTTAAATTATCCTATTCCCACTCAAGTTCTGATACAAGAAGGTACTCGTGTACGTATTGTGAGAGTAAAAAATAATATTTTTGAAAAAAGCAGTGTTCGACGATGGACTAATGAGATATTTTTTATTAAAAATGTATTTATCACCGATCCCGTTACATATCAATTAGAAGACGAACAACGTGAAGAAATTAAAGGAATTTTTTATCGTGCTGAATTACAAGTTTTAAAAAAAAAAAAGAATTTACACATTGCTAGTAATTCAATATCAAGAGGACTTCAAAATAATTTGATTAATGATTTTGAAATGAAAATTGCACAACCTATTGATGCTTTGAACAATGAATGTTTTTTAGAAGTTTTACAAGTTTGTTATCCCCAAACAACTAAAAATATTGTGGTGATGAATGTTTTTTTTCATTTATCATAACCTATAAGAATTTTATACCTGAAGAAATTAATAATACGGTATACGCAAGCAGTGCGTTCGTTTTTACATCGGATAAATTTATTATACCCGACGGAATTTATGATTTATCTTCATTAATTATATTTTTAAATAATATCTTAGAAGGATTTGAAATTTTTTTTACCATCGGGTCAAATGGGAAAGTAATTATTAATGTTAATGTTGAGATTGAGTATTGGATATATGAAAATGCGAGTAAAGCAGTCGATGGGTTACAGGTAAATGAATTTCGATTATCTAATAAGACTACGGTAGAAAAAAAGGGTATTCAATATGCTTCTTTTAATCAAAAGATTAATATATTATTTTCAAAAAAATTAGCTTTTATGCTGGTTTAAAAAACGAAAAAGATCTTGAAATCGTACCTCTCTTGTTTGAAATAAAAAAAGATAACCCTACACCTCGAACACTTTTTTCTAAACATTTTGATTACTTACCCGATGTATCCGACGGATTAAATAAAATGTTTATATATTGTGATGAAATAGAACTGGGGTTAGTTGGTGATAGTTGTGCCGAATTGTTAACAACAGTCCCCATTCAATGGAATCGACAAGGTGGTGGGGGGAATGGACAATTAATTTGTTATAGTCCCCCAAAATCATTGAGAAAATTAAAAAAAGACATTATAAGAGAAATTCATATTAAAGTTAAAGATACTACAGGAAAATTAGTTTCCTTTGATTCAGGAACGCTTAGTATTGATTGTTTAATACATTCAACATAATGCTTTTGATTGTTCTTGAAGAAAAAAATGGGGAAATGATAATTAAAAAATATAAAATATTTTATCCTTTTTCTCTTTACATTTTAGTAAATAGTGGGAAAAATTTTTTATGGAATTTAAATTCGATTGAATATAAAAATATCAAAAATTCATGTGTGCAAAAAAAAAGGATTTCAGTGCTATAAAACAATCAAAAATAAAAAATAATGGAACGATTTCAGTTTCTACATCTACTATTATTTCTAATGCAACACAACGTTTTATATATACTATAAAAGAATTATTTTATATTGACGAAAAAAATTCTTATACATCATTAAATGATGAAAATAAAAAATTCCCCTATTTTTTATTTATGAGTGATAAAGAGGCTAAACAATCACTACAGTTCTTTATTAACTATGAGAATAACGTGCCGTTAAAAGGTGAAGAAATTAAGATATATATAAATTTATTTGAAGAAAAAAATAATGACTGAAAAAATAAATGAACTATCAGTAGAAGATTATACTGAATTGTTAAATAGTAGAAATCGTGGAAAAAATTATTCATCATCATATTTTGTTGTGAAAAGAAAAAATAAAGAAAATCCAACTAAGAAAGAAATGTTATTAAATGAGGGTGTGGGATTACCCTCAAATTTAAATTTAGATACTTATTATACAAGTGATAATAAAAAAAAGAGAAAAAAAAAAATCCAAATGTAATACGTTTTTTACAAAATAGATAAACTGTAAAAAAAAGTATAAATAAAAAAAATTTTATATAAAAAAATCATAATGTTGTGGATATTATTATTATTTTTATTGTTGTGGCTTATGTTGTTTTTTAAAAATGAAATAAATGACGCGTAAAAATATATAAAAAAAAGAAAAAACAAAAGAGGAATAAGGAAGCGTAGAAAAAAAATACAAAAAGGAGGATTTGGAGGAGCATTGGCACTGGGTATGTTTCTTCCTCAAGTGTTGGGAACACTTTCAAATATTCTTAAAATTAACGTTTAAAAAAAATAAAATGAGTAAAAAAATTGAAGATGTGGAAAAAAATGACATATTATTTAGTGAACCTTTACAATTTTTTACTTCATCACCCTATAATGATACGTTTACTGAATGTCGTGAAACTGAAATTATTGCGACGCCTGTCGATAATCAATCGTCAGTATACACGTTTACAAGGCATGGGAACGCCGTTGGATTAATGAAAACAAGTGATGCTAAAATAATGGCTAGAGTATCAATTAGAAATGCTGCTGGAGTTATAGCACCTGCAGCATCGGGGTTTTCGATGATTACATTACCCCTTCGTACAATGTGGAAAACAAAAGAATTAAAAATAAATGAAAATTTAATCACGCCATCAGATAATTTTGCACATTTTGCATCATGGATAGAATTTATAATGCGTCAAACACCGTCGGGATATAAAGATTCTAAAGAGCTTAATTTAGCATATTTAGATACAGCCGCATATATGAGCGATATCACTGGTTTCACGAATAATGCTAATGTCGTAAATACAGGAGGGAGAAAAAAAGCACAGGCCTTTCAAAATCAATCACAGTATTTGATAGATGAGATTGATTGTTCATTATTTAGCGAAGGTGGTGCTGAAATATATATTCCTACAGCGTATAAAGTTGAATTACGTTTAACGCGGGCATTAAATACAATTGTAATGATGGGGGCCAATCATGCGAATATGCCCGTTGCTGCTACTATAATTACCCTAGACGATTTTAAAATAAAAATTCCTGTATTTAAACCCAAAAAACAATTATCAAATGCAATTAATACAGAAATAATGACCCATAATAAAGAAACATATTATACAACCAATTATCGTTGTATTACTGAATCATTAGCTGCAGGACGAAATTCACATCAAGTAATCGATGTGTTTAATGGTAGCGTTCCTACACGTTTATATATTGTATTTTCTCCATTAGCAAATTGGAACGGGTCATATACTCATAATATTTTTGAGTTAACTGGCCTAATTATGATAATATTGAAGTTTCGGTAAATAACGCTGTTGCCGGGAGAATAGAAAATGAAGCTGAAGCTTATTCAAAATTACGCTCGGTATTCAATCGTAACTATTCAGAAATGCCCATGACTTATAATGACTTTAAAAACGGGTATTGTATATTAGCATTTGATTTAACAGATAATAGAGACTCTCATCTTGCAGTATTACCCATAAGACCGTCGGGAAATGTTAATGTGGATTTTCATTTTTCTCAAAATACAATTGCAGGTGCGTTAATATTTGTTGGTGAATTTCGAAATGAAATTAGAGTAGGATTAAATACCCCTGCAAGATTATTACACAGCATTTAATTATCAACATTTGTAACAAGGGGATGTACAAAAAAATAAGAAGAACACAAAACCCATTACAACAAAGAATAGAATAAAAAAACCAAAAATAAAAAAAACAGTTATTAACAAAATACCCCTAAATCGTGAACATATTCTTGTATATCCGCCGTTTTCAGTTTACGCATAAAAAAAAAATGAATGAAGAAAAAAAAGATGAATTAAAAAAAGAAGAGGAAAAAAAAGACGAAAAAAATGATAATTCAAGAGATGATGATGATGATGATGATGATGATGAAGTTGATAGTGAAAATGATAGCGATGTTGTTAGCGATGATGTTAGTGATGAAATGGATAGTGAAAGTTCAATTACTTCTTCTTCATCAAGTTGCGAAGATGATTTAAAATTTTTAGAAACATTAGTTCAATTAAATAAAATAAAGAAAAAAGCCTTTAAAAAAAAAAAAAGGATTTTTTACCATCGTTAAAAAAATATCTTTAAGCAGATATTGATAAAAAAATACGTTGTTAGATTCTCAATTAATTAATAAATTACAATACATTGCTAAAAATATTTTAAATAAAAAAATTTCTATCCAACTTTCCAGTGATAATAAATATATTTTGAATAAGTTTTCTAAGAACAAAATAAAAGAAAAAGATTTAAAAATATTATTATCTGAGGATTTTCGTATAATCAACATATATCAAAAAGCATACAAATTACCCAACAAATAAAAAAAATGACCGTAGTAAATAAAATGCAATTAATTAATCCGAGTAAATTAAATGAAATTTTAGATTTAATCAAAACTGATCATGAAAACGAAAAATTATTGCAGGGAATTAACAACAAAAATACTTTCGAACTTATTGAAAGTAAAAATAAAATGAAAGAAGAAATGAAAAAAGTTAATAATGATCAACGTGTCGCAGAGAGTATGGTTAGTTTTTTAAAAAGACAACAAAAGATGAAAAGAAAAAGTAATGAACTTGAAAATGAGGTGAACAATGATGAATCACCCAAGATAAAGAAAACACCAACTGTGACAAGTGGTCAACAAATAAAATAATTTCTTGAAAGGAAAAAAATTATAATTAGGGGTACAGATATAATAAAATTAAACGGTGTTGGAAAAAACCATCATGATTTATTATACGATTTAACGCATAATGTCAGCAAACAAAACATGTTCAATCTTACACAACATAAGCAGACGGTTGCTTTAAAAGAATTGAAAAAATTATATATGCCCGCCTATTATATACGTAATATAAAATTACGACAACGTTATATAAATTTGGGAAAAACAACTTCGGGTCTTTCGAGTAACGAAGAACCATCTACATCACTCACTACCCACATTCCTACCCCACCTTCAACACCCTATTCTACACAAAGAAAATAGCGACGAAAAAATCAATGAATTTACATTGTTTTTTAACCCAATTTTTATTTACGAACGAGATTAATAAAATTTCAAAAATAAATAGGTTTTTAAATAAATATTATTTGGGTACATTTCCTGCAAATATTTTTCCTAAAAAAATTTTTTATCCCTCGTGTTGGATTTGGAATACGGATGAAGCAGATCAAAACGGTCAACATTGGGTTGCTATATGGGTGGATAAAGAAAAAAATATGTATTTTTTTGATAGTTTTGCAAAAGATGTATCGTTTTATAAACGTGAATATTGGTATGATTATAGTGTAAAAAAGGACTAAAATTTCAATATATTCAAAGTAAACAATTACAATCTAAAAATACTGCCGTGTGTAGAAATTGGAGTTTATTATATTTATACAATCAATGTCGTAATGAAATCGAAAATAATAATAAACAAAAAATATTTAAAAATGAACGTATTAAAATAAAAAATGATATTAAATTAAAAAAAAAATAGAAACAATTTTGGGTAGTGTACTCGTTGGAATATATAATAAAAAATGTAAAAAAAATTGTAAGAGTAATAACAATCAGTCATGTTGTAGTTTTAATAACGCCAATTTTTAATTAAACAAAAAATTAACTATTTACAGTGTTTTTTTAATGTTTTTTATTTATGGATCAAATGGTGTCCTAAAACCGCTAAAAATTAAAACTTCTTCTTTTTATTTAGTTCATGAAATAACAAACGTCCAAAGATCCCTCCTTTTTGTTTTCTTTTTCTTTTTCGAATACCAAATCCCAATTGACTTCCAACTATTTGTCCCAACGGTCCAAATAAATCTAGAACACTACCCCCTTTTTTTTTTTTTTTCTAAGGACAATTCCCCTCCTGCTTCTATATCTTCTCCTTGCCATGTTTTCTTTTAAAAAAAATTCATACGCAATATACATACCCCATACTATATATACTTTTTAAAAAAACGATTTTCAACAACTCTTAATTTTTTTTAAAAACATTTTATTTTTATTTTTACATTTATTTACAAATCATAGATTATCGTTGATTCATGTGGAAATACATTGGTTCTAATTCTACAATTTTCATACCCTTTTCTACAATTATCAAATACCAAATAACCATACGGTTTCTCATTAATTTCACTTAATACTTTATTAAATCTATTTCTATTAATTTTTTTATTATCACATATCGTATACATATTATTATAATCGCTTAAATTTTTAAACATAACATAATATTGACTATTGACATGTAAATTTCGCAATTTACATTACCATATGTTAAATTTTGACATGTAAAAATAACACTAATATTACGATGATGGACATCTTGAGTTGCAATATTATCTATTCTTTCAAGATTTTCTTTTGATGATGTTGCAACTAACATGAGATCATCTAATATTATTAAAGTATTTTCACAGGTATTCGTTTGTATATCGGTAATGCGGGGAATACCCTTTTGACAATCGATAAATTCAACACTAATATCTGTTTTTTCCGCAAGAACTTTTTCCATTTCAGCGTACAGAGGTTGATAAATTGAATATAAATAAACAATTTTAACAATTGCGGGCGTAATCATAATGTTAATATTTTTCAATAATTGTAATATCCAATATTATTATTATTATTATTATTATTATGAACTATATTTCAACACGGTACAATTTCACCTGATAAATTAATTATTTACAAAGAAAAGAAAAAAGGTGATCTTCCAACCGGCCGTGCTTATACTAGTAAAAATATGAATTACGATATTTACAAGAAAGTTAATTATAACTATAGATAAGAACAAAGGCAAAATGAATATGTTACTTAATGTTAACATGTACGTTTTATGCTAGTTTTAAAATTAGCAATAGTTTCCGAGGACTTTTGTGATAAAGAAAGACAGTTCCAGACTTCTGCCCCTCTGTATGAGAATGCATTTTTCATATTGTTTGTTTTTGGTTTGGGTAATGTCAAATTGGCTCTCGATTGTCTTGTGTTATGGTCGTGTACGTCACTAATATTTATAAACATATCACACAAATAATCAGGAACCATTCTGTTTTTTACCTTGTACATGAAAATTGAAAGTTGTTGCATCCTTCGTTTTTCGAGGTTCGGAATTCCTAGCTTACTTAATATGTCAGCTGATCGTGTCGTATAATTCTCACGTGAGATTATTCGAAACGCCCTGCTCTGTAACTTTTGTAGTTTATCAGCTAATATTTTCCCTAGGCAACCCCATACTTGAGCACAATAATCGAAGTAAGGTTGAATTATGGATTGGTATATTGTTGTTAGGGTATTATATTCGATTGTATCTCGAAGTCGTCTGAGTATACCGAGGCCTGAGGTGACCTTTTTTGAAATGTGTTCGACTTGCGCTGACCAGCTTAGAGACTCATCTATCATTAGGCCCAACGATTTTGTCGTTTTAACTCGCTTAATTTCTAAACTACCAATATTGATAACTGGATCAAAAGTTAGTTGGCTAAGCCTTTTCTTGGTACCAATTATCATATATTCGGTTTTACTGTTATTTAAAGTTAATTTATTTGCAGACAGCCAATTTGCAACATTGTTTAAATCGCCATTCAATGTTTCTTCAATTACTTTAATATCATCACTTTCTGTTGCAATTTGGGTATCATCTGCAAACATGTCTGGTTTTGCCCTGTTTAGACACTTTGGTAAGTCATTGATGTAAATTAGAAATAACAATGGGCCTAAACCAGAACCTTGCGGTATGCCTGTTTTCATAATTGATGGGCTTGATGTATTACCATTCACACAACAGTACTCGGTCCTATTTGATAGATACGACTCCAGCCAGCGATGCGCTGTTCCTTTTATTCCATAACTTGCTATTTTGTTTAAAAGTATGTTATGGTCGACAGTATCAAATGCTTTTTTTAGGTCCAGAAACACAATCCCATTTAATTTACCAATATCAATGTTTTTGTACCATTCGTTAGTAATATCCAGCAGTGCTGTAACAGTTGAGTGTTTTCCCACTTTGACTGGGACCGCATAACGTTAACATAAAAGGGTGTTGAAATGGTAGTGAAACATTGTTCATTTCAGTTATCTAAAAATCCAAACGGAATCGTATTAAAATTATTTTTAACAACACGTTTATTAAATGTAAATGAAATTTTTTTTATTTCATCCTCAATAAAAATATGATTAAGTTTATCTTTACATATTTTATTGTGATATTTAATTTCGATGATCTGATCTTGATTTTTAACACATTGTGTCAAGGATAAAAAATTCAATTTTTCTTTTATTGTTTCATTTTTTAAAGTAAAACCTTTGACATGAATACATTCCTGATTTAAATTAGTTATATACGCGTAACATTTTGGACCCGTTGAACAAAAATTTGTTATCCATTCATTTTCATTTAATTCATTCGTTAAATCTCCTAAATAATTTCCCGTTTTAACATCAGTATAATTTTTTTCATCAGATATATAAATAACAGAATCTGTATCAAAATATAAAACGCGATCGTCTAATTTATCGAGTAACTCGTATAATTTCAAACGTGCATATGCAGTAACAAAACATGCAATGATTATATTTCCCGTTTTTAGAGGCGTTGTTGCATCATCAATTTTTTCATATGTACAACGTAATAATGTTTTGTTTATAAATTCCATCCATATTAATTTTTTACTTTTATCATTGGCTATATTTAATAATTCTTCATAATCGTTTAAAAAACACACTTGTGTATTATTTTCGTTTTGGGCAAATTTTCCCCATAACGAATTTAAAAATGTTTTTGCAATAGTTCTTAATCCGGGATTTTTCTCTATTTTGTCTTTATCTAAAAAAACATTTTCATTTTTTAAATAATCATCACAATACTGTTTAATTTTATCATCATTTTTACTTCCATCTGCGTTCAAACAATCCGTAGGAATTCCTGAAGATTCTTGTTTGATTTTTAAAAATTGATTTACGTATTGTGAAAATTTTTTTTCTTTGCGTTCAAAATGATATATTTCGTAAAGAGCTATTATTTTATATCCCTTATCTATAGCAACATTAATCTCAACACTAGTCCAAGTACCCGTTAAGTATCGATCGCTTTCATTATGTTCACATTTATTACATTTATTCACAGCACATTTATAACATAATGGAAATAATAATTTCCCATCTATTCTAACAGGTAAAACAGGAAAGTAAATATTTCGAGGAGGTGAAATACAACATTTTACTAAACCAAATATGTCCTTGATTTTTATTTTATTACAATCTTCACCCAGTAAAATAGTAGGATGACCCACAGGAAAATCATAATTATTTTGTACATAGGGGTATAGCGATGTAAAATCTACATAACTTATTCGTTCGTTAGGTTTGGTTTCTTTAAATAAACATACTGGGGAAGTTCATCCCCCATATAATGCGTCACGTGGTGTTAAAGGAGTAAACGGATAAAATTTTCTTTTCTTTTCAATTAATTGTTTCTGTGTATATTTTTTTTCATCTAAATAATCACATTCCCACATCTCGATTAATTTGTAACCGGTATTTTTTATTGTCCAAGAAAAACGTTGCGTATTTGCATATAAATTACTAAACTTTTCGTTTGTAAGAACGTTTAATGCATAGGGGTCAAAACATTTCGGACATCCGTGATAAAAACAACCATGAAATTGATATATCGTATCATTATAAAAACCATCGACAAAACGTCCTAGAATTTTTTTCTCACCATTTTGTGAACAGATATATTCTAAATTTCCTCCTAATTGTCGATTAATTTCATCTTACCAATCAATAGCAATTAAACTCTGTTTACACATCCCCTATACCCCGAAGCAGGAATAATTCCTACACCATTTTTTTTTAGAAAATTAAGTCTATACACTTTCAAAGCTAAACTAGCAATCGTAATACAATTCTTTGCATAAAAGGGTGTAATATGACCTATGGCACCTATCATTGTAGAAAATTTAACACAACCCTTTCTTAAAATATCTACATCACTACAACAATAATAATAAATCTCTTTACGAAATATATATTTCTCTTTCTTTTTTTCTAAATACCATTTTTCAAATTCATTGTTGCTGTATTCATATGTTTCGTATCAAAAAATTTCCGATCTACAATTTCACCCTCATAAGTTAAATCGTAAAATTCATAAGGATGAAATCCCTTACATTCCCCTTGAAGGTCCATTGCTTTTGGAATATCTGCTAATTTCATACTAAAAAACAAATAACTATCGAGGATTCTAATATTTTGTTCTTTAATTATTAAACTCATTATTTTAGTACCGTTCATTATAGTATTCGGTATTATCTGTTTTATTTCTAAAAAATATTTTAAAATAAAAATAGTATCAAATCTACCCCCGTTATGAGCTATCCAAACGGAATTTGTTTGTTCAAACATAAATTCACATAAAGTTTCAATAACATTGTTATCAAAAATAAATTGTCTATTCCCACAACAACTAACTTTTTCAATAGTATTATCGATAATTTCTTGATCCTTTTTTTCAAAAAAATTTTTTTTTAAAATTCAATATGTTGACATGTTTTACATACCTTTTGGACGATACAATAAAAAGGTACGAGCAATTTAGTTTTGTTTACTTTTGTTTCAAAATCAAAAAAAAATAAAGTGGGTTCACATTCTTCATCCTTGTTATATTCAAATGAAAGGGTTTTACATAACAATAATGAGGTTGTTTCATGTATTTATCACAATGAAAACAAAATCGTTTGCTACAATCATGTTTAACTGTTTGATTAGAAAAAATGAAAAAGAATCGAGGACAAATTTTGTTACAGGTTTTACAAAAAAAATAATATTGACATGGTGTTAAACGGCTATAATTACTATGAGAAGGTTTAAAAATTTTATTTGTTAAATGATTTGTAAAACAATTTTCATCATAAAAAAATATATCACAACTGTTACAAATAAGTTTATTATTTTTATCTTTACAATTATTCGGATATTTATAACATCGTAAACAAGTTAAGTTATTTGTAGTACATAGGTGGTTATCGATATATTCATGTCGTGTAAAATAACTCATACATTTAACACAAAAAGAACTGGTGTTAAGTTTAGAAAATTCCTTTATGCTTAAAACTACATCGTAATGATTATTATTTAACCATAAACACACAATTTCATTAGTCAATTTAATAAGATTACCTTCACTATCAGTTCGTGAATCATAAATTATATTATCGGAATGAGTGTCAGCATACACTAACAAATCAACACCCTGTTTTTTTAAATAATTATTATATACTAAATTAAACTGTGTAGCATCAATATTACCCTCGGCTATCCCACATTCCCGATATACATTTCGAATCTCTTCACATGTAAATAAATCATCAACAGGTTTATTGGGTTTTCTTTTCATTATAAAATATTTATCGTCTTGTTTTAAAAATGATAAACCCACTAATATTGCTAACGCAAAACAGCAATCTTTCACTGTACGAAATAATACATGGCTAAGAATATAAAATACACCCGTGCGAAATTTACGACCATATTTTTTTACATACATATTACTTTTCACACCGCCTTTATCTGTAGCATTTCCCTTATTCAAACTATTATAAATACTTTTTTTCCTTAGTACACTATTTTTTATTTTTTTTTTACTTATTCCTGCGGGAAAGGTTTGAACTATTACCTTACTATTCCAACCATTAGCTATTATTTCTTTATTACTCTGCATAAATTTTTCCATAATATTTAAGAAATATTTAACGTCAAAGTCTTTCACGGGTAAAACGGCTGTAGAGAAAAAACTTTTTGGAGCATTACTAAAGATAAATCTAACATAATCATCATCGCTTTTTACATTTGCCCGCGCAATGTTAATTAAATAAGAAAAAACCAACGATAACGATTGAATAAAACTAATAAAATTAACCGTTTTTTCCCGTGAAACATTCAATGAAAAATGTTGTTCAGTGACTTTAAATTTTTCTCTACTAATAGTTTCTATATGATTAACAGAAAAATAATCGTCTATTTTTCATTTTTCTTACTTTCTTTTTTCTTATTAAATAAACTTACAATTTTATCTATATCTTTTTGACTATATTTTAATTTTTTCTGATCATCATTCATAAAAACATGCACTTTTATTTTTATTTATGTTTTCGTCTTCACCATCAACACGATCAATAGTAACATCGTATGAATCCTGTATATTAATACATGTCAACGTAACTATAGGAGGGATTTTTTTTGATAATAAAGAACCATTTAAAAAAAACTAAAACAAAAAAAAGAGAGTAAAAAAAAAATATGAGTGAAATTGTTTATATTGAAATATATTTAAAAACGTCTAATTTACCTTATATCGGATATGAAATTCAAGATAATGATCCTTCAATATTATTTACTCCGTATCTTTTAAAGGAATGTTTACTAAATTTTACAGAAGATAAAGAAAAGATAATACCTATTTCATCAAAGATTTTAAAACAAAGAATAACAGAATTAAAAAAGGAAATATATAACTGTCCCGAAGATATTATCTATAAAGTAGAATGTTTGGTAAAATTTATTCAGAAACATGAAAAAAATAATGATTATTTAGGAATAAAAACAATATTTAAAAAACAAATATGGTAAGAATTAAGTTACCTCGAAAAAAACGGAATAAAGCTCAAAGTATACGTCACGTTCTTCAATGTAGAAGTAATACCTTAAAAAAAATAAGATGTCGTAAACGAACAGCAAAAACAAAAAAATGTTGGATTCATTTAGCAAAACAAAATAACTTACGTATCAAGAAATCAAATATCCCCAATGCTGGTGAAGGATTATTTGCTTGGAAAAAACCTTTTAAACCCGATCGTAATATTTCTTATTACACGGGTCAAAAAACAACACAAGCCAAATTGGACCGTAAATATGGTAAAAACAATAATGCTGTATATAGTATTTGTAACGATGCAAACACTTGTATCGATGCTTATTTGACAACTCATGCAGCAGCACGTTATGCGAATAATGGGAAACCCGGTTCTATATATAAAATTATTCCGATTTTGTTTACGATCCAAATAATAAAAAAATGCATTTAGAAAGTATAAAACATATAAAAGCACATGAAGAAATTTTTGCAGACTATGGTGATAACTATTGGAAGAGAAAACAACCTTCATAACAGTGGTAGGAAGAATAAGAAATTATCGGGGTGGTGATTTTAAGGGGGAAAAAAGGCAACGTGGGGGTATTTTTAAAGGGAAAAAAAGGCAACGTGGAGGAAATGAAACAATCAATAAATACAGCAATCTTTTTATAAAAGATTTTAAAAAAGAGCTTAAAAAAGGAGCTAATTTAGTAAAAAATATAGCAAAACAAGGAACGAAAAAAATCAAAGGTCATTTTCAAAAAGGAGGAATTGAATATCATAGACCCAGAAACAATCTTGAAAAGATTTTAATATATTAATTTTAAATAAAAAAAATACATTCATTGTATTATTTCGTTACATAAGAGGATATTGTTCATTGAATATTTTTTTACATTATAAGCTCTTATTTCATTAAAATTTACACTGGTGAAATTAGGGTAATCCACATTACATTCGCATTCCCCTTTACATTTTTTACAAGAGTATTTTATAGTTTTATTATAAACAAAAAAATCATAATATAATACTATAATACTCCTAAAGCACTCATAAGTAAAACAATGTTTTCTATCATAATCTATCATCTTTAAATATTCTCCAATTCCTTTGTTGTTGATACGTGGGAGTCGGTCATCATTCCATGCTTCACATATTTTACGAAGAAATTCATAACATTCTTCTGGAATTTCGTGATTCTCTTGATGTATAATATACATTTTGGGATTTTTTGAACATTCTACTTCCAGTATAAATTTATACCGCAAATATGCTTCATAATCAGCTATAGATATTAGTAGATGATATCTTGATTTTTCAACTTCCACACTTCCTACTAATTGCCAAAAAAAACCCGATTCCAAATAACTATATTGTGTTAAATCGTGATAAATCTTATATCCCTCTTGATTTAGTGCTCTCTGAAAAATAGCCATTACACTTACACACACATCTTGAAAAAACGATCTTTATATATACACATATCTACGTATATTCATCGGAATAAACAATAGAAATATCATATTCATTATAGGGTTTATCCGCTTCACCTGTTTTAATACCATATTTATAAAAAAAATGATCATCTATAAATTGAATGTTTTGAATCAAAATAAAATCTTCGTCAGTAGGTAAATTATAAGCTAAATCTACAAAACGTTTATCATCGTTAAAGAAATTTTGCTCAGGATCAATAAACAATTGATTAGGGCTAAAATAGGGTTTACTAGGTTTTCCAATATATGCTCCCAATTCACCCTGTTCGAATATCTCTTTTTTAACTTGAACAATACTCCATCCTAATGCATCGTTATATTTTTCACCAATATTATTTTTAAATTTACATCAATACTATGAATTATTTTTCGTTTATTCCAAATTTTTTTTCTTGCTTCTAATTCTCCCGTAAGATAATTCTGTTTATCTGTTTGAAATTTTCTATTGTCACTAAATGTCAATGAAAAATCAGTAAATGGACCTGGAGCTCGAATATTTGTTTTAATTTTAAAACCGATAAGAAAACTCGTTGGTATTACACCACGTATCCAAGGAACTTCTTGAAACTCATATAAATTGTTTGCTGATTTTAAAGCAACTGTTCCGTATTTTCTTGGATTATAAAGCCACAAACGTTCATTATAATGGATGATTTTTTTCTGACTCATTTTAATGCTTTCCAATATAAATAAAAAATAAGAACGTTTTATTTATACTATACGTATAATGATATCATTTTTATATATTTAAATGTACAAAGAGTTTCTATCATCATCTTATTTTTTTTAAAACTTCTCTCTCCTATTTTTACAAAAATAGTGTTTTTGACAATATGTACTTCATTAACAAAATAAAAACGTTCTAATGTACGTTTTATTTTTAAAATATAAGCATTTCTTAAATGTACTTTTCCTAATTTTTTAAACAATCTTTGTGTTTCTAAAAATAAAAGGAAAATACATCCAATATTTTTTTGATTTTTTTTAAAATCAAAAGACACTAGTGTATTTTTTATTTAGGTAAAAATTTCAGGAGAGAATAATTTTTTTAAAAATTAAATTCCTTATCATACATAGCCAGTACAGATCGTTCATTAACCTCATCTTCTAATTTACGAAACAAACATGCAGCAAATAAAAGACATTCAAACAAACTACAATGATACAATAAACATGTTGGTTCACTTGTATGATACCAACAATTTCTTGGCTTAAGATTATAAAACGAAAGTAAATAATCGTACTTCTCAATTCCAAAATATTCAAGATTAACACAAAATAAAATAGTTTTTTCTTGAAGTGTTTTAACTAAAGAAGATTCTTTATCACCATCTTTATACCCGATAATAGCATTCGGGGAAAAAACATTACGAAATAAATAACTTAATCTATTTATAAGTTCACTTTAATTTGACTAAAATAATCTCTTGATTTTTTTTCAGATAAATAGTCTAAACCATGACATCGATATTGATAGTAGACGGTAGAACGTTCCCTTCGAGTTAGTTCTTTGTAGGGTTTTAACTTGTCATCATAACAATGATAAATAAAATACTTCTTCGTTTCAAGTTCGAGAAGAGTTACTTCACGATAACTGGGTGTCCCGCCCTTAAACTGGTAACATTCACAATCCATTATATGTGTGATATGGGATAAAAATAATTTTTGTCGTTCTTGGGATATTTCTTCTTCACATTTGTTTAATGCACAATTATATTTACCCATATACAACTCCTCGATAGTCTCTTCAGATTTTTTCTGTTGATTCTCAGTTGTCTCTAACGGGATGTAGTCATCTGCTTCTTTAATTTCGCTGTTCACGTTCTCAAATATTTTTGCCATCTCTCTCTCTCTCTCTCTCCTACACTCTGACTGATAGTAATTATTTTCGAAGCTACATCGGGTTTTATAATTGCATACTGCATTACTATGTGTTACTGTGGGTAGATTGGTTTGACCAATCAGAGTTCGTTTATTAAAGCTTTCATGTCATCCAGATGATTTGTGATACTCATGTACAATGATTGTTTGTTGTAGGAATTAGAGACGCGAATTCATAATTAGTGATTTCTTCTAAACAAATACACGGGGATTAGTTGACCCCAATGATGTGTTGTGGGATTAAAGACACGAATCCCTAATTTTGTTCTAAAACACACACACGTCAAATCAGTTGATATATTAAATATTCGTGGGATTAGTTTATACATTGTAGTTACAATAGTACTTTTTCAAATTTTTATCAAATTCGTGTTAAATTCTGCGTGTGGAAATATATATTTTAAGAATGGGAAAATAGTATATATACAAGTCGATTTTTTAAAAAACACGTTCTTCGTTTTTGAGAATGTCGTTAAACATTGGTGATAAAAGATCCTATGAGCAAGCTAATGACCAAGAAATCAATATTAAGACGATATTGAAAATTGTTTATTATATACAACATTTTCGTAACCGTTACATTGGATTATTATTTGCCATCTGTGACTTATGTGACTATTACTATGGGGGAATTATTGAATGTATGGAAATTGAATCGAGACAAATTGGTCAGGGTTATGGAGACTACGCATATATTGAAAAAATGAAAACTGAAATGAACCAAGATGAATGCAAGGATTGGCGAATCTTAACAGATAAACAACACTATATAATACCCGTAGTTCATACACAACGAAAATATTATATTTATGGTGAAAAACTATGTTCACGTTATCATAAATTTCTATTAATACCCGCTCAAACATTAGTTAAATCTGTTTTTCATTTGAATGATAATCATTCCGATAATGTTTTTATTGAAATTCAAACAAGTTGTTTCCCTAGAAATGATATTTACCACTTTATTTCTATTACTATTAATGATGATCAAACTACAATTCCTAAAGCCATAGGATATGGAGGGTCTTATCTTTGTAATACATTACATAGACTTAATCGTTGTTTTAGTCGTGAATTTACATATTGCTGTATTTATTTATATTTTATAGATCCGTTTTATTTAAATCTACTTTTTATTATCTACATAATTTAGATAATTTTGAGAAAATAGTTTATCAACTTGCAAGTTGTTTTATTTTCTTTTGCGAAAATCATAACCCTATATCAAAATTTAACACTCGTAACGATAGGATTTATAATTTTAATCTCGATAAGATTGTTAAGCTAGTGATAACGAAACCCCCACCTATTACCTGTTGTTATAAAAATTGTCAGAATTACTCTTATTGGTTTAAATTGTTTTATAAGACAAGTGTAAATTATAAGTTTAAAGTCAGTTTATTTTCTGATCTAGTTAAAAATAATAGTATTATACAAAATAATAGACCCATTAGTTTACAATTTTACCCTCCGCATTTGGATATATTATATAATTATACTATAAGGGTAAGGATTACATCTGATAATACTAGATCATCTACTTTTATTATTAAGAGTATTATAGAAGCATATAATATTAACTATGAAGATCCTGACATTATAATACAGAGTATTGAAAAATTGTATTTAGACTAATTTTAAAAATTCAAAGAATATATTCAACAACCAAAACCAAGTGTGTTTTTTGTCATTGGGGAATAAAATGAATTTAAGATGAGAATTTCTAAAATCTAAAATTGTTTGACGTACAAACATTTTTATATAATATTCTTCATTATCAATGTTTTTATATCTAAAAAAACATAGGATTAAAGCAAAAAATGCTATTATTTGTCCAATTTCATGTCTATCCATCCGATTATATACATCCAAAAGTTCACGTGGAATTTTTAAATGTTCAATAATATTTTTAAACAAATTCTCATGATCGTCAAGACATTTCCAAACACTTTTTTCCATATTTTTATTGATTTTTATTTCAAAACGTGCCAATTCTTTTACCATAATATTCCACACCTCCATGATTTCACACACTTTACTGATT
This sequence comes from Chrysogorgia sp. JL179-B06, assembly GCA_035772405.1. Classification (NCBI taxonomy): domain Eukaryota; kingdom Metazoa; phylum Cnidaria; class Anthozoa; order Scleralcyonacea; family Chrysogorgiidae; genus Chrysogorgia; species Chrysogorgia sp. JL179-B06. The sequence continues at coordinate 2,201,426 of JAYKKM010000038.1, forward strand.
TTTATATTTACAACAATATCATTTTATACATTTTGGTTTTCTTTTTTTTAAATCATGCTTTCTTTTTATTTCCTTATTATTATCCATTATAGACCTCTTTCATAATGGCGGCCAGTTTAAATATTCTTTTATATGCATGCAAATTAGCCTTTCTGGCCTCGTTACAAAGCGACGATTCTTTGGAATTACAGACACACGAACGAGGTCAGAAAGGCTAATTTAAATGAATACAAAAGAATATTTAATTTGGGCGCCATTATGAAAGAAGTCTATATATCGTTTTTCCATAAGATCGCTCGTAAATTTTTTAGAACGCCATTGCAAATATTGTTTATTTATATATAGAGACCCTCTAACTCACGATATTTATCGCGTTGTGTACAAATAATATCTTGATCATAATTCGAATAGATTGTCATTCGTTTTTCTTCATGATGTTCATCGCCTTTTTTTCACGTTTCATATAAATTAAAGAACGTTTAAAACATCTTTTCTTCAATGGTTGATCGTTCAATACTTCTCGATCGTCTTCCTCTTCTTCTTCTTCTTCCTCTTCTTCACACAGTTGTATTTCTTGTGGAAATAATGGTTGGGGTGATGTAGACATAGGTGGTGGTGGTGGTGAAAGAGGAATAGGCGATAATGTTGGGGAAAGAGCGTTTGCTAATTCATCAACAATTTGTAATAAATGTGTTCCTTGAACGGGTACCATTTCATCACACATTCGTATTAAATTCGCAGGAGAAGGAATAGGGATTTGTCCAAAGAAATCAATGGGCATTTCGTGTATGTAATTATCTAATTCATCTTCTTGAACGGGTAATTCGTATACCTGTGGCGGTGAAATCGTTTGCGGTGGAATAGGAGATGTATTATACTTTGCTTGCGGTGTTTGAAGAGGTATATTATACTGTTCTTGCGATAATAGAGGTGGTAGGGTGTTTACTTGCTGAGGTAGAGGCGGTATCTTTGCTTGCCGTGGCGACGCGTTATACTTCGCTTGAGGGCGTAGAGGGTATATATGACTGGACTGTTCTTGAGATGGTGAATTTACTTGCGGGAGTAGAGACGGTATCTTTGCTTGCCGTGGCGACGTGTTATACTTCGCTTGCGGGAGTAGAGGGTATATGTGACTGGACTGTGCTTGAGCTATCGGTACAGCGAAATTTAATTGCGACTGTGCGATATCTTTAGTTGGACGATGTTTGACGTTCTTTCTTCCTCTGATTTCTTGACGGCATGAAGTATATTGTTCATCATCTGAAATATCCAGACCCATTTTACGATATTCTTGTCGCTGTAGACGTCGTTGTTTTAACATTTTGGGAATATCTTTTCCTTTACTTTCAATCCGAGCAATTGTTTTTCCACTTTCAATATTTTTCTAGGTCTGCTTCACACGAGCCATAATGATATTGTGACTAAAAAATTTAGAATCAAACGCTTATAAAAAACAAGCTAAAAAAAATGGGGTAACCTGATTGGTTGAACTTAATTCCATAATAAAAAATCGGGGTATTCTCATTGGTTGAATGATAAAATAAATATTATAAGATAGCCTCGGCGATTACTAATCAATGTAAATCTTTTTAATCTTTTTGTTGACTTAATGCTAGGGTACGCGTTGTTTAAATATTTATCGGTAAAACGTTGTAGGCAAAGATATAAAAACACATGTGAGAAGTAATATTTTTATTAGAACACTTTCAAAATGATTGCGGGAACTAAAGAAAATCCTCTGTTGGCAATAATGACCGATTTAGCTAAGTATTTTTCACATATTGAATATCAATTGCTTGAATGTCGTAAAATGGATATGTTACCCAACAATGAACGTCCTGATAGAATAATATATAAGATGTTATTGTTATGGGATGAGAAATATAAAAACCTACTCATCGGACGATTTTACACATTTGATCGGGGAGTTTGTGAATGTGGGTATCGATGCGCCTCCACCATATCAACCATGAATCAAGCAACATTTATAGATATAATATCTATGAAGAATCTATCTCGTGAACGAAATCTACAGTTAATTGGTTCAAGACCCATACCCAAACCCGCTGGCGAACCGACACAGATGTATGATCTTTTTTTTAACGATGAATATAACAATTATTTTAAAATAGAATTCGATTCATCCCAACACGATAAGATTGGTAAAAGTGTGTATCTTACCAATCATTATATATTCATTGTAAAAGATATATGAGTTAATCCTTTATATTTATAGACATCTCTATCCAAAACATTTTATAGACAAAACTCATCATGGCAACAAGTATAGATATAAACGAAATTAAACTTGATAACGTTAAGTTTTACAGTTCTGAATTTTTATATACAATGTGTACGGACTCTGATTTTTATGTTGTTGACTTTATGAAGGAAGATAAAAATTGGGTATATGATCGGCGCGGGATAATATTAAAGGATTTTAATCTCACCTCTGTTCTTAATACCCGAATGGATGTCCAAGCTGGAATTATTATTGATGTGATACTACGAAACGAAAATCAAAAAGATCTCATTGGCAAGCACATCTTCTTTGCAAACTCATACACAATGCGTTGTACCAATCCATAATTATTACGTTAAAACATGTATATGTTATTAAAAACCATTTATCATCTGTTTTGACATGTATGAATTAATTAACACTCTCTTCGATACTTATATTATCGAGCAAAATTGTTTAACGGATATATTAAAATATATACTAATTTGTGTGAAAAGTGTAAAATAGAGTATCAAAAAGCATAAAAATATGTTTAAATAAATGTAACAATGCTTAAATATCTAGAATATAGACGTATTTAAACATATAATTCACGGGGGCTAATCCCTCCAAAATGGCCGCTAATCCCTACGAGTAATTAATACATCAACTGAGTAGACAGGTTAGAACTCATTATAAAATCGTATCTGCAATATACACAAACAAAATGGCCGCTAATCCCCAACGAGTATAATACATCAACTTTTGACATCGTAGACCCAATTGCTAATTATAAACCAGCGTCTTTAATCCCGGCAACACAAATTCATTGTCCCTACCCATATTATTAATCAACTGCTTTGACATAGGGGGAGGAATTAGAACAAGACGCTTATTATATATTCGCGTCCATAAGCGTCTAACAACACTCATTGTTCCTACCTATAATAATTCAATTGTTTTGACATGAAGGCTTTAATGAACGATCTCTGATTGGATAGATACGGGGGAGGGTTTGATTGTAGAAACTCTGATTGGTCAAACCCGTTAAACCATTGTAATAGTCCGCAGACCGTGATTATAAAATAAGCAAGTAAAGACGTCTCAAACCAAACGAATTTCAAAGCTTTGAGAAGAAAGTAAAAGTAAAACAGTAAAGACAAAAAGATGGCTGACCACCTACGAAGCAATACAAAACCCGACCCAAGCAACGCAAACCAAGACAAAAAGGAAGAAGACATAGTTAATGTAAGTAACGATAATAAAATGGTTGCTGTCCGTAAATCGTTGTGAAATTATAAAATTATTTATTATGTTATTTATTAGAAAGAAACCAGCACGCAGGAAAAACATCCTCCGCCAATACTGGACAATGTCCTCACCGACGTGCAACCTATCCCGCTTTACGCGGAAAATGCCGAACAATGCGAGTGGGCCTTCTGCGTACAAGCGGACTCTGAGTTACGTCCCGCCCGAAGACAATTATGAACCTCAAGTGTGGGAATACGTGGACACTCAAGGTGAGGCGTTCATGTACTTCGAGATTACGGAACAATTAGTGAAAATGCACAAACATTAAAACATATTGTTTTACTTGTAGGGGAATATCCCACAAGGGAACCTTTTAAATGTTTAGACAACTTTTTATCGTGATATATATATTTTTGTTGCTTGTAAATATTACCATGTTTTTTTTAAAAATAATTCATCCAACTTCTACATCGTGTGTGTGTTTTTACTATAGCTAACTCTTTCATCATACGCTAACGAACAACCCTGGCGTAAAATAAGCAATTGATAGAATAAGGGATGACCTGATTGTCGCTATGGACCAGTGCCAATCTCATTCCAATCGCAAATTCGACTACGGGTGAACGCGCGCCAATGCAGTAATAAAATACTACAGTACATTGGAAGATGTCAGAGTCTTGTACCGAAGCACAACTTACAAGCGAGCAAAACACACACAACTGAAAAAATATGAAAAAACATCTGCTTATATGCTCTACAATTCTCTTAAAATTTTTTTGGGTTTCCTCCAAATTTATTAAAACACTTTTACGGTATAAAACTTTTTCCACAACTCTAATATTTATTTGATAATATTTCATCTAAAATTATTTTGAGAACATTTTTTCAACTATAACCCATCTCTCAAACTTTTTGGAAGACTTAAAACACCCAAATAATTTTTATGAGATGTATCATCTAATAAAATATTTTGAGGAAATATCATTTTTAAAAATACAGTAACTAGGGAATATCAGTCATTTGGCCATAAGATGGCGTCGAGGTAAGAGCTCCATGATGGAAATTTCTATGATTAATTCTATAAGTCAAAAATGTGTGTTTATTTTTATTTCAAAAAACATTACAACCTTCAAATAAAAATATGGCAGTTTTTACCAAACTGTTGGTTTATTTTTATTTCAAAAAATATTACAACTCTTCAAATAAAAATATGGAAGTTTTTGGATGGCACGTGCACGTAAGTATAAATCACATCGGGTGAGGTATGATGGTTATGTATAATAGAATTTTTTGTATTTATTTTTTCAAAACGAGGTGTGTGTGTGTCAGTATATATATCACAGTGTGAATGATGATCTGAATAAGTGCTGTCGCGGATGCTATATGGGGTTGAAAGCAGTGATGAACCAGGAACTGGATGTTTAGTCGTAGAATTTCGTGTTCCAAATAATTGATGATCAGTGTGGAAAGTTTGCAAAGAAACCAAACATGTCTAAAGTGAAACTGTTTCATTTTAGACATGTTTGGTTTCTGTGCAAACTTTCCACACTGATCATCAGTTGTTTGAAACACTAAATTCTACGACTAAACATCCTGTTCCTGGTTCATCAATGCTTTCAACCCTATATAGCAAAAGACGTCAGTACTTGCTTAACACTATTCACCTTGAATGACCTTCAATCTCTGGTCGTTAAACTCAGGGACGACTAAAAAACTGGTCGTACAACAACACGAGCAGTGATATATATACTCTTGACCGCGACCACCTTATTTTGAATATGTTTATACAAAAAACCTCTTGTATACGACCAGGTGCATATCCCTCCTGATTTGATGACTGGTCGTTCTTAACAGGGTGACCACACCTTAAAACAATTCAACCCCCCTGGAAATACGGGACTGGACTATGCTCTGATTGGTCAATTCAAATCATTCTTGGTTCTGATTGGCTTAGAGCTCGGTCCAGTCCCGTACACATTGAAATATATATATATATTAATATTACTACTGGCAAAAATAGATTTGCTGTTGATATGGACTTCCAAGTATCACCATACTTAACTTTCAATGACACTTTACAGCATCTACAGTAGCGGTTTCCTCTCCGAACACGATTTTGTCGATTTTTAACAGCCGACATGCTGTCAAAGTCTCAAAGAAAATAAACACCGTTACACGTACACCAGCCTGCGCTCAACGCGCACGTTGATGGAGAACTTTGAGGGCGGCAGTCTCCTTTCGCTATTCTTCTTGCTATCTTCTGCATTTTGGGGTCTTTCTGTCTTTCTTCTCTGATTCGTTCTAGTACCACGGCGTTCTCGCTCTTTACTGTCCATCTGACAATCTTCTCGGTGTGATCATTCCCACTTTCTGGTAACGGATGTCTTGAGAGGTAGTCTAATGGATCCGTCTCATCTTTGCCTGGTTCGTAGATTAACTCGTATACATCTTGCATTTCCATCACTCACTTTTCTATCCTGGGAGGCATAGTACATAGGTGTCTAGGTATTCACGATTGTTTATCATTGTACTGTAGTGATAATATAGAAGTTATAGTTGAGCCTTCATGGGCCCCGTCTACCTCTGTTACGCCACTGAATATGCCATGGTCCTATCTTCCGAGATGCTGTTCTTTATCTTCATAAATGCCTGCTCTTCTTCCTTCTCCCATCGGAATTTTGTTTCCTTTCGTGTTAATCGGTATAGTGGTGCTGCGATTGGAGCTGCGTAGTTGTCGATGAAATTCTAGATAACCGGCCATACCGAGAAAACTGCGGACCGCTTCGGCTTTGCTTTCGGGTATTCCACAATCCTTGACTGCTCTGGCCTTGTCTGGAAATGGCTTCAATCCTTCCTTGGTGAAGGTGTTTCTCCTTGTTGAACGTGATGCCATAATCCTTCGCTCGTTGAAGGACAGTTCTCAGTTCTTCTCTGTGCTTTGCTTCATCCTTTTCTCCTAAGAGAATGTCATCTCTATGGTTGAAGCAATGAAGTATGTCTCCAAATACTCGGAACATTGCTTCGTCAAAGACATCTTGAGATGATTGAACACCAATCGTCTGGGTCTGTAATTTCCCCACGGTGTGCTGAACGGTCGCTACCTTTCTTGTCTCAGGATCTAGTGTGAGTTGGTGATATCCTTGTGGAAGGTCTATAGAGTTTGCTGAATATCTTGCAGTCGTGCAGGTAATACACAAAGTCATCTACTTTAGGTGCTTGGACACATCGGCTGCGCTTCATCGATTCGTTTGGTATTCTCATCTATGCTTGCCCTGATCATCTGGGGTTCCAACTTTTCCTTCTCTATATCTGTGTACTTGGGCTTCGGTTGTACGACCAGTGGTGAACACCATGTTATCGGTTCCCTGCATCCGGGACTTTCTCGAAGATTTCTCATCGGTTCCTTGCTGGATCCATGCTTTTAGTGGTTGCTGCAGGTGATATGGCTGCGGTTTTTGTGCCACTGGTATAGCTTCTGTGTTCATTTCCAACTTGAATTCGATTTCTGCTCCTGTGTTCTTGTCTCGAATACATCCAATTCCTTCGAACACTTCGTCGGTTACTTTTACTTTTTTGGTCTCTTTTGCAGGGTCCCTTCTGGTTCAATTCTAAGCATTCCAAGTTCAATAAGTGTCTTTTTGCATAATAATGGGGGAGTCTACCTTTCCTTGGATTACCAGAAATTTGCTTGTTGTTCCTCGGTTGCTGTTTCGTAGTATAGTTTGGAATTCGCCTTTAACTGCCAGGTTGGATTGGAGTGTTTTTAGAGTATCTTTGCTTGGTCTAAGCTTGTTGATTTCTTTTTATCTATGCTGGAGGGCTTTGAATTGGTATTCATCCATTATATTTGCACTTGCAAGGTTCCACATTTGCATCGATGTCTCCTATTCTGATTAACATAGTGTCCTGGTTTTCACCTGATCTAACTCTCTTCACATGATGTGACACATGGTTGCTGTTTGGTTGATGTACTCATCATCAGACCCATGCACTGCTTGCTTCCTCGTTGTCTGTAGTTTTCCTGACATATTTCCCAGGATTTTCTTTCTGTTGATCTTTCTTGGATCCATGTTTGTCGCTCTGTCGGTTTTCTACTCCTCGGCAACATACTGTACAGCGAAGTGGTTGTATTTGCCACACTTCAAACATTGTTTACCATAAGCTGGACAGTTTTGGCCAGGTTTGTGAGCGTCTCGTTTACCACAGTAATCACACACTCTTGCGCTTTTCCCTGCGTCGGTTTTGTAGTCGTTCTTCCTCGGTTTTTGTCCCTGCTTTTGTTGCGGACCTTGCTTTTTCCAGTTGCCTTTTCTGTAAATGTAATCCGTTTTATTTCCGGTTGTTTGCCTTCGTACACTCGCTACTTTATGTTCGACTTTCATGTCCATGACTTGTTGGCTAATATCGTCTCGCTGGCTGGCTTCTTCGATGAATTGATCTAAGTTCCATCTCTTTTGTATACATTTCTTGATAAGGTCTTTGTCTTTGATAGTTTGTATCAAATGTTCTAAGATTCTATCGTTGGTTTGTCCTCCAAATTCGCAATCTTTTGCGTTCTCTCGCATTCTAGCCTGCATACATGTATATGCCTGCACGATACTTTCTTCTGGTTCTTTTCTTTGTTTGCTGAACGTATATCTTGCATGATGTTTGTTCTTCTTTGGTAAGAAATGGCTAGTCAGTTTCCGTTTAAGTTTCTTATAATCGTTGTCATCATCAATCGGTTCGGGGTCTGGTAGATTACGTGCCAGCTTCTTTAATTCGATTCCTCCGTATAGTTTGAGGACGCTTTACTTTGTTTTGTATTTCTTTTATCTCAAAATATGTTATTTCGTCTTCGAAATCTTCTATCCATTCATCCCACGCTCTTCCAATTTTTAAATGGTTATCCGGGATTTTGAATGGTTCTATCTTTAGCGCTTTGCTTGTTGCTAATACTTTGATTTCATTTATTCCTTGTCCTTCCGCCATCGTAGCTTTTAATGTCTCATATGTCTGGTTGTTTGTCTTCGTGCGTGTTTCTTGTTTGTCGCTTTTCACTCGTTGAATATCAACTCTAACGCTGTAGATTCGTGGTTATAACGTCCTCGTAATCCTCCCGTTACTTTAATTCGCTTAGTTGATTCTTTTGCTCATCATTTCTACTCTGCTTTCGCTTTTGTTTTTTATCCTCGCGCCAATATAATGCCATGAACAACACGCCATGACAGATATAATAATATATTTGTTATAACATCACGTGTACAGTAGCGAGTATAAAGACTTCAACAAAATTGAGAAGGCTAATCAGCATCAGCATTGTCGTACTATGACGACATATACATGTAGTTGTTATGACGAGATATATAGCAAGCCAGTCAAGATCTATCGCAGTGAGAATTCAGTGAATGAATTCATTGGAAATATGTTGGAGGTTGAGTATTATAGGGAAAGAATTGTGGATCGCTTCAACCAAGACATGGTCTTATCGGAGAGTGACGAGAGCTGGAGGTTGTCAAATCTGCGGCGTTCGAGACCACTGCTGCACGCCGCAGGTAAGTGCAGAGGGTTCGTGCATCAACCATGCAACGCGAACTTCATGCAGACTCACAGACAAGATACACGTAATTGTGATCTTCCAAAATCTCCGCGGTTATGACAGCTATTCCATCATGCAACATCCATTAATTACTTTCAATGAAAGCTTTACATGGCCAGGCACCTATTTATTATATTACTGATTTACTAACTTAATATAAACCTACTCGTACTTTAAGATCATCTAACCGAAATCTACTACTTGAGCCAAAATCTAAAACGGTGACTCATGGAGACAGAACATTCTCAGTTGCTGCACCACTGCATGGAAATTTTAGCATTGATATTTTAAGTAGTTTTAAGTCAGCACTTAAGAGTTTTCTTTTTTTTTTAATTAATAGTTTTTGTTCATAGTGGTAATATATGTAGTAGGCTTTATCTTATGATGAAACTGCATGTAATTAGTTTTATAAGTAACATTAAGAATATTATATTGTTGTAAGAGCATTGAGACTATTGTACAATGCTCCTAATACGTCTTTATTATTATTATGCAGGAGATTGGTAAGTTCAAACAAGAAATAAACGTGATACCAAACAACAAGTATACATGGCTTTCATGGTAATTGGCAAGCATTTAGTCCTGGACAGGTTTCCGTTCATGAGACGCGTTATCACAATAACTTGGTCAAAAATCTTCCCACGAGAAAAAATCTTCCCGGTACACATCTGTTCCCGGTGTTCCAAGGCGAGAAATTAAAGCTGATGACTAAAAAGGGGATCTAGTCATACCATTACATGGTGTTGTGTCTTACATAGCCAACATGCATGGTGAGGCCAATAACAAATATATGACGCTGAAAAACCATCAAAATACATTATGTACTTGGACGCTGTAACAAACTCTATATAGTGATCCTCACAGGCGGTTTCCCACAGGCGGTTTCAAATAGTGACATAAAGACAAATAAACAACACGAACCTGTCTGCTTATAGTAACAAAGATGAAAGGGGGTTGATCCTGGAGGTTGACCTAGAATATCCAAAGAAATTATATGACCAGCACAACGATTATCCACTAGTACCCGAGAAGCTGGAGATAACGAACAACATACTGTCTGGTTACTGTAGGAGGATCAGTGACATCAAGATAACTGTCGGCGCATTAAAAAAAAGACAACAAATATAATAATTAAAGAAAGGAAAGGAACCTTCAGAACTGAAGAACCTTCAGCTGTATATGGACCTCGGAATGGCATTGAAAATGTTCATGTGCAGGTGTCGCAGTTTGACCAGTTTCCGTGGCTCGGGCAATATATCGACTTCAACAGACAGAGGAGGACAAACGCCAAGAAAGCTTTCGAAAAGTACTTTTTTAAGTTTATGAACAACAGCGTCTTTGGTAAAACGATGGGAAACTTGAGAAAGCGTGTGGACGTCCGTTTGGTGCCTAGCGAGAAGAAACTGACAAAGCTGTCGTCAAGGCGTACGTATATATACGTTTGCAGTGTCCTCAATGAATATTCAACGAGAACTTGCAGGCTGTCGCTGTCCACAAGATCAAGGAAACTCTTACACTAGACATGACCTGCGTACATTGGGATGTGCATATTAGATCTAATTAAGTAAAACTCTTATGTACGACTTCCACTATATATTAAGAAAGTACTCAAACGATTAGTGTAGGTTGTATACTTCACCGACACAGACAGTTTGTTGTACACCGTATCAAGACTGAGGACGCTTACTTATAATAGTGAGTACTGTGTGGAGTCTCCATTCTTCTTCAAGAAGAACAAGAAGGTGATTGGAAAAATAAAGGATGAGTGTGCTGGGGTCCCAATCGTTGAATTCGTTAAGGCTGCGTATAGTAAGATCTAAGATGTATATAGTTATGTAAAGGACGATGGCAGGGGCGAGAAGACCGCCAAGGAAGAGAACAAAAACGTTTGTGGTAAACTTTGGTGTTTTGAGGGGGTTTTCCTGAATAGTGTCTTTTTTGAAAAGAGTGCATGCATCCACTTTTAAAAATATGTCGCATTAATGATATATCAGCTGGGTCTGGTGGGGGTGTTGTTGGCGTTGAGATGTCGTATGATATGTTTTACACATTGGGATTTTGAATAAAACCGACTTATGTTGTGTGGTTGCTGTCAGTTGTGATGAGGCGTGGGGTCGACGTTTGCAAGTTGTATGAAACGATACCTAAAAGTGGAAATTTTTGAAGAAATCGATGTTTGTGGTGAAATCCAGTGTGACGCGGTTTTTACGAATTATCTCTTAAGATTTAAGATGTCTCATGCTGGATCTGGTGAGGTGTGCATGGATTGGCGTTGAAACGTCGTATGAAATTTTCAACTGCGCCGGTACACCCATTCGGCTTTTTTTATAAAATATAGTGCGTAAACAATAACACATGCAAGCGCGCAAAGCTTCAACCTGAAATTCATCCTTTAAATTAAGCTTTTTGTAGTTGGATTTAGCCTTCGAGGTTCCCGTAGCTTTCGCTATATGAAGCCATATTTGCTCGGATGTTTTCAATTTGTGAGTATAACATATGATTTTAAAGCAAAACAAAAGTTTTCAGATTAAGTAATATAATTTATTTCAGGTCAATTCTCTTTGAAGTACAGCGGTTTAAAAATCACTTTAATTATCTTGATAATGTTAGATACCTCGAGTATTTCCAATGTAACCAACCTTTTTGAGGAAAGTATGATCAATCTGAAATAATTACAGATTATATTATAATTTATTATTAAGATTATTACAGATAATATTATAATTTACTATTCATGTGCATATCATCTTCCACAAATATTACTGGAATATAACCGCTGGTATTACAAAGATATTTTGTATCATACAATTCCTCAGTCTGATCAAGATTACGATCTTCCTCTATCTGATCATTGCAGAAAGATGTCTAGAAGTGAAAAAATATATTAGTTATAAATCTACGGCAAAGGCAGATTTTCGTCAGTCAGAAATGTAAACACGCGTAGATTGGTTCATTGTAGTTCAACGAGTTTATTCTTAATATATTGTGAATGAACTCGTTCAATGTACTGTCTTCACAGCGATAATTATCTATCATAACGTGCATGCTATTGAACGGAACATTTTTGCCAGTGGTTTGAGCTACTGAGACATTTGCGCAGGACAGTCAGAATCGGCGTAATTTTCTTTCGCATTCTATATCAGCATTATTTCCACTCCGTTAAATACATTGCAAATATATATATATATATATATATATATATATATATATATATATATATATATATATATATATATATATATATATATATATATATATATATATATATATATATATATATATATATATATATATATATATATATATATAGTTAGTTAGTTAGTTAGTTAGTTCTCATGCCCATGTCTATAGATTGTACCAAGCTACACTGATGAGCTGTGGAACAGCGAAACACGTGTCTGTAGATATTGTACTATTATGCTCCTTCATTTCGGTGTTGTTGAGCACTCTGTGAAGTTGGTGTACGTGTCCTTTAGCGATATGCAACGCCCACTACCCTTGTGGTAGTTTGAGCACTCTGGCCCTATACCGCTTTACGCTCTCTGGATGTGCGCATGACCGCTGATTATCCTACAAGCGGTTGTCACCGGCAATCGCTTGTGTATAATTAGTTCTCATGCCCATGTCTAGATTGTACCAAGCTACACTGATGATATATATATATATACAAGTTTTTGGTTATTTTAGTTTGCTTGGAACCTTTATTATTATTATTTTTTTATTATTCGCGTATGCACTTTCATTCCTTTTCAAGTTTTTGTTTCTTATGCTAATATTATCGCCTAATCCCCTTGAATATTGGACCTGTCATTTCTCCCACCCCCTCAGTCTGCTTGCTGATCGACTGTAAAAATAGCAAATGATCTAACGTTTCCCATCTCATTAATTATTAGTTTGTTTATCTCCCGTGCATTTGATTGGCTACTTTCTACTTGTGACACCCTTTTGGCATATATAAGCCCTATTTATTTCATTTCATCTCGTCTTACTCTGATGAAGGGCTCCGCTCGAAACGTCAGTATCTCGTCACTAAATTCTTGGCAGTTTACCACCTTTTCACTTTGCTATATATATATATATATATATATATATATATATATATATATATATATATATATATATATATATATATATATATATATATATATATATATATATATATATAGTAAAACAAAAAGACGAGTTACTTCATTTGAACTTTAATTCACTACAAATCTGTTTCGTATTTCTTACCACACTCTTCAGGTGAATATTGCAACTCAGTGATGTTATTACACGGGAAACTTGAGTTTATGTTGATCTGCAGGATGAATCGATTATACATAGATTATATATTAGATCAACATAACCTCAAGTTTCCCTTATATTAACATCAGTTGCAATATCCACCTGAAGAGTGTGGTATAAGCTTCCGTTGCTATACGAAACAGATTTGTAGTGAATTAAAGTTCAAATGAAGTAACTCGAGATTGTCTTTTTGTTTTACTATCTTGCTCTACCCCGGTATATCGAGCACTCTATCCGTATGATTTCGATCCTGACAATTATATATATATATATATATATATATATATATATATATATATATATATATATATATATATATATATATATATATATATATATATATATATATATATATATATATATATATTTCTATATATATATATATATATATATATCCCTGTGCCCAGGACTCATTTTCTGTGGATCTGAGCTTGCCGATCGTTCCTGTCGTATTATCTGTCTATACATGAAGCTTCCACTTTTAACCAGTATTATAATGCAGCACTATAGTATCACCTCAGAAGTTTCCATTGTCACAACGTACTCTTCTAGTCCTTTTACCATAATATTAAAAGACGGACGATTATTGGGATTGCTATTCCAGCAGTCCACCATCATCTGCGAACTAAATAATAATTCCGACTTTTAAAGGTTAAACATTCAACTACTAGACTAGCTTAAGTTAATACATGATAGTATAGCATGTAGGTTAGAGAATGAATGCGAGTGATTTATCGAATTTAGTGTCCCGAGCATTAGATAGAAAGCCACGAGGGACAAAAGCCCCAAGGGCGACTTTCTATCTACAATACGAGGGACGCTAAATTCAATAAATCACGAGTGTCCATTCTCTAATTGTTTTAGATAATGGTTGCGACTACGAAGAAATGTAAACATATTGTTTAATTCTTGTCATGAAATTCAAATAGCATCAATATTTGACTTCATTGACTTTAGTGAATTCACTATGAAGTCTATATATAGAGTCTAGGCCCGCGGATTTACTAATTTTGGGCCTATACAGGCTATTTGAAATTCTAGGCCGTTTTTAGAGGAAATTTGTTAACGTTTTGCATTTGATATCATAGGTACCTAATGGTTATGGTTTCATAGTTTTTCAACGCTAAAGAAGTAGAAAATAATTTTGAAAAGTATAACAAAACGAATTTATAAAATTCAACATTTACATTTTCCCGTAATTTTCCCAAAACGTCGGCCGTCGAAATTGCGGGCCTACAGGCTATACAGTCTGCAAAGCCTATCGGTAAATCCGGGCCTGATTGATTCCATTGCCAAAATTAAACATTGGAAATTGCCGAAAAGGGATGGCTCAAAAGGACTTTTCAGTAAATTTTTCGTAATTTTCCCAAAACGTTGGCTGTCCAAATTGCGGGCCTACATGCTATACAGCCTGTAAAGCCTATCGGTAAATCCGGGCCTGATAGATTCTGAAACATTGGAAATTGCCTAAAAGGGATGGCTCAAAAGGACTTTTCTGTCTTAGTTTATTTTTGGTTAGGTTAGGGTTAGCTACGATATAGGGTTAGGTTTAAGGTTAGGTTTAGGGTAAGGATTCTATAGTTCTTTAAAATGGGAAGGTCCTTCTCCTATTTGTCTTGATTCTCTATTTAGGGAATACTTGCACTAATGACACGCTATTTGTTTAACCCCGGCCTCGTTTTCTCTGTTCTCCCACGCCCTAAGACACTATGAGATATTTGGTCTAGTGCGCTTGACCATTTCCTAGAGATTTCTTAATATGTTTAAGTGTTTTACTATTTTAAAGTCAAAAAGCAAAATAAGAGTAAATATGAAAGCTGCAAAGTTCTCAAAAGAACTGGGTATACTATGAAAAGGAGAAATAAGAGAAATTAAATATGTAGAAAAATACTTAAGTAAGAGCACTTACGTATATATCCCTGGACGACCTGCATCAGATCTGAAGGACACATCGTCCGAAACGTCGTCTAGGAATATACGTACGTACTCTTACTCAGAAGTATTTTTCGACACGTTGAAGTTCTTATATTTATCATTTTCATAACTATCTACAAGCAAAAATATGTTAACGTTACATCTCGTGCGGACAATCCTTTGGGGATTCCATTCTCTGTCCATCAATCAGAAAATCGTACACGTAAAGGCCTTGTAATCCTGAATAAGGAGTTTCACCTGTTGGATATATCATTAAATATAATTAATATATGTTGATGATTGTTTCGTTATTTTTCGTTATTTTTAAGATTATCTCAAAGTCACAACATCCTAATATTACTTTTACTAGTGAGTTGCAGACCAACTCTATACCTTTTCTAAACATCTTAATTGATCGCTCCGATGGGTTGATCTCTACCTTATATAATAAACCAACTTTTACTGTTGTAAAGGTTTTTTGCTGTGCAAGCTTTGTGTTAAGTTATCAAATACTCAGAAAAACTCGGAAAAAAGCGTCTGTCTAGCATTCAGAAGGTTACGGGTTCGAGTCCTGTCTGGTGCTCAGAGTTTTTCTGAGTATTGACAACTTAACACAGCTTGCACAGCAAAAAACCTACAACTTTACAAACATCAAGCTGCAACTACGTAACTTAACCAACTTTTATTGGTTTATAATTCTCCAATTTTGATAGTTTTATTCCATTATCCTTTAAACGTGGTCTCGTCTAAACTCTTCTTGACTTTAACTTGATTTTAAAATCTGCTCTTAATTGCTATCACCTAGTACTCAAGCTCAAATAATTTTTACTAAGTAATGGTTATCCTGAGGTTTTTCTTGATTTCTGTACCCTTGTTTTTTTCGATCGTTTGTTTTGCCCTTTGCACTAAGGATCGTAATACTCCGTAAATTTCGTTTACTTTTCTCTTCCTTTTTCACCTCATGATCTCACGCTTTACAGATCCGAACACAGGTTTCCAAATTATGTTCGTCTCCTTTCCCACATGTCTCTTTACGTTTTATTTTTCAATCTGGGTGTCGGTTGTTTAGTTTCGTTCCTTTCAAAGATATAATTCCTATTGGTTGCTGAGATCGCGTATTGTTTATATAGGTATCAATGCTGTTATGTAAAGCATTGTATTTGGGACAAACTCACCGCCACTTACATACGCGAATCTCAATATGTAAAATATTCATTATAAAAGCAACTAATTCACAATACATCCACGTAAAATGCCCTGGGTACGAGGTTGAACTTTGCATCCTTATTCCAAACTAATATAGATTTATATCTTAATCATGGATACAGGTATATTTAGATAAAAAACAGCATTTCTTATCAAGAACCTTAATTACATTTTCATGTTTTGGTCGAAAGGAAGTGATCAAGTAAAGCTGAATTAGGACGTATGAAGAGGAGCTATTAAGCTCTTGAATGAATTCAACAATCACCATTTTGTAGCTTGTGCAAGAGAACTATGCATGCTTTTCCTATGGCATGTTATGATTTGACTAATTTAGTTAAACTTGATAAAAAGCTTTCTGAATTTATAAATATAAAAATATTCTGGTATTAATAGCTCAAAATGCGGACAAACAAACAAAATTTGACTTACAAATGATTGCAAGTGAGCTATTTTCTTTTGTTATGGCCGCAAGAATTATGGGTAAAAGCGGGCAAATGTGGATACTGACGTCATCTCGACGAAATGCTATTTCACTAATTTAGAAATAAGCTAATTTATCTAATCTGTTTTTGAACAATCGCCTGGTGGTAACGAGTTTGAATTGCATCATGGGACTGTTATGTATTAATATGTGATACACGAATACCAGAAAGAAACTGTTAACTTAAACTGTCAGGCAATTCGGTATCCGGCAAGCCCAACTAGATAAATATTAATATTTAGTCAATTTACATGAAAATATTAATACTAATAATATTAATATTTTATACTTACCTAACGAAAAAATTTCCCAAAGTAAAATCCCAAACGACCACCTACATAATTTTTTTAAATAAAGCAACTCGTTAATCTTTGTCACAAATAAGACGATCAGTGTCACAAATAAGACGATCAAATTTGAATTAAAGCTCCAAACATAATTTAACCAAACAATGCTAATAATTGATGATGTCATACATGATGTTTAATATCTACTTATTAACCGAGTGCCAGAGGTCTGTAGTACTGGAAAAACGAAGGCAAATAGTTTCCCGTATACAGACCGAATAAACGAGACTCATAAATAAGTAATTTATTATATGGCTTTTAGTTCATTTTCTATCGCTTCGTCTTTGCACCTGTTGGTATTCTTGATTCCCTATTTAGGGAATACTCAGTAATGACACGCATGCTTTTGCGTAAACAGCATTAAAGAAAAACAACACTAATGTTCCAGCACAACCTCGTAACCCAGGGCATTTTGCCTCCACGGTGGAAGGTCGGCGAAAATGGCCCTGGATCGGCTGGTCGATTCCATATTCTTATTGGCCAGTTCTAAAACTCTATTAATTCAGCTAGAGTATTATTTATTCATCTAAATCCATGTTAAGAAATTTCCTCGCCTTTAAATTTTATCGCAAATAAGAAATATAATAATATATAATATATGTAGTTCTTGTTAATTGTCAAGAACTACATTCGATATATATATATACTTGTTTCTCCATGATATTTATATGGGATAATCATGCATGTATTACGAATTAGTTGCTTTTAGGATGAATGCTTTACATGAACAAGTCTGCAGAGCGTTGCATATTTCTCATCATTATCACATCAACAGAGTAAACAAAGACAAATTACCTAAATTATCATAAATTTTCATATCAAAACACACAGATATTCTGGGTTTTCCATTTTCGCCGACCTTCCACCGTGGAGGCAAAATGCCCTGGGTACGAGGTTGGTTCCAGCATGCTTTATTGTTCGGGATTTTTCAATAAAGATACCTAGTTCTCTTCTATTTGTGCTCAAATCAACAAAAAAGTTTTCCCGCCAAAACCGTCGGAAAATCCGTAATCGCCTACAAATTGAGAATTGCTCTTTTATTCTAATCATATTGTAATGATTTCATTTAATTTTCTGAATTGGTATAGCAACAGAGTTGCGTTGATTATTTAGCGGAATTACTTTTCTTTCGATCCTTATGATTAATTCGTTAGTATATTGTCCTATTGTTCCGTAATTCATCTCTATTATTATGTACAGGGTGTCCCCAAAAAAAGGCTACCTTTTCAAATTCAAATGAGCGTGTTAATTTAAACAACCTATTGTGTTCAATGTCAAAGGGGTTTTAGTGTATGCACACACGGGTGATTAAGAATAACTTCAAGTCTGCGTTTGGAAAGCGTTCAGAAGCGTTTTGTATTTCAAAAGCGATAATGAATTTCAAAGAACTACAATAGGTTGCTTGAATTAACATGCTAATTTGAATTTGAAAAGGTAGCCTTTTTTTTGGGACACCCTGTATATCTCATAATTTCATTAATTCAAATTATGAGATATACATACAAATCGACTTAATCGAGTTTAGAAAGTGAATTAAGGACAGGTTTAGACGCCGAAATTTTCATGAGCCGAACCTAATTCAAATTTAGGCCTACCCAAATCAAGAAAATCTCGCCTGTTGATTTAGACGCAGAACTTCGGCCGAGTCGAACTTAATTTACGTAAAACAATAATTATTTAGATTAATGGCAAACGAGAAAAAGACGGGTTTTTATGAGAAAAAGGCGGGTTTTACGCATTAAGTACGGCTCATGAAAAGTTCGGCGTTTGAATCAAAGTCGATCCGAAGCCATAAAAGGCGTGAAGTTCGGCTGAGCCGTACCAAATTTTTACCTTCGGACAGCCAGTGAAACGGTCTATAACAATATTCAGCATAATAATGTAAACACTCATTGAAACTGTACGTGTATTATGAACGGCAAATGTTTAAACTGAAGCAGGAAAGGCTGAATATATATATATCAAATATACTTTATATGCACCCATTGTTCACAACCATTGCACTAAAGCCCTTCTTGCGTGGTCTAACAGAAAATCCACACTGGATACAGTTATCTTGAACTAGAGACGTCGTTAATGTAGTAGCTGTTTTACAGTATATCTGAATGCAGTTGACAGAGACATTGTGAGGTTCAAGACCACTCCTGTATTGTCAAAACCAAGACAGCTGTTAGATCCAGTTGAAACTGCACACGTCACTGCAGAAAAGCGATATGCGGGGCTATCAAAATTCTCAAAAATTACCTCCTTCGAGGAACTCTTTTACCAACGCATCCTGAACCGCAAGAACAAAGGGGTCAACGTCACCGTCACGATCCAATTGGAGGTCGTACGACGAGAAGGCTCAGTTAACTAAACGTGAAGTCTGAGCCGCAATAGAAAGCGCAAGTTCATGGTATACATTTGGCAATTGTAAATCTTAATGCATGATCGGGAAGAAAGGCTGAGCAAACTATGCTGCAGTATTGTGTACCTCAAAAGGGTAAATATCAATGACGTATACGCAAGTACGTGCGCGATGGGAGAAATTAGCGACCAAACACGTGGGAGATAGTAGAGTGGAGAGACAATTATGGTCTTGACCCGTTTCTTAAGAGATTCTTGGCTGAGCCCGCACGACAAAATACTAGAACATCTGCTTATGTTTCATTGTCAAGATAACCATTGTTACTTAAACGAGGACCAGAGGACCTTATAACGAAAATCACACTTGGTTTAACACTTCGGTTTGAGTGGAATAACCACCAGTATGAGGAGAACAGTCAGATGCAAGCATATGGAGCAATATTATGACATACAACAGTAGGAACGAGATCCACGGATTACTCCTGATTTGGAGCAAATGGTGACTGTTGACGATGATTACGAACATGAATAGATAACATAACATAACATAACATGCATATAGAATGTATGTAAAAAAGTAAAACCTCTTTGTATATATTGTGTATAGACTATAATTGTTCTTAATAGTTTTATTTAAACATTTGTAAGCTTGAGTTTTTCAATTTATATTATCTAGTTTTTCAAGAAATAAATTCTAATTCTATACACGGACTGAGATGGAGAGCGAAGGTTAACGTAACTAAATCCTTTCAGACGGATACAAAATCTTAAAATTCCATATGGCTCGTTCCAAAATTGACACGAAAATGGCTGCGTTCACACGGGCACACCTAAATCAGTGAAATAACGTGTTGTGTTGCGTATAGGCAGTGACGCACTATTTACACACTATTTACAGAACACAAACCTGTTACGCGCAGTACACCAACCTGCTAGAGTATCCAGAATGCGGAACGACACCCTCTGTTCTGGTATGAACAATAATTAACCTCCCGAATTTGCTTTAATAACCGCGAAACTATATATGGCTTCAAGTCGAGGTTGGCATGAGATCGAGGCATGAGATCGTCCAAGTAAATTCATATTCAATTAGTTTGCTTGAAAAAATGGAGGACTTCAATTAACGCACCGTACTGTACAGTAACTAATTCCCATTCAACTATTTGGCAAATTTTCAAAATTTGGCACGAATAGGGAAAGGAGCAATTGCATACCCTTGTGAACGGACTCTATATACACTGAAAATCTATTTTTGAATGCGCAACCTTCTCATCACCGGTGTTAGCTACATTTAGTTTGACTTACACATCAGTTTTTTCGTCAAACACAGAATCTTTTATGGATTCAATTGCCATCCATCTCAAAGGTAATAAGTGCTGTAAAAAGCGAACGTTAAAGAAAATTAAGAAAAATAAGAAACGTTATCAATTCAAGATCCTAGATGTCCCTATATGGGTGGTTTTCTTATTGAGGTATTGAAACAATAAGCCCTTGATTACTTGTCCTGAGGGGATTTAATTCCCCCAAATAATAGTCGCGAGGGAAACATCGAGATTCAAGAGAATTTAGTAAAACTGGTAATCAAAGTATAAAAAGTATTAACAGCAATATAAATGAACAGATAAAAACGAGTATAATTAGAAGGTGGTCGAATTTGGAATTGTACAATGTCAATATTGCATCATCCTGTCACAGTATTAATACGAGCATATATGCCTGAAGCATTTCATAACAATCATGTCAATCACGGTTTCATCACGTGTGCTAGCGAGAAACATGAAGCAAATGTTACTTGCTTAGTATCCACTTTATCGGGCAACGGTTTGATTGTTATTTGTCATGTAATAATAATAATAATAAAAGACGTATTAGGAGCGTTATACAATAGTCTCAATGCTCTTACAACAATATATTGTTAATTTTACTTATAAAAACTAATTAGTTTCATTATAAGATAAAGCCTACTACATATATTACCACTATGAACAAAAAACTATTAATTAAAAAAAAGAAAAGTCTGCTGAGTGACTTAAAACTACTTAACATATCAAAGCTTCTAATTTCCTGTGGTAATGAATTCCACAGTTTTGGTGCTGCAACCGAGAATGTTCTGTCTCCATGAGTCACCGTTTTGGATTTTGGCTCAAGTAGCAGATTTCGGTCAGATGATCTCAAAGCACGAGTAGGTTTATATTTAGTTAGCAAATCAGTAATACTGACAGGCGCCTGGCCATGCAAAGCCATGTGACCATGGATTGAAAATATTTGCATAACAAACTTTACTTACAGAGGTCTTTGTGATGTATTTTTCGTATTTATAAACATGGCGAGCTAGCCCAAAATCTGCTACTTTGGCAACATATTCATGTCCAAGTAAAATATTTCTGGCGGCAAGATCACGATGAATTATCTAAAAAGTCAATGACGTTCTTAGAGCTTATTTTTTATCTTTATTCTGTAGAGCTTGGCTGATCATTATTCCTGACAAGTTCATTCATATGAATTTCATAATATATATAAAACCTATATTAAGCGGCTGTATTAAAATGTTACACTAAAATAGACTTGGAAAATTGGTGAAGAGTTATATACCTTTCTTGAAATCAGGAATTGCATTCCTTTAGCGATTTGAAAGGCCATTACAACCAAGTTTCTGGGACCTATCTTCTGCAATGGGTCAATAGTTAAAGACATTTTTTCAACATCATATAAATGTTGCTGGCTCCGTAAAAATGTTCTAAGATCTCCATTTGCGCAATACTCTATAATTATCCATAGATCAAAGATAGTGCCTATTTAAGAGACAGAAGCAAGCGTTAAAAGATGTGAAAATTACGAGTTATTTCATATTAGACAAACTTAATGTTTGCCAATCCCCAGTCCTTTAATAGCCATTTGCATAGTTATTCGGTAACCTTTGGTGCAGGCTCCAAGAATATTGACGATATTTTCATGCTCTCCAACGTGAATTAAGACTTTTAGTTCAGATTGTAGGTCCGCCAGTTTACTTTGATCCCAGTTTTCTACAAGAAACAAAATTATGGTTTCAAGAATCCTAGTTTTATTGTTTTTTTGTATTTGATTAATATTTAGAGTAAATGGTTTGAACCTAGATGTATCGTTAGAAGTGTGAAGTTGATCGTCCAGGTTGTTGTAGTCTTGAGAAAAACTATTGTTGGTGACTGACGTTTCGACGGCCTCAGCGGCGGTCATCGTCAGAGTCAAGTAAAGCGTATTTATCAGGTTTGCCTATAGACGTTTGGTTCATTACGTCATCGTTTGCTTGTGTTAGTGGGTGTTGCGTCATGCGTTAAGCGTGGGCCTATTGTTCGTTGGCGGATCGATTGTTCATTGGTTCATGTGAAGAAGTCTTTTGTAAGGTGTCGGTAATTGCTGTGATCTGTTAAGTGGTTTATGTTTCAAGTTGGTATACCAACTTTTTAATGTAAGTCGCAGTTTGTAGTTAGTATAAGGCGATACATTCAGCCGTGTCCCAGTCAATGCCGCGAAACACTCGATAACATCCAAACGAATTATATTGTATCCAACGTTGAGGCTGCCTTATCTCAGTAACTAGACATACCAGAGACAACGAAAGATGACAAAAGGATTAAAGTGGCTTGAAGGCTTCCGCCACACAATCTGCTTCAATACGTGACAACAACTAACGAAAGACGAACAAAAAGCGCTGAAAATATAACCATCATGAACAATTAAGTGAAAGGAAAAAATTCTTTCCTATATCACCACGTGATGCATTATATGGAAGAAGAACACCCCCCGTATGTTTATATAAAGAAATTGAAAAATAATAAGATACTTATATTTATCCTTATGTGCAAATGTTTTTAAATTTCCTGTCGGACATCCTACATTATTAATTAAAAACTAGAAATACGTTCCGCAATAACCCCTCGCAAGCCTTCTCTACCCCATCGATGGTCCCCAGGGCCCAGACCGCGCACGCCATATATTTATACGTAGATTGTGAACGTTATCTCGACCAATATTTATGGCAGGATCGGCAGTTTGGCAGGATCGGCAGTTTGGAACAGCCTACCAAATGAATTAAGATTAGAGACATCTGTTGACACTTTTAAAGTTGAACTTAAGACATTCCTTTTTATCCAAACTTATTGCTAGATTTTACAGTTTGTTAATTTTTAGTATACTTTTTAATATCTATTTCTTAGTATTTTATTGTAATGAGCATTGAGAAATTTTTGTAAATGCGCAATGAAGAAATAAATTATTATTATTATTATTATTATTATTATTATTTGTGCAGTGTAATATATAACCATTATAGTATATCAAGTAGCCAATTGTAAATTACCTTTAACAGTGAGATTTGCAGTTGTAAGAATATAAAAAAATTCAATAAAGTTTTCATTATTATTATTATTATTATTATTATTATTAATATATACTCAATTTCAATTCTGAAAACAGATTTGGAATTACCGAGTCTAAATACATAACATAAGTGTCTATTATATTACAAACAGCGACTTACATTAGAAAGTTCTGTTTGTATACCAACTTGGTACATAAACCACGCTTGACAGATCACAACAATTACCGACACCTTACAAAAAGCTTCTTCGCATGAATCAATGAACAATCGATCCGCCAACGAACAATAGGCCCACGCTTAACGCATGACGCAACACCCACTCTCACACTAATTATGACACTAACAACGATGACGTAATGAACAAGACGATAAAGATGACCTCCGCTGAGGCCGTCGAAACGTCAGTCAGTAACAATAATGTTTCTCAAGAATACAATAACCTGGACGATCAACTTCACATTTCTAATTAATATTTAGGTTGAAATAAGATATTAATTCTCGACCTTTAAGTTTCTTTACTGCAACCTTTGTTATGTTTTTCTTACACACGTAATTATTCCTTCTGAAACTTTGAAGGAAAACTGACAAACGCCATCGATTCGACTTCTCTTTTAGGATTTCTCTTGGACGAAATTCGGAAATTCCCTCTGCAAGACCAAGCAACACACATCCGAATTCTCCCTTCCCAAGTTGATTACCTGCGAGAGGTAGAAAGGATACAGGTTTTTAGTGTTTACAATATTTATTGTATCCCTATTTAAATAACGTTTTCAACAATCAATCAATTAAACTAAGATCTTTTAAGAAGACCATGAACAAATTACAACATAAAAGAGTTGTATGAAATTATAATACAAAAAAATTAATTAACTTTAATTTATTGTATTGGGTAAAATAATTTATATTTCTTAAAATAATATATCAAAGAAGATAAATCTATAATGAATTGTGAATAATTTGTTTTTAGATACCAACAAGGCGACGATCGTCGAGCGCAATTTAATCAGATATTATTATTTAATATTAGACAATATTATTATTTAATATTAGACAATATTATTATTTAATAACAGACAAATATTTTTTTTTTTTTATATGGCTCGTTTTCCTAATTTAACGCGTTCCAAACTATTTTGGGAAATTCCAAAGTGGCGTTTTTTGCATAACAGATCAAAAAGAACAGAAATATAGAATGGGCTTTTCTTTACGGTCAAATTATACATATTGTGCAATATATGGTTTAATATATGGCTTAATACACAAGACTTGCAATAATAACAGATCATCAAACACAACTACTGTACACACAACTAATATTAATATACGTCGATGGATAGAGAAGGCAAAATTTTTGCCACCCCTATGTATATCTATTTCCAAAACATTACAATATAAACGCATGAATGAAATATGGGAGACAAAATTTTTGCCACTTCTATGTAAATGTGTTTACAAAATCTTATAATATAAACAGACAAGAGAAATAAGGGAGGAAAATTTTTGCCACTCCGATCTAAATCTGTTTACAAAAGCTTACAAAAATAAACATATGTAAGAAATAGGGAAGGCAAAGCTAGCCTCTGATGTCCCCTGAGATCTTGGGTCTATTATTCAAACGAGATAAACTATTGAAGCAAGCTCGTGAGTCAAATACTCCTTCCGACTGGAATGGATATAAATTAGCACAACCAGTATGATACGGAATGCAAAACAAATCTTTTATAAGTCAACTCTACCGGAAAATCGAAATAATCCAAGAGTATTAATTGTGTAACCGCATTAAAGAACTAACAGGTCAAAGTATCAAGTCTTGTGCGATAATTTTTTTTAAATCGGCGACAGCTGTGTAACCGGTATAGTGCAAATTGTGGAGGTCTTCAATTTGCATTTCACAGGGCATGTTGTAAAACATGGACTGGTCTGTACTGGACTGGACTGGACTGATAAAACATGGACTGATAAAACATGGACTGATAAAACTTGGACTGATAAAACATGGACTGGTAAAACATGGACTGATAAAACATGGACTGGTAAAACATGGAGGGTTAGGATCTTTGTTGTTTTGGGGTTAGCGATTATTTGTTATAAAACATGGACTGGTAAAACATGTAACGTGTAGCTGTGAATGTATGATGTCTACATTAACAAATAATCGCTAACCCCAAAACAACAAAGATCCTAACCCTCCATGTTTTACCAGTCCATGTTTTATCAGTCCATGTTTTATCAGTCCATGTTTTATCAGTCCATGTTTTACCAGTCCATGTTTTATCAGTCCATGTTTTATCAGTCCATGTTTTATCAGTCCAGTCCAGTCCTGTCCAGTCCAGTCCATGTTTTACAACATGCCATTTCACAAGTATTGCAGAGAATTATATGCCAGTGGATGGTCCAAGAAAACCCGCGATGATTTGTTTTCAATCCCTTTGGCGTCACCAGAGGACGTTGCTAAGATTCTTAAGGGTATTTTGGCTAAGAAAGCTTGTGGTGTGGATAATATTTCTACCAAGATAATCAACGGGCCCAGCGATTGTTACCTCACTCTGTCGCATCATTAACAGTTCGATTACATTGAAATCATTCCCGCTTCTTTGGAAGACTGCCAAAGTTCGACCGTTGCATAAAGGCGATGTTACTTCTTACATGTACATGGACAATTACCGTCCTATATCGATATCGATACTACCTGTTTTATCTAAAAAAACATGTGCATGCATCCCTATACAATTGTATAGGTAATTACCTTGGCAAGAATCGATGATCTTCTCTACAAGTATCAATCGGGATTTAGGCGTAACCATTCTAATGAGACGGCCCTCGTAAAATTAGTTGACCAGCTGTTGTTCAATTCTGACAAGAATGTAGTCACTTCTGCTGTATTTATTGATTACCGAAAGGCATTCGATACAGTGTGCCACACAGTATTACTACGCAAGCTTCACGCGTATGACTTTAGTCCTGATGCAATGCAGTGGTTTAATTCATACCTTGAGGGCAGACATCAATACGTCTGTAAAGATGGACATTCCTCGACCATTCCTCTTACTACTTTCTGCTGGTGTACCGCAGGGACCAGTACTAGGCCCAGCGGACATTTATGCAGACGATACGACTATTACTACTGCAAATGACTGGACAAAAATTTCTGAACTGAGCAACACAATGAATGGAGCTATGTCTGATATTCTACATTGGACTGAACAAAACAGACTTATGATTAATCAGTCTAAAACCAAGTCCATGGTTTTTTCCACTAAAAGACTTTGAACAATGATGCAGTCAGTGGGCACAGACACTATGGACATCGTAATACCTGGTTCAGACGTTTCTATTAAACAAGTTAAGTCACATAAATTACTTGGAGTGATATTGGACGAGGATCTATCATGTTGATGCTCAGCTGGTGAAAAAGGCATCAAAAAGGATTGGTCTGCTGAAAAGAATAAAAACTTATCTTCCTTACGAAGAAAGGCTTAGTTATTATTCTGCCATGATTAATCCCATATTAATGTACGGAAGCTCTGTATGGACCTTGTGCTCAAAATCAAACCTAGACGAAGTGCTAATGATGCAAAAAAGGGCTGCTCGTGTTATCCTTGATACATATAGAAGATCTAGGTCGGTTCCATTGTTTAATAAACTTCAATGGCTACCTTTCTATGAAGAAGCTAACATCAATAGATACTGCATGTTATACAGAAGAATACATAGCGAAGTACCAGAATATACACAGGATATGCGTAATAGTGACATTCATAAAAGAGTCACTCGTTACAAATCAGTTTAATTTTGTATGCGTTATAATAGGGAACTACTGTAGATGCTGGACGATCATTTTCTGTACAATCTATAAAAGGTTGGAATACCTTACCAATAAGTATAAGACAGTCTCCAAGTTTGCACTCCTTTAGAGATGCACTTTTTATGAACGCTTTTAGCAGTCAATTGAATATGAACCATTTAAAATTTTAAAATTTAATTTTAATTTTATTATTTTAATTTGGATTCGTAAAGTTTTAATTATATTTTATTCATTTATTAATTTAGTTATCATTTTATTTCTGAATTGTAATTGTAAGTTGTATATAATAATTTGTAGGTATTTATGTGAATTTCGAGGGCCACAAGTTTATCAGTTTTACTGCAGTTTAGTGTTTACCCTCGTAAAATAAAGTCTTATCTCATCTATCTAACCTCTGTCAAAACTAGCCTTATCAATTAATTGTCTCTTAGCAGGCCTGCATGAAAACAATCATGGCAAAACAATGAATCACAAATTCTCAATAATAACCTTCTAATCCTCAAAAGGAAATGAGAGGGGAATATTAGATGTAATATCTCCGTCCTTTGCGATTACTGCATTATTTGCAAAACTGAGAATATATAACACCAAGAACACTTCAACAATTTTCACTTTATTACTCGTACATTTACATTGTTCCAGACTTCATCTTTTGAATTATGTACATATTTACACACATCGTCAATCACTTCTGCTTTGTTAAACTACCCGTTGTCGTAATAAAATAGCTTTTTCTTCGACAGTGCAAAACACCAAACTTCGCCCTACTTACTCACCGAGTAGTATTGGTCATTTGGCCACTTTCTACGGGGAGGATCGTGGTGCGCCCATCGTGTCCCAGCGTCACTTCCAGCTAAGCACGCCGGGTCCAGCGCCAGGTTTTAGTGTCGACCCAACCTATAAGTCCGCCAGGGCCAATTTTACGGCGCTTTAGTTGGATACCACGTGGGCGTTGATCTGCATCCCACGATAAGATTAAACCTCAGATACGTGGAGCCTGGGACGATCAACACGTCCTCGTCTAGCCGCGTTTTTTGACGAGCTTGAGCGTCCGTGGCATTCTTGCTACGTACATTAGCTTGTGTTGAGTGTTGCACTTACAGACATGTAAATGTACCCGAACTTTAGGTGGGAAGACTCAGTCATGGAGGTTGACAGCGGTGGAAATGTCACAATGGACGTCCTCAAGGTGGGCACGTAAACAGGCTGTTAAAGAAGGACGGATGCCTCAACCCAAAGTTGCCTAAGACATTCCTGGAGTCCCTGCTTGGACCGCAGAGAGTGGACGTATAATCATGCGCGATCTTGTAATTGTTGTCAACGACGGAATCACCACGCGAAGCCCGCCGCATAGATTATTGTATGATATGGCGCTATATAAAAGTTTGTCATTATTATTATTATTATTATTATTATTATTATTAGCTGTCTACACCCAGTAGACTAAGGTGACACTGGGTTGTTTAGTTTTCTAATGTTTTTCTTAGAATCCTTGCTGTTCCAAGTAGCGTTGTTTTCTGGATTTGCTCAATCTTCACCTTGATTCCAATCTTTTCTATCCACTGTTCAAACTTTTTACTCATAGCTCCTATAGCTCCAACTACAACTGGGACTATTTCTACCTTCCTCATCGACCATAGTCGTTTAACCTCTCGCTTCAATTCATCATATTTCTCTATCTTTTCTCCTTCCTTCTTTCCGACTCTGTTGTCTCCCGGGAAAGCAATATCGATTATCATGCATTTCAATTCCGTTCTTTTTTGTCTACTATGATTATGTCTGGTCTCCTACACTCTATGTAGTGGTCACACTGAATCATAAAATCCCAAAGCATCTTTATCTGATTTGATTCCACCACTCCTTCAGGGGTGTGCTCGTACCATTTGTCTACTCTTTCTAGGCCATATTTTCCACATAGTGTCCAATGAATGATCCTTGCAACATTGTCATGGCGTCGTTTGTACTCTCTTTGAGCTAGCTTTGTACATTCACTGATTAAGTGTCCCACGCTTTCTCCCTTTTCTCCACAGAGCCTGTGCAACGGTGATTCTACTATCTTGTCAATGTTGAACTTGATGTAGTTAGTTCTTAATGCCTGTTCCTGGGCTGCACATATCAAAGCCTCTGTTCCTGGCTTTAGATCACTATTTTTCAGCCATCGCCACATCATCTCCTTGTCAATGTTTTCGCTTGCTTCCCTGACGAACTGACCATACATCTTCTTATTTCTCCACCTTTGTTCTCTTTCCTCTATTTCTTTCTTCTTATACTGTTCCTTAGGCACACAATCCTCAGTATGGATTACATCGCTTACCCTTACTTCATCTAGCATTGGTTCTACAGCATTCTTAACATACCATCCAATACTATTTTCTTCAGATCTGATACAGCTTTCACAACTTATCAACACTCGTCCGCCTTTTCCTCTTGGTAAGTACAGCCTATCCACATCACTCTTAGGATGGAAAACACCGTGTAAAGTCAGCAATTTCCTCGTCTTTCTATCCAAACCGAGTACTTCCGCATTGTTCCAACTGACTATACCTGCACCATATCTTAGTAGTGCAATTGCCCATGTATTTATTGCTTTCATCATGTTTCTTCCATTCAGCTTAGACTTTAGGACTTGTCTCAGTCTTCTCAAATACTCTTTCGTGAATATCATTCCTTCTTCCATCACTCTGTCCATCTCTAGAATTCCCAAATATTTATAGCCATCAGCTTCAATTGCTTTCATCACATCTCCACTTGGTAGCACTACTCTTTCGTACTTAACAGTCTTTCCTCTTTTCAGTAACAATACTCCACACTTCTTGATTCCAAATTCCATCCCAATGTCTTTGCTGAATAAACACACAGTCTTTACTAATGAGTCATAATAATAAGTTCCCATTATTATTATTATTATTATTATTATTATTATTATTATTATTATTATTATTATTATTATTATTACAGCACAAATATCCAGTATGATGTCTATAACTCCACCAAGCAAGTTCTTAAGGACTTTCGCTCTGGACAAGAGGATAGACTTCATAACCATTTAACCTGTCAGGGATCCTTTTTCTCCAATATT
The DNA here is from genome assembly GCA_035772405.1 of Chrysogorgia sp. JL179-B06. NCBI lineage: Eukaryota > Metazoa > Cnidaria > Anthozoa > Scleralcyonacea > Chrysogorgiidae > Chrysogorgia > Chrysogorgia sp. JL179-B06. The sequence continues at coordinate 2,232,298 of JAYKKM010000038.1, forward strand.
ACTAAGTTCTCCTTTCCCCAGCTTACGAAAATATGGTGTGCGTCTCAGTCCAATCTCCCGAAAAATATTTTTAATTTTACGATACGATATATGAATAACTCTCTCCCACGCGCCAAAACCTTGCAAGATGGGGTATATTACCAACTTCAGATTGCTCTCTTTGTCTGGCAACGGAAACTCTTCTTCACGTAGTGGCAGGTTGC